>VYXB01010174.1:242839-334218 GCA_013397135.1 Pachyramphus minor | reverse complement strand
GGATTAGACATTTTTTTTTTCTGCAATTCAATATGCCCAAGGAATTGCAAAGTTCTTTGGAAAACAGAGTCTAATAAGATTCTCACGACTTTGTGAAAACATAGAACAGCAAAGGCAGCAGGAGGAAGAAAATATATCCATAGAACAAGTGTGAAGTGATGTTTCCCTAGAATGCTCTCCCAGCCTGAGCTAAATCACAGCTTGTAAAGGAAGATGAGACTGGAAATGAAAATGCATTTGTTAAAAAGTTAGGGGACAAGTTTTATTTCTGTATTTTGTTGGGGAGATATAAAAATGGGTTTATAATGTGCACTGTGCTGAACTGTTGTGGTTAACTGGTTACTGCTATAATTTGTAGGCTTTTTTTTTTTTTTTTGTAAGTAAATCCAAATTTATATCAGGATACATAAAAAAAGTTTCCATTACTTTATTTATAAGGTGGTTCCACACATATGTTGCAAAATGGAGATATATATTCATGCTGACTTAATGTCATATTTGGAAAGTTGAAGCAGATTCAGATTTGTTTTTCCTGAAGTTTGGAGTTTACTGTTATCTCAGCCTTTTTTAGTAGAAAACATACATTTATTGAAAGGCATAAGTAATAAAAGTACAGAGAGGTGCAGTGAAAATTGTTTGCAAATGCCTTTACTCCCTTTGTTGCTTTTAACATATTCACATATTTTTTTCTTTTGTGACTCAGTGGATTCTCTTGTTTCTTTGGGTTATTAAGCAGCATCACAAACAAGTTATAAAGAACGTAAAGAGTTCAAAAGAGAATTTTCAGTGTGTCTGATCCTGCTTTGTTTCCAGAGTTGGTGTCCAAGGCTGTAAGGTGTTCACAGCACTGAATTCTGGTTTTATATTGTATTTCTGCTTTTGGTAATAAAGCTGATTTGAGTTGAGCCATTTAATTCTCCACTGGAAGATGCTAAATGGATATTGTGTGATAATATTAGGAATGTTTGAGAGCATGCCCAGGAAAGGGAAGAACATAGTCTTAGGTATCAGGAGCTCTGTGCTTTATGATATCTTGTCAGATGATTTTCCTCAAACACCTGGAAAGAAAAGAGGTGAAATTGGATTCAATTGGTGTATTGGTGATCTTCACACAATCTCACAGGCTGTGTAAATTTGTATAAATTAGCACTTTCACAGAAAACTCTACTCAGGTCATAGACAAATTACTTTATTTTCTTGTTAGTATTCATGCATGTAATGAACCCTTAATGCTTTTATTTAATAAGTGTGCAGAATTTTTGGCTCCCAGCTCTACTATTTACTTCGCTTCCTCCAACGTAATCCTTTGGGTTTGGGTTTGTTGGGTTTTATTTTTTCCAAAGGGATGTATTTTGTGCTGTGTTGATTTACACAGCACTGACTTAAGCTTGAAAAATTTATGGTGACTTCTGCAAAAGCCCTTTAACCTGAACTTCCCTGGCTCTCAGGCACCTGGAGAGCTACTCCCTTGGGGTGTTGGAGGTGATGGTGGTGAGACTCAGAGCACTGTTGTTGGTTTGAGGCTGCTCTCATGGGCCTGGGGTAAATTATATTGAGGCAAGAAACAAGAATTTACTTTTTGATGCAAAGCTGGGAAGCACCAACCAGAGGGAAGAGGTTTGCTGGAAGATCTGTTCCAGTTTTATTTACAAAACAGTAGCCACAGCTAATGATTCAAAGACAGACAAATAGACAACTCTTGGTTTAGTGTTTTATTCTTGCAGTTCTCTTCTTGTACAGAAAAAGAAACCTGATCATCCTTGGTCCCTTCAGCAGTGTTATAAAAGTCATTGTTTTAGCATACTTGAAATAAAAGACAAATACAGAAGTGAAAGACAAGTACTGGCCAATTGAATGGGGGTAGTTTTTATGTTTTGTGTTTTTTTTCCTTTTTTTATTTGAAAGCCAAGTCCTGCTTGTTGCTCTGGATTTTACAGAAAGGACACCAGTGTTTGCAGATCACAGGTTTCAATCTGACAACACCAGAGTTGTTCAAGGCAAACTTATGGAAATTAATAACCTGTGAAGGTGACAGGCCCTCTTGTACACTGAAAATCAGGTAGTTAACCTGTATTCCTCAATTCTTACTGTAGATCAGAGGAACATAAATAAAATTATTTCCAGAGGTCATCTTATCCTAAAGGAAAAACAACTAAAATAATGCATATGTATGTGCATGAAAAATATATTCTGTGGTGTGTGAGTCTGTAGCATCTCAAAACTGAGTGTCTTATGTATGTGGGAATGTTGCCCTCAGGTTGTTATTGATCTTAACCTTGGATATAAAAATCAAAGTATATAACTCTGGACTATTGCAAGGTCTAGTTGTAACAGTGAATGCCTTTGTATGTGGATTTTTTTGTTATGGCTCCTGTAACTCTTTGAACAGATAAGGTGAAAGATGTTGAAAATCTAAAAAACAATGGGCCATAAATGATAAAGGGACATTAATAATTAAATGCATTGCAAGTTAAAAAAAAAAAAATCCACTACAGCAGTTCTTAATGATATCTTCCATGGACCATTTAAGTCGATGAATTTCAAGTTCAACCATTTGTGCTAAACAAGGTTAAAATGGCTAAAAGGCTGACTATATTTTAATGTGCTATAAAGGAATTAAAAGCAGCCAGCAGTCCATAAAAACACCATCCTTCAGCTCTGAATGCAATGGCCATTACAAGGAAAGATTTAGTCAATCATAGGGCAATAACTGACTCTGTAGGGCTGCTGCAATGGCTGCTGTAATAACTGAGGTTTAAATTCCACTTTTGCCTATTCCTTCAGTCAGAAATGAAAGTTCTTCAGTCTTTAAAGATGCACTGTATTTTATACTATTCGATTTACTTCATTCACTTAATACACAGCTAATTTCTCTAATTACTGGTGACATGTGTTTAGTTTATTGGAAGGAAAATACCACATCCATTTGCTTTGTTTATCTACACATTTGTAAATAATTGACAATAAGTAGTGAGTAGTTTTCCATGTTTCATTGTAGCATTGCAGTTAACCCCTTGACAGTCAAGATTTTGCTGCTGCACGGTGTTTTTTTATGGTGTTGCACTGTTTCAACAGTCTCAGCTCACAAAGTATTTGGCCTCCCAGTAGTAATTTAATCAGGTAAAACCCAGCAGCAACAATACAGCTGAGATATTTGATTCCCTGTATGTTGAAAGAGCATGTGGCTTTTTTCTTTTTCTTTTTTGTTGAAACAAATGGTTTTAGAATTGGATTTAAGTCTTAGATTCAGATAAGTTGCAACTTTCAGAGTGGGGCAGATTTTGTTATCACAGAGAGAGCCACAGTTTGTTGTCCCAGCTGTCGCATCCTTCAGCTGAGAGGTGACTGCAGTGCCCTGTGTGGAGGTTGCACAAATGTGTTCTCATCCTTGGGGTCAGGGGGACCTGCAACTAAAAAAATCATGTGTGGGGCCATGGGCTTCTCGTGGGGAAAGTCCAGGAAGGGTAAAAAACTTTGCAACACCAAAGTGAATATAGAAGTGAAACTGGGTGATCCACTGTCCTCCACTTTCCTCCCCTCTAATCCCACCTTTATCTCTCCTCTCCTCTGTGCAGGACCCCATGCTTGCCTTCAGAAACAGGGATGATTTTCAATTCCAGTTCTTCCTAATTGTCCCTTTTTATCATCCAAACCTGCTGTATTTGATAAGCAGAAAAGAAAGGAGCTTGCTTGCAAGTTTTGTTGGGAGCAACACCAAGTGGGGAGGAGTCGGTCTGAAAAAGTGAGAAAAGCTGCTTGTATGTTTTCCTTTTAATTATTTTTAGGTTTTTTTTTGTAATTTCACCGTGTCTGCTCAGCATCCTGTTCTGAGCAACAGCAGAGGCACTGCAGCTGTCAGAGTTTAGGAGGCAGCCATGGCATTGATATTCTTGCTCTCATCTTTCAGCAGTTATCTTTGCAACTATAAATGACAGAATCTCTTTTGAAGATCATTTAAAATATAAGCCAGAATTCTGTAGACATTGATGGGAATCATGTGGGAAATATTGGTACTTAATGTGAAAATATGGCTTTGTTAAGCTTAGGATAAGAAGTGGATGAGGTATATTGAAGAGAAAAAATGGGGTTTATTTCTTTTTATTTTGTTATTAATGGATGTGGTTTGATAAATATGTGGTAAGTTTTGGAAACAAAATCTGCTCCTGATACAGTAGGTTTTATACAAAATGAAGATTCACATCAAGAGTAAAGAAGAAACAGAATCAAAGAATGGTTTGGGTTGGAAGGGGTCGTTATAGATCATTCAGTTCCACCCCCTGCCATGGACAGGGACATCTTCCACTATCCCAAATTTCTCCAAGCCCCATCCAACCTGGCCTTGGGCACTTCCAGGGATCCAGGGGCAGCCACAGCTTCTCTGAGCAACCTTTGCCAGGGCTCCACCACCCTTATTGTAAAAAATTTGTTCCCTATAACTGGCAATGAAAAACAGGAAGGCAGGAGTAAGAGATTTTCCAAGTGATACTAAATTGAGAGATAGTGACCATAAGGAGATTTTAAAGGTGAGAAGAACAAAGAAGAAAAACAAAAAAGTACAAATTTTAGAATCGTGGATAAACAGAAGGACTGTGAGAGTAACCACTATTTATTAGTCAAGTATAAAAGTGAATGAATGAATGAAACGAATGTTTATTACATGCATTTCTTTCATTACTTACTATCGAGTAAGAAATGTAGAAGAATAAATTACAAATAAATGGAATCTAAACCGGATTTTTTCATAATGTGGAAATAAAAATACAGTTTAGTAAATCCTCCTAAATCTAAGAGCAGAAGGAGAGTGGGAACAGAAGAACATGATTAATCTGTAACAGTAAACTTTTTTCTTGTCACTCTGAATCAAAGGCAACCATGCATCAGATGTTGAGTTTGAACTAAATCAATGATTAAAATGCATGATTTGATGAAGTCAGTGAAAATTACTGATTACTGATATTGGATCACACCAAAAAATCCCCATTCACTCATGTTTAACATTGAGTGGCTAATCCCTACCTGATTCTCCTAGCTATGTTTATGGAAATTAATTTAAAAACAAAACAAGCTTGAATTAAAACAAAAGATAAAGGAAGGAGATAAAACAAAAGAGAAAGGGAGGGGCTATTTTTAAATTTTGTAGATTTAAAAGTGGGGTAGATCCCATTGACTAGAACACTGCATTGCTATAATTAGATTTAGGGTTTATCTTTGAGGAACATCCTTGGAGCAAGCAGCTGTCACTTTATTCCTACCAGAATGCTGTAACATCAGTTGACAGTCACCTGTTAGCATACATTAAATTATTGTTGCCATTAGAAAATGTAGCACAGGAAAAAGCCACTGGAGAGATGTGAATTCATCCAGGCAGTGCCAAAGAAATGTTGGGTTTTCACTCCAGGGGATTTAGGAGTTGATCAGCTTTGCATATGAGTGCCTTTGCATCTCCCTGACCTTTTCCAGAGGGGTGAATTTTGCAGTTTCTTCTTGGAAAAAAAAAAAAAAAGCAAGAGAGATGAGGAAGAAATTCTTGGCTGTGAGGGTGGTGAGGCCCTGGCACAGGTTGCCCAGAGAAGCTGTGGCTGCCCCTGGATCCCTGGAAGTGTCCAAGGCCAGCTTGGACAGGGCTTGGAGAAATGTGGGATAGTGGAAGGTGTCCCTTCCCATGGCAGGGGAGTAGAACTGGATTGTCTTTAAGGTCCCTTCCAACCCAAACCATTCTGAGACTGTGTGATTCTATGAATGCCACCAGAATGTAAAGCTCTCTGAGAGACAATTCTGTGTTTCTAAAATAGTACCTGAAACCTGAAGATTTTGGCTTGGTTTTATATCCTGCAAGACATGCTGAGTGTTTAGCTGCTCACTGTATCTCATGCCACCAAATTGTTAAGGCTTACAAACAAAAGCTGCATTATATTTTTATGCAATAAAGGTTTGTTTGGGGAAAGGAAATAGCTTGTAACTGTCTCCCATAATGACCTGTGTTTTCCTGTGAGCCAAGAGAAATGAGAAAAGGACAAAAGCACCCACCAACAAAACCCTTCCTGCAGTGTCTGTTTAACAAAAATGAGACATAATTATATGTGTGAATTGAAGGAAGCCGAACCTGTTACTGCATTTATAGAGCTGAAGCCCATCTATGTTTGTAGAGTGAATTAATTCCAACATTCTCTCATTTTTTCCTTCCTGAATTGCTGAGTGCTTCAGACGGTCAGTGCCGAAAGTTATGGCGGCCCAGTGAAATATTTTTGTGTGTTTCAAAGCCCACACTAAATTATGCTGCGTGTTCCTTGTCTACAAATTCATGGAGCTATTCTTAGAAATACAGTTTTGCCCAAGAGGTTAAGTGAATGCTGTGAGAATCTATATTCTTCCTGAAGCTGCCAGAAATTTGTTTGTAAGAGGAGAATGTGCTGCAGCACATGCTCTCATTTTTCTGTCTTCTTAGTGTGGAGAGAGAGTGAAATCAGAAAAAAATGCTCTGGCTTGCTAATAAAGTTCATTGTGGAAGATACCACAGGAAGTAGAAACCAAGTTTAATGTACTACAGTAAAGGGCTTGACTGTGGAATGTATCTCTTGTATTATCCTAAACTGCTTTTATAGGATATTCATTATGACCTTAATAGCTTGTTGTGTGTAAGAAAATTGGCTTAATGAATAACTGGTAGGGATCTACCCTTGGTTTTTGGTGCAGCCTGAAGCACATGGCACAATGCAAACAGCAATTAAAAAGAAAAAAAATTCTACAATTTTCATTTCATTCAGGGTCATTTATTCACATTTTTCCTCCTAGTAGTAGAGTTGTATCATTCTACTCTATTGATCTAGTGATAGATGCCACCATTTCACTAAACAGCAGCGGGAATGGGGTACAAAAAAAAAAAATGTGTCTGTACATATGTATCGTGTGTCATCTGAAAGTTTCATGCAAATTTCTGAACTAAATAAAACCACGACAAGCAGTGGGGGAATGAGCTGTAGCTACAGCTCTTATGCATTGGAGTGCACTTCTTTCTAGTTGTGAGATAAGAGACCATAATAATCGTCAATAATCATCATAGAATCATGGAGTGGTTTTGATTGGAAAAGACCTCAAAGACCATCTTATTCCAGCTCCACTGCCCTGGGCAGGGACACCTTCCACTAGACCAGGTTGCTCAATAATATCTGCATTTTAATGGGTTTCAATGAATAAAAGAAGCTACCATGTCCTTATGTGATAGATAAATCTCTTCTGAATTTCGAAATTTGAAGGTGTTTCCTCTGGATTCTTGACTGTGGCACATGAAGAGGAAAGGGAGCATTGTGGGTTGAGTAGGAGTGTGTGTGCCAGGGCAGGGTCCTGTCCTGGCATCACTATTTGTAGTGACTAATCATGTAATGAGGGATTTGATTTGTTGCTGGTATCAAAGCTTAAATTTGCTTTCACCGTGTGCCACAGACTGTGCCTGACCCACCAGAGTGTGGGGCCTCCTGCAGCCCTTGGGGTGCTGTCAGTCGACTGGAATGTGAGGAGTGGGATGGGTCACAACATGCTGTGTGTCCTTCTTACAGGTGTTTCGTTCCCAGTTCTCTATGGAATAGAGAATTTTATGTGGAATATAACAGCTGTTACATCCCTGCAACACCAAGAGCTGATGGTCAGTGACTGCTGAGTGGGACTTGGAGCAGTGATGGTCGAACTTCACAGTGGTCGATCTCTCCCATGGCTTTGCCAAAGTCATGTCTGACCCTCAGTTTCCTACGTGTAAAAACAACTAACAGTGTTTTGCTGGTTCGTTGGCGGGTTCCTTGCGCACAAGAAGCTGTTGCTTCCTCCAGACTGTGGAAATTTCCCCTGTTCCCTTCAAAACTGTAGGAATGCTCTCACACGCAGTGGCACCGTCACAGCCGAGTAAAGACACTTAGCGTCTTTTAGAGAGATGATGGGGAGAAATGAGGCATTTGTTCCATCATATGTTAAAGAAAACCCATTAATGTCAAAATCTGAAGCTGTGGTATTAGTGTGGTGTCTGCAGTGTGAGGGCTCTGCCATCAGCACCTGGGAAGCTGCCTCTGGGAAAGAGAAATGATGTTCCTTATGGACAGCCTTAGTCTGAAAGGATGTGGATGGTGAACATTCCTTCAGCTGATGCCCTTGGTACTGTGATATTGTTATTTTACCAGACTTCTAACCCACGATTGTGTTGCCTTAAATGATGTAATTCTTGCTGGATCAGCTCCTGGAATGACAGAGTGTAACATTTCTGCTCTTTAGCACTGAGCTGCACGCAGAAAAAACCCATATTTTTTAGGATGGGAATTAGAATTCTGAAGTATAACCCCCTCCAAATTAATAAGTGTATATATATATATATATATATGTATATAGGATGTGTGAATGGGAAAGTAAAAGCAGCCTGATAAATAGCTCTATTTTTATGCTTTAGCATTTAATTTGGGATCCATATTTAGCACACTTATTCTGGTAACTATTAAAGTTTCCATGTATTTATCAGGGAATGGTGTTTTTTTTTTAGTCTGACTTTTAATTAGAGGTTAGAGGGGAAATTGGAAAAAAAAATCCCACCTAAATTTCCTTCAAGTGGTTGAAATATTTGGAAATATAAAAAGGCAAAGTCAACCACTGTTAACTCTATGTTTCACATGCCTATTTCATCTTCTTTTCATAAATAGGATAATTTTATTATTCTGTTGATTGTCTTCACTTTTTTTTTTCCCCCTCACAAGACAGAAAAAACCCCAAACTGTCAAGTTTTTTGTTTGGTTGTTTATTTAACTGCTTTTCAATATCTCTCAGACATCTGTTTTATACCTCCAGCTATATTTATTTCATGCACCTTCCCCACCCTCAATCTTTTATAAAGTAAGCTGGTCATTAGTGAGAAATGGAGGATGAAAATAGCTGTGCAGTGGAAATGAGCTGATGGGTGTTGCTGCAGTTGGGAAACTGAGGCAAAGGTTTCACAGGAATTTATTTAAGTAACACATAATACAGGAATTCGGACACATATCCACAAAGTTGTTTAAAAACTCAAGCAGACAGAAGCAGAAAAGTAAACAAGAATTAGATATACTGTTTTATTACTTGGTGGATCTGGTCTCTTGTTCGGGTTTGATAAAATTATGAATCCACTGGGAGAAGATTCTGTGTTTTAGATGTGAATTGTCCATCCCAGATTTTTGTGCTGAGTGTCAGAGCTGCTTATTCCTAAGATGTTTCTGGCTAGAGAGGCACTGCTGGGCCACCAAGCATAAGAGTAGCCATGTGTTGTGATGCCATAATAACTGGTTTTATCTGAGAGATCCCTATGCCCCGTTTGCAATCAGTAGGAGCAAGGACTGGGATGTGGTTACTGCACAGTGGGAGGAATGTCAAACTGTGAAAAGCATCTTGCACTCAGGAGCAGCAGAACAGGTGATTCATGGCTAAACTGAACAGGAGAGAAAGAAGAAAATGTCAGTATAAGTTGAATTTTCAGATGGAGTGTCAAAGCTCTAGATCATGGAATGAAGGGTTGTTTTGAAAATCAACAGCCCTTAAATCCTCTTACCCTTTAAAGTTTCCTCCTCTGTTTTAGTCCAAAATCAGAAATTTATCTTGTAGGGTCTTTTGTTGGTTTATTTGTTTGGGAAGTTCAAGAGTTTAGTTTCCAACAGTAATTCTTCCGCGGGAGGATCTGCAGCTCTGTGAATCACAGTGCTTTTTATCTTGGTGCAAGCATCATTATTCACCTTAAAAACACTGTATTATTTTTTTTTTCCCCTAAAGTGCAGTTATTTTCTCTCTCTCATATATTTTTTCTCATTCTTTCCATGTTTTTTGGTTCCACTGACCAAGAGGTTTGCCCACTCCACCTGCACAATGCAAGCCCCTGCCTGCTGAGTGAGAAGGGATTGATGGAGAAAGTAAAAGCAGGAAGAAGTTAAGGAAGGTGGATGTGTAAAAGAAATGTAGATGGTGCAATTAAACAAAGTAAGGTAGAAAAAGCCAAATGAGGGAGGAGAATGGAAGGAGGGGGTGAGATACAGTGAAAAGAATGTCACACACATTTGTAAATCTTAAGTTCTGGCAGCTTTTTGTTTTAAGTATGGGGGGGAAATTCAATACAAATAATATTGCTCAGAACTGGGTTTATTATCAAGCAGAGGAGAAAGATGCTGTTTGGTCCTGCTTTTCCACAGTAAGAGGGGAAATTGGTGTGAAAAAAATATTTTGAAGTCTAAGTATAATTAAAGAACCAGAGAACATCACTGAGAACTGCACCAGTGAAAACAGCCCTAAACCCAGGAGTACCCCAGGTACCACAGGTGGGAAAAAAGCCTCATAACAGTGCCAGCACCATAATACTAATAAGAAATACCCAATTTAATTTCTAAAACAAATGGATTTTGGTGTATTTTGGGAGTGGGCATGCAGCAGAAGTTAGGAGTCTGTGTTATCTTGTGTGCAAGCTCAGTGGACAACATTAAAATACTGTACATCTTATAAGATAGACCACCATATATTAAGTCTATATCCTGATTTTTGTATGTTTCACTGTCACATGTAACAGTGCTATTAAATATACAAATTACTATCACACAAAGTTTAAGTTCACTTTGCCCTTCGTTATTTCAACAGTTAAGGGTTTATAATTTGTTTATTCTCATATTTGTATCTACCATTCAGCCCAATTCCCTCTTTTTGGTCCAGGAATAGAGCAAGAGTCTACAGGAGCAAGTAGCGGAAGTGTTTTGTAACTCTTGATGTCTGCAGATGGTTTTGGTGCCTTTCCAATGGGCTGCATAAAAAAGGGGAGAAACCAGAGCGCTTCCAGGCATTCCTTTTCAACTCACAGGTTGGAGAGATGAGTAGACAAAATCCTTCTCTGTGGATATTTCCTTTCTATCCGTCATTTTTAGGTATCATATGTTGAAAGGTTCCTGTGTGAGTGGCACTTTGAATTCTTTGTAATAACTACCCAATGTTTGGCCATCTTTCATCTCTTTTTGGTTCAGGTAACTTGAAGGCTGATTTCCAGCTCATTATCTGTTGTGTTTGACAAGGTGTTGCTGTACTTGCACTTTGTTAAAATGATTCTGTTTCCTGGTGCTGCTGGTGGAGGTTGTTCTTGAGTTTCCTGATGTTTGCATCTCCAGCAGAGCAGTAAGTCAGAACCAGAGATAAATGGGCAAGAAGAAACCAACAGAGTGATTATGGGGTGTCTACTGCTACTCCTCTGGCAGCAGGAAAAAAACCCCAGGGTAGTCATACCAAATGGAAAAATTAAAATTGAAGTTTGCCAATATTGCTGCTTAGGGTTAAGTAAATTCAAATTTCTCTCCCTGGAATGATTGATACAGGCATTGATTTTTCTTTTATCATATTGGTTCTCCGTGCAAGAAATTCTGATACAAGGAGTCCCTGAGCCTTCACTGTCTGGCAGAAGGTGGGGAAGCAAGAAAAGCAACATGAAGGGGATTTGTGCACTGGAAAATTGGGAGAGGTGGGGGAGAGAGAAAGAAAAGAGCTCAGACAAATTGCAGCTTTAGGATTCCCCAGGGATGGCCAAGAGCTGAGACAAAATACTTTGGTGTGTCTGTAGCTATTGGGAAATCACTTCCTTTGTCTTTTCCAAAGTGGAAGTTGACAGTCCTGACCTTTTCTGGGAGCATCAGTGGAACCCAACTGTGCACTGAGGCTTATCCTGCTTTGTTTGTGTTTTATTGTTTCTTTAAAGAGAGGCACTTGAACACAACCTTGTTACTATTTTTACGGAACAAACAAGCCATGAAATGCACTAATGTTCTGTGGATCAATAATGAGGGATTTCAGGCCTCAAAAGGCAGTGTCTGCTTTCTTTTTGGGTGTGGATGGTGTGTCTAGGGAAGGTGCCATGTTCTGAGACTGTGTCACAAGGAGCAGGAGAGCTCGCCCACATGCAGGAGTTTAATAAGGAGCTGGATGCAGATGACCTTACATTTCAGCTGTTCAGTGATTTTGCAATTAAACAGGGAGTAAAAAATGTGATTTGAGGTCAGTAGGTCATTAGTTTTACTAATGGATTTGACTGTAGGTTGTTATGTGGCTTCCTTACATTAGGAATGTAGGAACTACCATTTTGGATTAGACTAATGGTCTTTCAGGGCCTCTGTACTCCTGCAGCTGTACTACTTACAGCTTTAAAAAAAAAAAGTATCTTTTTTTCCCATATTTTAATCTATGGCTGTTGGAAATGGCCTTTAAAAATGAAGGACACTTCATGGTCATGTCTCAGGACTGTTTTTAGTGCTTATCTGGGATCTAAAAGAGGAAACATTCCCTAAAATTTCATTGCTTTTTATCAAGCCCTGTATAGCTGAAGGTTAAAAAATAACCATACAATGCCTCAATACCTGTATGTGCTCCTGTCATAATTGATCTGACATCTAGATGAAAGAAATTGTAATTTATCTAATGTATTTCTCAATCTGCGAAAACATTTCCATTAATTAGAGCAGTGGCTCTGTTACCACATCTCACAGAGATTAACATAAATGCACTTTGTGTTGCTGAAAGCAAACACTCAAAATTAAGGGTTCAGAAAGGTGTTGGATTGATTGATTTTTTTTTTTAAGGGAAAGGTGGACAATTGTTACTGTTAATATCTAATTCTGGGAGCAATTTTTCATCCAGAAAAGGACACACTGACAACTAAACACAGACAATTTGTTTAATGCCCGTGCACGGAGCCTTCAATGTTTAAGTAGTCATTTGGTTGGGAATCAAAGCCCTTGGACTGTGTTCCCACTGTAATTTAGGGATTCATTTACTTAGATAAGCACTTAATCTCACTGGATCTGTTTCCCAATAGTAAAAGAGAAATAATAAACCTTAGCAGTCTAATTATGGGTGTCTTGTTAGGCTTAATTAATCTGTAAGGAATGGTAATATCACCATATGAAAACTGGCGTGTGGTGTGAAGTGTGTGTATAATTACATTTAATACACACATACACACACGTTGTTAGAAGAGCACTGTAAGGGTTACAAGGCCAAGCTGTCAGAAGGAAATAAAAGTTTTGCATATGGACACTCCCTTGTGGCTACTCATTGTGGTAAATATTTAATTACACTATCATGTGCTGCCATCCCAGCAGAAAGCCTGTCTCGTTCACTTCTCATCAGCTGCAAATTTCTGCCTCTTTTAGCCAGCCCTCTTTGGTACCACTCACTTCAGCCATCCAGTTGTCCTTCTTTCTCCTTTCTGGTCCAGGTTGGTTCCCTTTTCCCGTCTCCCAAATGTCCTTGGGAAGTTCCTGAAGAAAGAGTTATGCCAAGGTGTTTGTCCTTCATGTTTCTCCTTCCACAAACCAATGTGTGTGTGTGTGGAAACAGTGGCACTGTCTTTCCAATTCCAGATCCATTTTCATGAACCGATTTCCAACTTGCAGAAATCCAGGACTGAAGTTAACAGGAAGTTTTCTCAGCTGGGATGTGAGGGGGGGACAGTGCAGCTTCAGGTGCCTGAACTCCAGTGTTGCAGAACAGGCTCTGAACAGCTGCACATTGACTTTGGAAAAGATCACAAATGGACCCATATTGGGTAGGTCAAAGAATAGCAAGACTCCCATTTCTTACAACAATTCCTGTTAAATTTCGGGTCTGTGAACAAGGAATTTTTTGCCAATGCTAATTTTTTTCTTATGGTTACTCCTAAGGTAGAGTAACTCTGTCTAATACATGGGGGGGGGTTTAACATCCATATTTCGTGTTCCTGGCAATGACTTTTATATTCAGGAAACTGATAAGCGAGACAATTGTGTTCTAAAATTAGGGATTAGGAGATCCATGGAAAAATCACTGAAGGCAATAAAATGCAGTTACAGGATATATTATTGCAGACCTTGCAATGTGTTTCCCCAAGCTGTGGGGGTTCGCTGCTTCTTTTGAAATATTCTTTCTAAAGGCTAATTTTGTATTAAAGAGTATTTGCTTCTGAGGAGTGCAAATATAGTTAGTCCATTATCTAGCAGTGAGCTAAAATATATGTATTTGCACTGTTTAGATGTGCTGTGTGATGCTGTTGCAGTGATTTTACTGGATGGTGTTCAAATGTTTGAATTCATTGAGGCTCATTGAATAAAACCTCTTTCATTCAGCTGGGAGAAAGGGTTATGAAATTAGCAGAAGTACCATCATTAACACCTATTATTCTTGTGCTTCAATGGAAGAAAACCATGCTCATTGCTTTTCCAAAAATAGAGGTGCTTTTTTTCAGAGCAGAAATTAAAACTTTCTTTTCTCACTTGTTTCAAACTATTCATTATTTTGAAAGTAAAAAGGAAAATACATTATGACAAAATTGATATTTCTCTTCCCTAGATTGAAGCTTCTCTGAGAGCCAGAATTTTTAAAGAGGAAGAGAGTTGTTATAATAAATTAAAATACTGGTTCTTTTACATCAGGATTGAGACAACTCCCATAGTCTTTTTTAATAATTATTTCATTTGTTATTTAAATAGTAACTTGTGCTGCATTCTAACTCCCCATTTGAGGTGTACCAAGGCCTCTAGTGAAGCACTAAGAAACAATAGTAAAGACAGAAGAATTAAAGGGATATCTAAACAGAGAATGCAGGATTATTTTCATCCCTCAGATCCATGTACACATATCTCTGTCCATTAACTGGCTATCAGGACCAGCTCCAAGCAATTTTTGCCCTGGCTTTGTGTAACCACTGGGATGAACTGGGTTCTGTGTGCAGACCAATCTGTGAAACCCTCCTCCCATCCCAAAACATCTGGGGTGTGGAGCATCCCACGAATTTAGGTGATGTACTGATGCTGTCATACTCACTTACAATGGCTCTGTGCTGGTAATCTGAATTTATGTCACTCCCTGGGTTTGAAGCAGTGTCACTGTTATTTTCTGTCCTCCTTGGCTGAATTATCTCTGTTCAGTAAACCCAAACCAAAGACCTTGATTTGGTGATGCTGGGTTCCTGTTTCTCAAATTGCTACATGCCAGAGTAGCTGCATAATTGGGCTGTCATGTAGCTCACATGGGTGGTAATGCTGGGCTGCAGCCTTCAGGCTTTAATTCTCACATGAAAAAGGACCTTAGAATCTGTTCCTTAGAAAAATAACCTAAAACTCCCCAAAACAGCAACAAAAGCAACAGCATTTAATGAGCTAGTCGATATGTCAGCTTAATGTTTGATTTTGCAGCCAGAGATAATAGTGACCTCAAAGGCCTTGCACAAGAATATTGCTGCTAACTTTGCAATATTAATGAAAGCTGTAGAAGTTTATTTGAATGCAGAATTATACAGAGCCCAAGTCTGAAGTATTTAGAGTTGTCTCACTGCATTGTGTGTTTTTCTGTGCAAAGAGCTCAAGGACTCAAAGATTTCAATTAATTGCAAAAAAAAACTAAACTAAAATAAAAAAAATCTGAAAGGCCAAAATCATAATGAGCATTTTAGAACTGACCTTTAAAAGGTACTTCTATACTCCTTGTGCACAGATTGTTTTGAACAATCAAACCTCTTTTTTAAATTCTATCACTGGTATAATAAGGCAAGCCCTGTGTTAATATGGTGATAAACAGACACTAAATTTAGTTATGAATTTTTAAAACACCTGAGAACCTGTAGCATCTACAGGCAAACAATTCACGAGTAATTTAAAAGCATAACTCTCCCAGGTGCTGAATAATTGCAAAGTAATATTAATGTATTTCTGTGACTCAAGTGAGTCTCTCTGTAATGCTGTGGAGTAATTGCAAGTACAGGAGATGTGGTTTGACTGATGAGAGAAATTTGTCTGAGCCACTGAGCTGGATGCTCACACGCTGCAAGGTCCACTAGGGATCATGTCTAATCTTGACTGTGCAGATGGTGAGGATTAGGTGTGAAAGGATGTAAAACCCAACTGCAGCTGGGGACAATGAAGCTCATTATAAATCTATTGAATATTTTGAGCTGCTGGGTGAGAACTGTGTAAAATATGCAGCAAGAGGTGGTGTTTTATTGGCTGGGTATATGTGTTATTTAAATATACCTTACTTAAAAGCAAACAACTCTTTGATGAGCATCTGCAGCACCACAGAGCTTGAATATATTTGTTAAACTGATTAGGTTCATCCTTGAGTTTCTTGGATCTTGGAATTTACACCTTAAAGGCTCTGTGAGAAAGACTGTAACTCAACATGCTGCAAAACTGGTTTCACTCCCTTCTCCTCCACCAATAAACTTGGAATGAAGAGTGGACCCAAAATAAGTTAGAGACACTGAGTGGTCAGTGATGAAAATGAAAAAAAAAAAAAATTCTCTTCAGCTGTAGATTCAAATTGCTTTATAAAAGATTGAGTAACTCAATTTTAGGTGGAAAAGAGAGGGACAGAAAGGTGATGTGACCTGTCCAGCAACACTCAAAGGCAAAGGACAGGACTGGGAAAAGGGCACCTGTATCTTGAACTGTACTTCCAAAAACTTTGCATGGGATGATCTGTGTAACTGATCCACTGCAGCAGGGATTTGCCAGTGGAGAATGTTCCTTTTACTGGTCAGCTCAGTGCAAACTGGGAGAGGGTGGAGCAGAAGCACAGCGGAGAGAGAAGAAACCAGGGTTTCTACACAAGGTGGGTTTTTGGGAGGTGGAGAGAGGGAGACAATGCAGCACACGGTTCCTTTGCTAAACTGGCTTTTCTCCAGCATCAAAAAATACTTGTATTGAGTTTGGTCTAAGAGTTTGGTCTTAAGAAAAAATTTCCATTAAAATTATAATTGATTTTGTTTTTTTCAAACTTATTTTATCACAATATTTATTCCTTGTAGTATTTAGGAATTTTGTCATGGTAGTAGAAATCTTTTCATCCTCTCCTTAATAATGTCTGAAGCTCTTCTCTAGTCCAGTGAAGAATATGCTTCTCATGAGGCTGTTGTTGCACTGAAACCCGTGGAACAGAAAGGTCATTCCCTGTATGTTTGTGAAGGAGTATCTCTAAAAGCCATTCTGGGTGAATCCATCTCCTCTGAAGTGATTCTCACCTTGGGTTCACTCCAGGCAAAGAAGGAAAGAAGTTTTCTTAAGGAGACAAATAGTCTCATTACTTTTCCTTTAGAGAGCAAAGTGTTATGACCCTAAAGTTTATATTTCTTTATTGACTACAAAGATATTTCTGACAGCTGGCTGTAATACAGACATGTGGTGTCTGTGTTGGAGACATGTCTTTGATTAGAGGAGTCCCACTCTCTGCCAAAATAAGGCTGTAAAACTGAGAAGATGCTGAACTGGCAAGAGCTGTGTGAGAACTACCTGTGCTGGGTGGGAGCACGATGAGATGTCTCAGGAGCTTTCTGATCTACCAAGATTTGGGTTTTTTCCTTAAGAATACAGAATACTGAGGTAGAATATTGCAAAGCAGACCAGCAGGGAAGATGCACAAGGCATAATGTAGCATTTAAATAAGAGTTTTGGGAATCAGTCTCCTTGTTCGCTGTGTCCTTGTTGATCCCTTCCTCCAGCCCAGCTGACCAGCAGATTACAGGGAGGGTCTGTTGAATAAAGTCCATGCAGCCTCTTGTGTATTCCTAGGAAAGTGGAAGGATATATGAAAATACATGGTTTAGAAGTGTCATTGATGTCTCTTTTAGCATTAATCAGTAACTTTTATCCTAATTGTTTGCAAGTTTATATGATTTCCCATCTTAGTTTTGGCTGGGATAAGAGTTAATTTTCTTTCTGGTAGTGAGCACAGGGACATGTCTTGGATTCAGGATGAGATTAATGTTGATAACATGCTGATGTTTTAGTTGTCACCCTAAATCAGGAATTTTGCAGTTTCCAATACTCTTCCTCTGAGCAGGTGCATGAGAAACCAGGAGGGGGCAAGGCCTGGACAGGTTACCTGAACTGGCCAGAGGGATATTCCACACCACAGAACATCATTCCCAGGAT
Source organism: Pachyramphus minor (assembly GCA_013397135.1). Taxonomy (NCBI): domain Eukaryota; kingdom Metazoa; phylum Chordata; class Aves; order Passeriformes; family Tyrannidae; genus Pachyramphus; species Pachyramphus minor. The sequence goes on along the minus strand of VYXB01010174.1, from coordinate 316,294 downwards.
GTAAACTGGGGGAGTAAACTGAGTCGTTTACTCAGCTGTTCTTACCTGAACCCTTGGGTTGTACCTTTTTGTGATCCTCCTCCCCATCCCAGCAGGGCAGGGGCAGTGAGTGAGAAGCCCTTCTGGTACTTAGTTCCAGGCTGGGGTTAAACCACAATGTTTCTATAAACTCTCTCTTCAAAATAAAACTAGTTATAAAGTCTTGACAAAAGAAAACTTTGTTTTTCCCTCCCTCTTTACTAAATTGAGTTGATCCAGGAGTAAAAATCAAAGATTGTTTACATTTTGTTAAATCATGAAAAAAACCCCCACTTTTTAAAGCTTTTGAAAATAATGGAGATGCTTTGACTAATAAGACCTATTTTTTTAAAGCAATGATTTGCTCGCTGAAGATGCCAAATTGATGGATCTGCTAAAAAACAACCTCCAATCACAAATGAAAGCAGTAGATGCAATGGATTGTGATGTTAATTTCCATACTTTGAGCTTTAAATTGTTCAGGACATACTATTTGAGCACAAAAGAGTTCTTCAGACGCTGCTGATGCTATGAAATTTTTATTTTTTCCCTCTTTACATGGAAATGGCAAGTTAAAAATTGGCTCTCCTGACTAACTTCCCTTTGTAGGTGTATCTGTGCTGAGGGTTCATACTGTGATTCTCATACATTATCTAAAGGGATTTGTTATTCTTCTTTCCCTGTTTTATGTATTTTTATGTATAACTATTGACTTTAATGGAGCTGCTCCCAGTCTTCCCTGCATGTCTGGCATTTATTTTATTTTTGCTCTTGCTTAGGCTGTATTGTGAAATGAGAATAAAGCCACCAGTATGTCCTTTGGAAATATCCACCATTATTGCTATTTATTAGAGCCATTATGAAAACTATGAGCTAAATGGAGACAGTGTGAGGAGAATTATAATTTTACAGACACACAGAATATAAGCATTTGGGAAATGATGCCTCTCACCCTGGGGATCAGTTTGATTGTTCTTATACATATATATGGAAGATCATTCAATTGTTCTCCTTCTAGTATGTTGATAAATACATGTATTTTTTGTGGATAAAATGGATTTCTTTTCTTCTTTTGAGAACTCCAGGCAAAATTATGAACTTTGTGTCTCTTTTTCTTTACTTTGAGAAAGAACTAAGACCTGTTCCAGATCCTTCCCTTTCAAAGCAGAGTGGTTTTCTCTATATTAATCCTATGCTTAAAGAACTGTATAAAACCTCAGACTGTATGTTGAAAACATGAAAATGCCTGACTCATTTCTTACATACAGGCACTGCACAGATTCGGTGTCCAGGGTGAAGTTCAGCAGTTTTTATTTTGTTAGTTGATCTGGATTATAAACAAACGTATTATAAACCACGTGGATGCCCTGAAAAACTTGGATGTTCTTTGTGAGGACAATGGAGAAACACCAGGAATGAGCTCTCAGGCAGCACCAAAGTGTGGCATCACTCAGATCTACCCCAGCTGCTGTTTTCATTGAGTGAGAACTTTAATGAGCAAAGTGAGGTTAATGTATAGTCCCAGCTTTTTGTTTTCTCTTCTTTTTTTTTTTTTTGACAGTGTTTCATTTTCCTGTCAGAGTTATCAAAATGTGTTTTTTTCTTCCCCATGACACTCTCTTATTATAAGTTTTGCAGTAGTAGGGGGATGCAATTGATATGCAGTCAAATTGTTCCTGACAGAGAGATTTTAAAAGCTTTTAGATTGGATGTAAAGAAGGAAACCTTGTCTTCACAGAGTCTGCTTAGCCCATCCATCTGCATTAGGCATCTTACAGTTACACTGAGCAGAAATGACATCCTAAAGAAGACTAAGTGCTGGTTAACTTTTTAATGTCATTCTTGGGAGGTCTGAAGTTGAGGTTTTGGTGTTGTTTTTTTGGGTTTTTTTTCCTGGTTGCAGTATCACTCCATCATTTTATGAAAAATAAAACAATGCTTGTGTTTTCAATAGCAGCCTTTCTATTCTTCCTGGTGCTGCATGGAGAGGGGAGTTTGTGTCTCAGCTTAGGGAGTGAAAGCCCCACACTGAGAAAAAAATTGATGCCTGCCTATATATGCATTTATGAGAGAAGAAATGCAAGGCAAAAAGAAGCCTCTTACATTACTTATCCTCAGACCCCCGATATTGCAGACATGTCTTTTAATCCGTGAAGATCCTCATTAAAATTAAGGGTTATTTTTGTCCCAGCACTTCCCGCAGGGCTGTTTCAGAACCCCAGTCTTATTATTGTCAGAAATGTTGTATTTTTGGGTTTGTATTTACCCCTGGTCAATTCATACCTGAAATAATTTTCTGCCAACACTGTCCTTCATCTGAAATCTTAGTCTGCACTGTTTCATTTCATGTTACCTTTCAATAGAACAGTCTTATAGTGTCCTCTTCAACCCTCCTTTTGCTAAAACTACACAATCCCAGCTTTTTTTAGCTTCTTTTAGCAGCCCTTCTAACTCCTGTTTTTTCTGCTTTGCTCATTTAGATTCCTTTTTCTTGAATATAAATGACAAGAAGTGCACAATGTTCCAGATGAAAACTCACCACCTGACACAATACCATTAATATTTCCTATCTCTGCTTTTCCAACACTCCAGGTGTTGCACTTGCCTTATTCACAGGCACATTGTAGTGGCAGATTATGCTTATTTAGACTGGGGTGTGTTCCCTCCATTACCACTTCTGCCTGGTGATTATTTGACTTGCAATCAATTCTTGTCCATAGTCCCTGGAGTAAGAAGTTGAGCTCCATGTTCTTTGTTTCTATGCCTTGTATTTAAACCTCATGGTTATCCAGTTCTTCAAAACTTCCTTTCATTACCCCCCTCTTTCCCTTGGTAAAGTATTGTGTTTCAAAACCCATTTAAAATCACTTTCTGCTTGGACTCAGGGTATATGAACTTGTGCATGTCCTTCCTGTACACTTTCCTTTAATGAAATATCTGCAGAGTGGAACATTTCTTAAAGTCTTTATTTGTATTTAATATTGGCTTCAAAAGCCTCATCTAAATTGACATTTCAGCCTCTGAGTTACACTTAAAAGAAGTGCAGAAAAGGTCTGTGATCACTTAATGTCCAATAGAAATTACACCTAAGTATAGTGCAGGAAAGTTTAGCTTTGGAGAAAGATTTATTTGAAGGGGAAAAGTATCTATCTATTCACATGAGCTGGGTCATGTAAGTATAAAAGTTATTTTCAACATTGAATCAAATTCAAGGTTAAAAATTCATTCAACTCTTTTATACTAAAGGTAATAGTTATAATATTGGTTACATTGGGTTATGCTGCTGGAGACATTTTAATATTAACAATGTAAATGCTACAACAATGGTACCTCTGAGAAATATTTAATATATGTCTGTGCTGCTAATACTATTCTTATTGCCATTATCTGCTTTATCTCATTTCCATTAAAGTGATGGATATTAAGCAATAGGAAATAGAAATGGCCATTTTCTCTATTTTCTGCTTTGCTGGCTGGCAGTAGGTAACTGCTGAAAATCTTATTTTATCAAGCACGTTTTATATTTCAAAACTGGACTGTAATGAGTGAATAGAAGAAATAACACTGAGTTTGATCATTGCAGAGATATTTGTGAGGTGTTCTAAGGATAGTCAGTAATTTGCTTGAAAAACTAACAATTCTTGTAGCCATCCATGATTTAAATCCTTTTTTGCTATTTGTAGTCATGTAACAAATAGATGGTAAAGTCTGGTTTATGTAACCTAGTAATGAAAGTTGATTTGCTTTCATAGAACTTAAAAATCAAGTTTAAGGCTTCCTTCAGTTCACATTTACCTTTTTATTGTATTTTTAAGGAATCATAGAATTACCTAGAAGACATCTAAAAATAACCCTGTCCCTTCTGTTCATTTAAATGAAGGATAAAACAGAGTTCCTCTCCAAAAGTTGTTCTTCTCACCTGCTGAAGTCCTCTCAAAATGAACATTACTCTTGCTGTACTTATATGTAACTATCCAGCCTTTTTTTTTTTTTTCTCTATTATTATTTTAAAGAGTAAACAAAGAGTCTTCTCTTGCAGGACATTCCCTGTATCTCTTCAACGTGGTTGCAGTTTCCCTTTGTCCATTCTCCAAGAAGTTTGCAGTTATCTTAAAGTGTGATGCCCTGATAGGACTCAGTGCTTTATATGAGGATCACTTCCCCAACCACTGTCACCTTTATGTCACCATAGTTTGTCTCTTTTGTTGACTCTTCCAGTTCTGGAAAATACTTGAATTGACTCTTGCAGTCATGGAAATGGCAGGTCCTTCCCAAAAGTGCTCCCTTTGGACACGTAATGCAGGGGTGTTCAGATGTGAGATTCTCTTGAGGTTTTGGTGTTGATGATTGCTTTTAAATTCATAACTAATTTTTTTTTTTATTTGTTTGTTTCTTCCCAGTAGCCACTAAAAGAAAAGAAAAAAGAAAAAAGCTGCAATTTATGTAATTACCACGTTGCAGGGGAAACTTCTAAGGAAAAAAAATGAAATGAATATGAGCCATTAGTATGCAAAGCTGTAAGTCAATACAGTAAAAAGAAGCTATGGGCCTGTGATTACATTCAATGCAGTTAATTGACTCCCTCTTCTTTATTACTTACAAACTGGGGAATAAAATTTGAGAAAGGCTCACACACATACACACATATTGATTTTATTAATCAGTGACTTTATTTTGTATTGCAGTTAATACATCTGGGTCCTCAGCCCTTTGTTGCTGTCACCAGAATAGTGAAAACTGTGGGTGGCCAGGAGCCCCAAGACCACCCCAAACACTTTGTGAAGCTGAGACACACAACTCTCTTCACTTCTACTCACCTGCAAAATCCTTAAACCCCTTTTTTTTTGTTTTTTTTTTTTTGAGTCACTTGGCTGTGGTGTTTCTTTGTTGGTAGATGATGTACAGGACTGAGAGGAGCTGCAAGCCCAGCATTGCTTAAGAACAAAGCCTTAGGAAATAAGTAATTGAAAATTGTAATTGACTTTACATAATTATATCCCTAATTTTCAGAACATTTGTATGTTAATCCCCAGCCAGAATTTGAAATCCACTCTTGCAGGTTGTTTGCTTGTTGTCAAGACAGAATATTAAAAAACTTTGTGTTACTCCCTTGCCTGATTGTGTACGACAGAAATGAAATTGTACAAATATAATGGGCTGGGACAAATCAACACTGAGCACAGCAGCCACCCTGCTATTGAAATGCTGGAGAGCTGCCACACAAATAAAAATAAATCATTTCAGATGACATTATTTTGACTACTTTGACAAAAGGGAAAAGCAACAAGACATTAATTATAGCGCTCTGCCAAACTCTGCAACTTTTAGCATTTTTGTAACTCTCTTGTTTGGTATTGAAATGGTGCCAAAATCTAGCTGTGCCTTTTAGGTGCAGGTCAGTGCCATCAATCTGGAAACTGCTTCAGGATCAGCAGTGACACACCAAAAAACTCAAGATAGTTCACATATTTATGAGTCCCACTGTGCTACAGCCCCATCGTGTTACAAGGGTTTGTAAAGATTATTTGGGAAAATGCACTGAAGGCTGAACTGAGGGATAGGGACAGAAAATAATTTGTCTAGGTGAATTCTTTCCCAGGTTCTGCCTCTCCTCTCTTCTTATTTGGCTTTTCTGGAAATGAATTTCAAACAGAAGCCTTTGCAGGATTTGGTTGATGTCTCCTTTGGTTTTTGTCTTGATTGAAAGGTTCTGTTTCTGGTTTGGTTTGGGGTTTGTTTGTTTGTTTGTTTTTGTTCAGGGTTTTTGGTTGATTGGTTGGCTTGGTTTGTTTCCCTCTTCTTTTTTCTATGTTACCATCTTCTGAAATTCAAGGTTTAGTTGTTGGTCAAACATGAACTCTTCCCTTACAAAGGGAAGAGTTTTAGCAAAATCTGGGCTACAATTGGGACAGTTCCTTTCTTGGAAACATTAATTCTGCTTCTCCCCAATTAGTGTAGAGTTTATTCTGGGAATGCTGTCACATTCCATGAAGTGCTTCAAATCCTACTTCACTGAGTTGCTGTAGAGGCTTTTGGCCAAGCTGTGCTCAGGATTTCCTGTGGTGAAATAGGCGTGTATCTAAATCCAGAGTCTCATTTAGGGACAGGAGAGCCCTTCACCTGTTAAATACTCCTCCAGAAGGGTCTGAAAGGGTTGTTAGGAACTCTTAGATGATGTTTATACAACAGAGTTCCCAGGGGGACGGATCTCAGAGCATATTTATCTGCTTCCTTTTCCTCTTGCTCGACTGCGCTGCTCTGCCAGACTGGCTGCCAGGTAGTCAAAAGTCAGCCACACGTTGTGTTGTGGGTTTCAGACAATAAAACACTTTTGTCTGGTTTTGTGGTTGTTCTCCTTTCTGCTTGGCTGCTTCAGTCTGATGAGACTTATGGCAAACAAGGATGAGAGAGACGGATGTCTCAGCTGACCTGAAACCTTGGTTTTGTTGCATCATTCCAAGAGTTCTCTCCAGTCTTTCCAGTATCAGCTGCCTTTGGGATGTCCAAGACTTTGTGTCATGGTCTCCTTAGGGCTGTGGCAGAGTCTGAGGGCAGGGGAAGACCTTCTTCAGCCCCAGTTTGGTGTCAGTTCAGCTCTTTTAACACAAAGATTGAGAACAGACTGTTTCAGAGTGTTTATGGGAAATCTCAGCAGCTGAGGATGGGAAATATTTGGGCTCAGCCATTATTTTCACTCTGTACATGTTGAACCAGAAAGGACTGCAGTTCCTAAAAGGACTGGCATTGTTCTGCAGGATGTGTAACCACATAGGAACCTCTTTTTTTCTCTTTTTTTTTTTTTTTTCCCATTGACTTTGGGGGGTTTAAGTAGAAGGGGGTGAAGCACAGCCCTGCACTTGAGAAACAGCCTCCAAGTTTGAGTAGTGCTTGAATAACCTTACTCAGGGACTGAAGTGGTTTGTGAACAAATGTGAATGTTACTTGAGCATCTGCAGAAGAACTGCTAAAATGGCTGGTGAATTTGAGATGATTTTTTTGTGTGTCTGCTTGTAAGATCTCCTCCTTGCTGGGTGGGCTGTATTTTCAAAATGGGCTTTCTGAACATGCACTGGGAGACTCTCAAATCCAAACCACTTTTTTTTTTTTTTTTCTCCAGAAAGGAGAAAGGGACAAAACCTCAGTCAAATAGCAAGAAAAAACAAGAACAGTTTAGAGAAAGTGAGTGGGGGAAAAAAAAATCCATGTGTGTGTTAGAAACTGCAAAATACAGTGACACCTTCCTCAGGGGAATCTTAGGGAGTGTTCTGCTGCTGATTTCTGCAGGTTACACCCGCTGTGATACAGGGAGCCATGCAAAGAGTTACAGCTTTGCCAAATTGTTGTGAAAGATCATCTAGAATCCTGATAATAATTGTAGGGCTCGGGTAATTTGCATCAACATATATAAGAAAATTCAGAGAACAACAAAAGAAGGGTTGTAGGACTTGAGCAAAAAAATGGTGAGAAGTGATTAAGAGGATATAAATATACCAGGCTTTTAAGAATAACAAGAGGAGATGAGCAGAATTAAAGGAATTTGTTAAAAACATTTGAAGGACACAGATAAAGGCACAATAATTGACTTTTTCTTGTAGTCTCTTGCATTACACAACAAAACAGGAAGCAAAGCACTTGAGCTTTGTGTAAAGACTTGGGGAAATGTTTTACATGAATAAGAATTCCCTCTTTTCCATTCAAAGATCGTGATATCTGGTTATAATCAAGATTCTAAGAAAAATCTTCAGAGATTTTTCTTTAGTGGCAGATCAGTTATATACTATATCTTAGGACTGAATTTAGTACCAAACCACAATTTTTTTTTTTTTTTATGTGGAGAAAAAAGGCAATCCAGAGTCAATTAATTTTGTTTGGATTTGCAAAGGAACAGGTAGACAGCAGCGTTGTATTTAATTAGTAGTAGTGAAGTTGTCCATGTCAGTACATCCTTCTGTCTTGATGGTAGTAAATGGACCACTTATCCTTTAATTGAGTAAAAAAGGACATTAAAAAAAAAATATATATTCTTGTAGTGTCTCAGTGTGGTGTGTGGGAGACTTGGAGACTGACAAGTCTTTGTCTGCTCTCTCTGAGAGAGCAATTTGCAAAACCTCATCCAGAGTCAGCTTCCTGCAGGGGACCCTGACAGCTGCGATGGGCACCAGGCTCATACCCATCAGTCATGGAAAAGAGTCTTTAAGAAGGAAGGGAATCCCATTGAAAATGCTGAATAAGTGCTGTGGTTTTGTTTATTTGGATGAGCAGGAAGTGTTACTGTGCAGTTCCGTCATGGCCGGGGAAAAACAGATCTCATGGTTTGGTCGCTGAAAAGGGAGGGAGAGGGTTAAAAAGGGAACCTTTCAAAATAGCTACAACCCCCTTAAGTCTAAGAAGGTGAGTTTTTTTCTTCGTATTTTAATGGCTTAGAGCCAGTGTTTGATACCCGGGGCCAAACTTTGTAAGGAATTTACAAGTTAGGAACTAAAGCTTTTCTTTGTACGTAGCAGCTCACCCTGCAGCCATTTAAGTACATTGAGATCCAGTTGGCTACCCAAGTGTGCCTTAGAAGGATTGTGGTAAGTCGTGGGCAAAAATGGATGCAGACAACCAAGTATTTAATGTTAAAATCTTCTCAGTGTAGCCTGGATGTGGTAGACTTCCTTTTTCATTTCCTTTTAATGTCTTCAGGACAAGCTTATTAATGACAGAAGGGCATTCTGACTGGTCTCCTTCTGGGTCAAGGAATGTGTTTCCTGGGCTTTAAATATTTTCTCTCACCAAGAATTGGAGGGGAGGAAGAAATCCAGAGGGTAAAAATTTGGGAACCTGCTAAGGGCACTGCCTAATCAACCATGGTTTTGCTGTTAGCAGGAAAACAAGACAGTGCCTCTGAGTTTCATACCTGGATGTGCAGAGCATTTACTAAAAGCCTCATGGGTATTAAGGCATAATTTGAAACAGGAAACAAAATCTGACATGTAAGAAAAAAGAAAACTTTGACATAGTTAATAGAAATTATTAGAGTTGTAATCTCCCTGAGATGTTAATTAAAATAACACAACAAATGGTGCCTCAGTGCAGAGTTTGACATGCACTGTGGCTTTAAGGTGTTTTTAATAAACATAGTAGAGAGTAATATCAATTTAGGAAAAAAGATAAGCAAGAATAAAATTCAAATTTAAATGCAAAGGTTAGAGTAGAACAGATGACTCATGCTTTATCTATATTGAAGTAATTATACAGTGAGAACTCAGAACAGTGGCTTTGGACTTATAAAGAGCAAATCACCATAGTGAGATTTATCTTCTACCTAATTTTATGGGCAATACAAAAGTTTCTAAAACTGCTACTTGAAGGATGGGTACAAAAGGTCATTTTTTCTCGATTCTCCCCCTTTTTTTTTTTCCCATTGAAGAACTTATCAATCATTCATGTTTACCAAATCATTTTACTTTTTTCCTGAGATTTCTTGTTGAGGCTGTTGATTGCTTTTCCTGTGCATTTTTTAAACTTTTCAAATTATATTCATGTCTGCTAGAAATGGTTGCCAGTGCATTTGTAGTGTGAGAGTCTGCAGGCACAGTGATAAACAAACATTTTCTGAGGAGATTTGGTAGATTACTGAGCTTTTTACTGTGCCTTAACTCACCTGTGAGCCTCTTGGGTGCTCGCTGGGCCTGGTGGCTCTGTTTTCAGGAATGTTTGATCATAAAACAGAACAAAGGCATTTTAGTTATGGGGATTATACAGATCTTGATTGAAGCGTCTTTAAAGACTGATGCCAGTAGATGTCAACCTGCAGCGTGTTAGAAAGTCAGATTAGTGTGAGGCTATAACATGGTTTGCAGATGGTTGAAATGCTGCACCAAAACATTAGAAGATATGATTTTTAATGTTTGTTTGCCCCTCAATCAGAATTTCTCATTTTAGATGTGTATTTTTCCCTTCATAATTGAAGTTAAAAAAATATTGGTGTCTAATCTGTTTTCTGGAAAACCAAATTATTAGATGCCAATATTAAGTGCTTTGCAGATCAGATTCTGCCTGCTTTGACAGAAGGAAGAAAAGATTCATTAACTCTGTGGAATGGAATAAGTTTTCAGCATTCTAGGGAAAAAGTTTAGGAGTGCAGGTGGGGACCTGAGTTGTGGGGAGATGATAAAAAAACCATCCATCCTCCTTCCTTGATTTCTTTCCCCCTCAACATCCAGTTGGAAGTGGAAAGAAACTCAATGATGGCTGATAAGGGCATAAAGGGAACTGGGATGAAGTTTGGTTTTCAGTGTCTGAGTACCTGTGTGCTGTAGGAAAAGTTGCTATGAAACTCCATGAAGTAGTTATAAGGCAAATACATATATCTAACCTAAACCCTCCTGTCATATTTACTGATTTGGAAATAACTGACTCCTCTGAACAGCACTAAGCTGTTGTCCATCTTCAGATTCCTAAGAAACATTTGTCAGTCTTTTAATCGACTGAGCAGCCTGTTTCCTCCCTCCAGCCGCTCGTGGAATTGTTTCAGTTTTCTTGGTAAATTGCCTTTCATGTTAAATTTTCATTTCACTCCTCTGGTTTATATAAAGCTCAGCAGAACTTGCTTTTCTCAGTGGTGTGCTGGGGTGTTTTTCATAAACTGTTTCCATTTTCACTTCACCTAAGAGCCCATTTAGCCTGTCGTGGTGGAGAGACGTGGGCAGCCTCCCTCCCTCCTTGGGAGAGTTGGCAATCCCTCTGCACTTCTGCTGGCAGTAAGTGGAGAAAAGCACCAGGAAAAGGAGTTCATGGGCTACAGGAGGGCTGGAACAGTGCTCCTGCAGGGTGAATCTGTAGACATGGATGTGTCAAAGAAATCAGATGATTTCTCCACCTTTTTGGAATAATAAATTAAAATCATTCCTAACATTTCTGTGCGGTTTTGTTTTGTTGGTTGGTTGTTTGTTTCTTGTTTGTGTGTTCGGTTTTTTGACATTACAGGAGAAATGTATGGAATAATTTTGAAACATTGTTTGGAAACCTGAATTTTCATAATGATTTCACACTTTTTTACACGTATGTATATGTATATATGTATAATCAGACACGTGCTCTCTATAATTTCCTTAACATTTTGCTGGTTTTATGTGTAAATAATTCACACATTGTAATAAGAGTGCCCTTGTTATTTAATTCAAGTACAGCACTGGTTCCTCTTACAAAATATTCATCTCTTTTCTCCTCAAATCTCACATCTGTATAACTTGGGGTTATGCAGGTGGACCTTACCAAGGGGTTCTGTGTTGAGTATGAGTCAGACAGTTTAAAAAACACCTAAGCAGAAGAAACTGCACTTCTGTCTCATATGGTATTTCACTGTCTAAATGCTCCAGCTTTGTTCCAGATCAGATCAGATGTTGTACTGGCTTTTATTCAAAGCAAATACACAATATGTGATATTTTACCTTATGCTGAGGTGCCATAACTAACGAAATGAGAGTTTTCCATTAGATATTCTGGCTAATAATTGAAGTCTTTCTTGTCTAGAAGGTGGATAAAAGCAAGAAAACAAAGTTTCCTGTGACTCTTAGTTGAATGTCAGCAGAAAAGTACTGGATAGATTAATTTTATATCAGTCAATAAACCATGAAATGAGAGAAAGACTGGAAAAAGTTCATGGAATAGCATTATTTATTCCTGAAGTGGGGATGCATAAGATCAACATTTCTCCCTCTTAGGATCACAAAATGCTGCTGTATCTTTCATTAAAAAATAAATCAGACACATTTTTGTATTTATTAAAAAAAAAACCAAAACACCAAAACTTCTGCAATTTACATAAGTAAATCTGCAGGGCCAGAAGATAAAATGTTACAGGTAGATATTATTTCAAAGGATTTCTAGTTTATCTGTTGGACTTTTAAGGGGAGAATTGCAGTAATAAACACCTTTATCAAAGTTTTATGTATTTTATTTCAAAAACAAATAGGTGAAAACAGAAGTAGGATTTTTTTTTTTTTCTGCACAGCATAGTTTTGTCAGCTAATCAGTTAAGGAAAAACTCCAGGCAATAAATAATTTTGTAAAAACTAAAGAATAATAGCCCTCAGAGAGCAAGTGTTTTCAAGACTGCAGCGTGAGGGGATACTGGAGCCCCACGCTCCAGTTGGATGCCTATAATTACCTGAAGGTGTTTTTTAGTGTAAGAAATAACCTGTGAGGTCTGAGGAAAAAAGATAGATACGTGGAAAGAGAAACAAATAAAATCTGTCTGCTGTAGTATCAGGAGGCTTTGGTAAGGAGTGGTTAACAGCATGTTTAACCATGATTATTGTGCATTTCGCAAGAGTTACCTGTTGTGAGAGTCAATATAAAAATCTTTAAGCATTTTGGGACTTCTTCTCCACTTTCCTTATGACTTTGCCCAAACCATCAATGCATCTCTTAAAAAAATTAAATTGTTACATGATACAGCCTCTCACATTCAGTCTTGTTTTCTCTGAAGAGTCACTAATGTAATTTTAGATGGAGTTGTGACAGATGGGCTGTAAGGCAGATCTGGCTGGGTGGAAGTTTAGGGAGTTGCTGTGACATCATGAGCCCCGAAATGTTGGTGGGAGGATGATTTTGGAGAACATACTTGGCGTGCACAAGCGATCACCTGTACTATGCCATGAGTAGTCTTTCGGGAGATCTGACAGCAGAGTGGTGACTTGGGAAAGATACACATTCATTTTATAAAAATACTCCACCAAACATGAAAATGTTGTGAAGGGCAGGGAAACTATTCTGAAACTAATCCCTCTGCCAGGGTGTTCTGGGCTTCTATCTTGGGTAGGGAAACAAGGAGGGTAGAGAAAGACAAACTAGTCCTGGACGTGAAATGACAAGTAGGCAGGAACCCTCTTCCTTTGCTCCATTACCTTTCCTTCCCCTCTCAGGAGAGCTCACTGAGAAATCCTGTTTGGCATCTGAAAGAGAGATCATTGAATGATATTGTGTTAAATGCTTAAATACTGTAACTTTGAAAAGAGCCCCTCTGCCCTACTCAGGTGAGACCCCCCCTGCAGAGCTGCCTCCAGCTCTGGGACCCCGAAAATCAGAAGGATCTGGAGCTGCTGGAGCAAGTCCAGAGGAGGCCATGGAGATGCTCTGAGGGCTGGAGCCCTCTGCTCTGGAGCCAGGCTGGGAGAGCTGGGGGGGGTTCAGCTGGAGAAGAGAAGGCTCCAGGGAGACCTGAGAGCCCCTTCCAGGGCCTAAAGGGGATTCAGGAGAGCAGGAGAGGGACTTGGAATAAGGGATTGAGGGACAGGACAAGAGGGAATGGCTTCCCACTGCCAGAGGGCAGGGCTAGATGGGATATTGGAGAGAAATTCCTCCCTGTGAGGGTGGTGAGGCCCTGGCACAGGTTGCCCAGAAAAGCTGTGGCTGCCCCATGCCTGGAAGTGTTCAGGGGCTTGGAGCAACCTGGGATAGTGGAAGGTGCCCCTTCCCATGGCAGGGCATTGGAGCTGGGTGATCTTTAAGTTCCCTTCCAACCCAGATAATTCTGTGTATGAATCTATGAAACAAACCTGTAAGATACCACAGAATCTCGGAATATAATGAGTTGGAAGAGACCCATGAGGATCATCAGAGTCCGTGTAGTTTCCACAAGAGCAAGGAATTCAAGTGGACCAATACATGCAGATAATTTATTATTTATGCAAAATATTGGAAAACTTTTGGAGACTTAGCAATGCAGGGTGCTTTTCTCATGTCAGTGAAAGGACAGCTTCATGAAGGTCCCTTCCATGTGGGATGTTAACCCAGTGCTGTTCAGGAGGAGAGAAGCAGACGAAAGTCATCTTCAAATGTGACAGTGTCCGTGCTCTGCTGTTCCCCTTCTCTGAAGGTTGTTGCATCTTTTGTAGATTCAACAGAGAAAACATGTGAAGATACATTTACATCAGTATGGACAAAAGTCAGCTATGGGGCTGGAGGACAGGCCCATTTTGCCAGATTTCCAGGGACAGTGATATCTGGCAGAGGGACAGAATGAGCAGCTGGAGAACAGGAGCATCTTAAATCTCCACAGCTGTTTGCTTCTGTGCAGCTGAGCCAGAGCTTCAGTCAATTCCCCATTAGCTTGAATGGTAACAAGATAAATTGGAATAAAGCAAGGTTGCATTCAACTAAATCAAATTGGGAACGGGTAAATTGAAGCAGTGTTTCTCATGGAGATGAATCCTATGGCACATTAGCAAAATAATTTAAAATAGAGTTAACTGCAGGAGGACTTAATTTAAAAGTCCAGATTAAGAAAAACAACAAAAATAATCTCTTTTTGAATGAGATTGTATTATCTTGAATGATGAAAGTGTGTGGTTTGAAATACAGCTTCATCATAATTTAAGGAACTTCTAGGGAGCACTGAAACAGGAGTCTGGTCCTGTCCTCCCACTCACCAGTGTCTAAATTGGCAGCATAAAGCCAATGATTGATAACCAGGTAAAATTAGCTATTTGTTTCAGTAAAATCAGTCTAGATTCTGGTTTTGGGGTTGGTGTGAAGGGGATGTGTATCAAAGAGAAGTGGAAGAGCAGCAGTTTTGTCTGATGCAGAGCTATGCCACAGAAATTCTAGATGCAGGGAGAAAGGTCGGTTTGGAAACCCAGCCCAAAGGACAGTGAGGGGTGCAGATCCAGCACATTCACAGGCTGGCTTACACCTAAAGTCAGCTGGAATTACCTGCTGGTTTTTTGTTTGTTTGTTTGTTTTTTTCCCAGTAAAGCATTAAAAATAAAAAGGAAAAATCAAGTGATGGTAGGGAAGGTGAAGGGGGTGCTGGGAGATGTCAGGGCCTCATTCCAATGGCTGTGATTTGCTCTATCCAGATGCAGATTCTTTTTTTTTCCTCAGATTTCAAAACTGAATTATCTTTGCTGTGTAATGCATGGCATAAGCACTGGGGGTTTTTTTCTATCCAGTTTCCTTTCCTTTTATCATTTGTAACTGATAAAACGTGTTGAAAACCACGTGGGCTTGTTGTCTTTGGGGTTGTTTTCCAAGTGATAGTTCTTTGTAGCTCTGTTGCATTTGAGAATTTACAACATCCTAATGAATGCTTATTTTTTAGTGTAAATTATACTTGTGAAGTCAAATTTGAGATATCAATTATTTTTAAAAGGTCCAGCTGTTGAAATCCCTTAATTTTCCAGCTCTCCTGCTTATCAGCTTCTTCTTCCATTTCCTTGCCATTTCAGTGTTTACCAGTAATGTATATTTAGTGATATGTCAAACAGCTGCTATGAACTATTTATCCTTCCTCTAATCCTTTCCAGAGTGAAAATACTTTTGTGTGCAAGACAGGCATTGTATTATTAATGTTTAATTTCCTCGATACTCTTCTCCAGATCTGCTTCCTCATCTCCCTGTATCTATAGCTTAATTTTTGTCTCTCTTTATCTATATTTTTATATATTCTTTATTCGTCTCAGTATTTTTTTGAACACAGATGTTTGTGTTGTTTTGTGTGGTTATTTTTTTCCCCCCCTTTCTACTTTCAAGCTGAGCAATAAAATCCTGTCTCCTGCAGCAAAGAGCTTTACCTTTGTCAGAGGATTGAAGGACAGGGGTTCTGTTCTCTCTCCAGCTGCATGGCTGAGAAATCATTGCTGCTCCCTGCCACACTTTCTTCCAGCTGGAACTTCCAGGAAGGTGATGGTTTCTTGCCCAGCAGGATGGTAGAAAGCTGGTCACAGGTTTTCCAAAGGAAAAAAAATAACTTTTCAGTTCCTGAGCTAATCTCTGTTTGAGTTTCAGGCTGTATAACTCCTTGGAAAATTAATTCTATTTAAGTTTAATTAGGTAGACTGTTTTTTGTTGTTGCTTTAAGATACTGGTCTGATTCAATTACAGCTGTAGGTGATAATTGAAAGTCAGTCCTTGCTGGCTGGTGGGGAGGAGCTCATAACAGTCTGAGGTGTTTCACTTGGTTGGCACAGGGCTGAATTACACATTACTTTGTTTTATTTTGACCTAGAAAAGTGTTGTTCTGGTAAAGGATCATTGCTTGCACCTGGCAAAAGGCCAGTCCATGGGCACTGTGGAATTTTTGCCGTTCTCAGATGAGTCTCTGTGGGAAGTTGTAAACATTATTAATCCTAAAGTAAAGCAGGTGTGTTAAGGATCATACTCAGGTGGTTGGAATGAGCTCAGGGACCAGATGTATCTTTTGTTGGGTAAGAGAAGATTTCTCTCGTGGAGTAAGAATATCATAAAAACTAAAGGTAATATGATCTACATTTTTTTTACTTTTGTTTTGTTTTCCCTAAATGACTACAAGTATCTGAGTGACATCTGGAGAGGTTTGAGGCAGTTAATCCCTCCTTCAGGTGAATGAGTATTAAAATTCCTGAGCAATCTCTGCAGTTGTGGATGAGGTCAGTTTTCTACCTTCTTTGAATCAAGGGAAGATGAGCTTGAGGGAAAAGAGAGACTAATTAAAATCAAGTCTCTGGGCTCCATCATCTCTCAGTGGCAGGGCAGCTGCAGAACTTGAAAAACGATTCTCTGCTGCTTGGCCAAATTTTGATCATTTGCTTGGCTGGATGATAAAACCATCCATGACCTTCAGCTACAAATCTTCTGTGGTGGAGAAAAAACCCAGAAGCAATAGGAGGACATTACAACTTCTGAAGTGGAAACTTTCAAATCCTCTCTTATACTTGTGGAAAAGAACTGTGAAAATATAGTAGGGAGAACAAAAAGACTCACGGAAATGTCCATAGCAGGTTTATGTCTAAAGCATAAATAGTTTCATTACAATAAATTTAACATTTTTGGTCATTAGTATTTTGATATGTGTGGATAAATAGCTTTTTTGCTCGTTGAAAATATCCAGGAGTACATTAGAAATATGAAAATGGTATTACAACTAGGTACAGATAATTGGCTATAGGCAGATAATGTGAAGCACCAAGCAATTAAAATATATGAAAAAAACCCCTATAAAAGTGCAAAGTTCTGACTCATTAGTAGCACTGACTGGGTTTGCTGGTGCTGTGATTCATCTAATGGGCAGATAATGGTTGCAGGGGCAAGTGATGTCAAGACCCCTTTCTGACCTGGAAATGAAATTGTGGCAATTACTGATTCACAGAATCTTCTGAGTTGGAAGGATCATCCAGTCCAACTCTTAGGTGGATGGCTTTGCTGTATGAGTCCACAGAAGGATTCCAGTGTAGGGAATTGCACTGTTTTCCCATGGCAGTACTCACTGTTCTGTGCTTTGGGACAATACTGCGAAATACAGTGAGTGGTGCAGCTACATCTGCCTTTCCTTATGAAAAACTCCTCCCAGTCTGGCTGTGCAGATACCTTTCTGATGATTCTGGTGATGAAGATGAAGAACAAGGGCTCATAAATCTACTTTCTTTGGGTAATCCTGCAGAGGTGGAGCATCCCCTCCCTTGACCTGCTGCCCACACAGCTTTTGGTGTGGCACAGGACATGGCTGATTTAATGGGATGCAAGCACACATTGCCAATTAATTAATGTTACTCATCACACACATAAAGAGATCTCTGCACTATTGCTGTATGCATTTATTGCCTACATTGTGTGATTACACTGTTAACCCTGCTGTGTGTTATTGTGTCCCCTCACAATTTGTTGGTTGTCTGTACTTATGAGACCGAGTTATCCCACAACTCTGAGATGTGGCTGCTTACTGTTGCTCTTTTGGAAGTGGTAGAATTAAATTTAGGAGAAAGAACTTCCCAGAACTTTCTTGTCTGCTCTGCACAGCTGGGAAAGGAAGGGATGAGGAAGTCAGGACTATCACACCTTGCTAATGGTGCAGGATCAGGTTTTCAACAGCAATTTCAGCAGCAATAACTCCATCAGCAGCACAGCTCCTGAGGAGCAGGGAGAGAGATGAGGACTTGTCTCTCTTTGTCTCCTTCCAGAGGGAAGGTCAAACACCCAGTCCTGCTGCACTCAAACCTTGAGATGTCACCTACCTGGTCCTTCTATCAATGTCTTGACTGCACCTAGAAAATTGAGGCATCAATAGGCTCCTTTCAGTCTAAAATAGCTTCAACTTAGCCATTTTAATTCCAAATAATCAGTATTGTTTCCTGTAGCCTGTTATTATCAGCTGAATACATCCTTTCAGATATATGATAGAAAATGTGATCAGAATATAAATGCTGAATTAATTTGAAATCCATTAGGTTTAACGTAGCAATGTCTCTCTAACAATTCAAAATATTGGAAAGAAGAAAACAACATCAGCTATTGCTGCAGAACAAATATTGGCTTTAGCCACTTTTGCAATATTAAAATGTCTTTCTTATTTTGAGTAGCTGAACTGTATGAAGAGAACTATTTATATCAGCTTTTCAGCTCGAAAGGGAAGATAACTCTAAGCATGGGCAATTATGTATATTTGCAAACGAGAGGAAAAGTATGGTTTATTTATAAAGGAGTTTTTATGCATATATTAGTGTGTAGGTTTTACATCCAGAATGTTCACTTGAACACTTTTTGGTATTTTGTTTTGCTGAAGGGAGTTGGGATTAAATACTGAGGAAATTCATGTAAGTACCAATGTATATGCAGCTGGATTCTTTAAGATTTTAAAGTGTCAGAGAGAAGACACAGAATCAGAATGGCCTGGGTTGAAAGGGACCTTAAAGACCATCTTGTTCCAACCCTCTGCCATGGGCAGGGACACCTTCCACTATCCCTGGTTGCTCCAAGCCCTGTCCAGCCTGGCCTTGGACACTTCCAGGGATGGAGCAGCCACAGCTTCTCTGGGCAACCTCTCTTGGAGCTGCTTTAGGTACTGGAAGGTGCTAGAGGGAAGTCCTAATGCTATATATAAAAAGGAGAAAAGTGGAATATGTGGTGTTGTGTTTTGTCTGGTTTTGGGTTTTTTTAACTTAATTAAAAAGCTGTAAAGCAATGGAAATTTTTAAGACAG
Source organism: Pachyramphus minor (assembly GCA_013397135.1). NCBI lineage: Eukaryota > Metazoa > Chordata > Aves > Passeriformes > Tyrannidae > Pachyramphus > Pachyramphus minor. Next base: position 297,336 of record VYXB01010174.1, on the reverse strand, counting down.
TTTAAAGTTAAGTCACAAATCATTGTATCAGGCTCATTTCTGTTGCCCTGATAATAAAGTAACTGACACACTGATCCCACACAAGTCTCTTGAGCAGTGGCTCAGTGGTCACTACATCCATCCAGACAACTGAAAGGAATAATCCATAGCTAAAATAAAATATTTGCAGGTCAAGAGCCTACATTATAATGTCTTGGGTGCTTTTATGCCTCTCCAATTAAAAACATGATTTTGCAGCACCAGCCATAAATCATCATGTTAATAAATGTGGACACGTAAATAAGATTCACACTCCTGTTTTTTAATGTGTTTAGCTTCAAAATTACATACTGTGAACACTCCAGTTCTGTATTTTACAGCCCAAAAGCTGTGAGATTACACCCCAAATCCTGGTTTTTTATGGGTTTATTGGGTTCTTGCAGCTGTGGAAAAGGTTTGCACCTAATGTAAGATAATCATCCTTCTATACTCAGTGGAGAGATACACAAAGGGGGGGAAAAGTCATAGACAATTTAAGACACCTATTTGTGATGGGATGAATTACCCCTTGGATCTGTCAAGTGTAATGATCTTTTTATTCTTTCTTTTTCTAAAATAATGTCACTTAGCATAATATAAAGTTGGATTTTGCAACTCCCTTTAACTACTCAATTTAAAAAAAAAAGGCATAGAAAGTATATGGATGAAGATAATTGCATTCATCACAAATAAAGAATTTAATATTACTTATCTGTCTTTGTGCCTTTATCCAGAGATGTCAAAATATATCACAAAGGATAAAAAGTATCACTATTGAATTTTGCAGATAGAGAAACTAAGTACTGGCTGTTACTTTACTCAAAGTCACAGAAGTTGACAGTAATATATCCCAAGTTATTTTACCATGTCTAATGCCTTGTCCATTGAAACTTGCGACTTCCAATAACTTTTCAACCCAAATGGGGTTTCCATTACAGTCAAAACTTTAGTCTGAACCTCATATAAAATCTGTAGCACTATTTAAAACAAAATAATCATCTGTGAATGAGTTTCTCATTCACAGGGTCACATTCAAACTGATGTTTTGCAGAATTACCATTTCTTGCCTTTTTTTTTTAGGGAAAGAAAGAAAGAATCTGCTTTTAGCACCCCCTCCTCTTGCCAAGAATATTTTTTTTTTCTCTAAGCTAATACTTCTTGTGCTAAATTCCTACACTTAACTTTTCCTTTCTTCTGATACTCTGCAGCTGAAGGGCAACAACTGCAATAAGCAGAACTAACTGGGAAATACTTTACAAAGGCATTTTGGTATTAAAAATGAGAAGGCAGTTTTAAAAGAGAAAGGAAACTAAAGATAAATTTGTAGTTGTCTTAACAGTTATGTTTTGTTGCCGTTCTTACAGCATTTAATCGTGTTTTGATGCTTGGAATTGTAGAGTCATGTAGGTTGGAAAAGAACTTTGAGATAATGGAGTCCAACAGTTCTCCCAGCACTGCCAAGGCCACCACTGACCCATGTCCCCAAGTGCCACATCCAAGTGGCTTCTAAATCCCTCCGGGGGTGGGGACTCCACCCCTGCCCTGGGCAGCTGTGCCAGGGCTGGACAACCATTTCCATGAAGAATTTTTCCCAATATCCAACTTAAATGTTCCCTGGTACAGCTTGAGGTTGTTTCCTCTCATCCGATCTCTCATTCCTTGGGAGCAGAGCCCAACCCCACCTGGCTCCACCCTCCTCTCAGGGAGTTTTAGAGAGTGAAAAGGTCCCCCCTGAGCCTCCTTTTTTTCCAGGCTGAGCCCCTCCAGCTCCCTCAGCTGCTCCAGACCCTTCCTCAGCTCCATTCCCTTCTCTGGACTTGCAAATATCAAAGAAATTATTTTGCTTTTACCCCATTTTGCTTTTTTTTTTTCCACCCAAGAATCTTCCAGGTTTTACAACCTATGAATCTTTACTGTGATTATGAGAGACTCTTCACACATCAAAATTAAGTGCTAAGTCTCCTGACAACATGCCTGGCATTCACATGTTTCACTTCCCCAAGCTTTGTTATGAAGCTACAGTTTCTCTATCTTATGGAAAAATCCTTATCCTTAATATTTTTTCATGTTTCTGAGTCACAGCAGTTTTCCAGAACTTTGTGAATTGTTAGTGATGAACCCATGGAATTCAAACTTCTCAGCGATTCAATAGCTTGAGAAGATCTGTAGCTGCAGTTTAGGAAGAAAGGAGGAGAAATAAGTTCTCCAGTTGCTGGCAAAAATAACAGTTTTAGAGGCTAATGAGGCTCATGGATTTCATAACTAACTTGTCTTAGTTGTGGGGAGAACTGTGTGGGAACTGCACCTGAAAAGCAGCATCTGAAATGTGTAATTTTGTTTAATTTTGCATAATCAACTGCATCGTGGGGTGAGAGTCTGTGAAAATCTGCAACCATGATCAAACTGATTGAGGGGCTGAATGAAAAGTTTTCCAGTCCATACGATGCACAAAGATGATAATACTGTGCCAAAAATGAATATCCTTTGGTATTTTAATAAATAATATTTATTGTGGATGCATTTTGTAACAAGAGAAACGTGTAAAAGTCGTGTTGTTATTTTCCCATAGATATTTAAACATAGATGTATCTGAATGTGTATGTGTGAGGAAATTTATAGTTTATATAAATATATATGTATGCAAGGTACAAAACTATATATAAAAAATAGGAAAATGAAGTGGTTGGCAGCAGAGATGAATATTTACTGCTTAAGGTATTTTTCAACATTATCAAAAAGCAGTGTAAATATTGCATCTGTTGTCCTTGGAAAATGCCAGGAAATATTGCTGATTTATTACGGAGGAGGAAAGGAGGTGAAAAAAAGAGATGGTGCTGAAAAATTGTGCACTGCAAGAGAAAGAATTAACTAAACAGTAATTTGTAAAGTTTATTACTTGCTGTATAAGGATTCCTTTCACTGATTTGGATTTCAGGTTGGTACATCTTCCATCTCTTCTCCATGTATGTGCTGGACAGAAATGGACTATTGGGTTTTTGGGGGAGGTTTTGTTGTATTTTTAATTCTTTTACCAACAGAAAATACCAACTATTAAGCTGGTATACCTTCTTCCATAAATTAATGCAAAACTATGATGTCCTGTTTTCACTCTTTAATGCTGTATTTTACACATCATGTCTTTGCCTTTGACCTAAATAATGATCTTGTCTGTCTATTTTATATTTTAGGTGAGTTTAGTATTTGAGGGCAGTTTTCTCAGTTCTGTCCTTTGTTTTACAGTGTCTGCAATTGCATTTAATTTTCTTCTCTTGCAAGCTCTATTAATTGAGCTGCTAGAATATACACTAAACAGAACAAACAAAAAATTTTTAATTTTCAATAATCAAATAGTTCTGCCTTTATGAAATCAAACCAGTGCCTTTTTTTTAGCATGATCATGTCAAACAGTAATTAATTCAATCATTATAAAGTGTAAGCTAGAAAGATCTCAGGAGGTTATTTAGTTCATTCCTCTGCACTCCCAAAGTTTAGACACAAAGGTCTGATTGTGAAAAATATATATGATGAAAGATCAAACTGGGAGAAGGGGACAGAGAGAACCCCAAAAATTAAACCTGGATGAATGGCTGATTAGGAAGGGCAAGTTTCAGCTCCCAGGTTAAATGACAGGGAATGGCCTTGTCCTTTAATTAAAATTATTTAAGCTTTTGATTATAACCACTGATCAATGGCTTATGTTCTGAGATAAATCCATGTTGTATAAAGAATGATGCTCCTTATTATGTTAATTATATAAGTTGAATGGCTACAGTTGGGAACAGGAACAGTCATCAGGGAAATAAAAATATAAGAAACCTTGTGGGTAAACCCCAGGGTCCTGCCTTCAGTTCTGATGATAAATAATTTGCCTAATGTTTTTTTTTGTATGTGGAATTTGTCAAGGTGTGCAGCCTTTTCTTAGTGTCCAGGCTGGGCTCCTTTGCTCCTGACAACTGCTTTGTAATATATAGGAATGTGAGTTCCCTCTGAAGCAAACATGACTTCTGGATCTGTCTCCCCTTTGATTTTGCAGCAAGGCCAAGATTTCTGAAAAAAAGGGTGACCCAAGTTGATTGGAATTATCCAAGTATAATATATCCCTATTCAATTTTCCAGTGCTTGCTCATGGTGAGGCTACTACAGATACCTCATAGAGACTGATAATACTTGATAATTAAATTGTAGCTTGAGTTTTCCTAAAAAAACCTGTGGCATTTCCACGTGATGAGAATGTAGTATTTTTTGAAAAAATTATCTCCTCTGCATCTCCAGGGATTTTACTTTTTTTTTTTTTTTTTCTTCCCTGAAATGAGAATTCCAGTTTCAATACAACTCTTCGAGCATCACTGGCTTGTATTAGAAATATATTTCTGTTCCAAGTTTGTGCAGTTTTGGGCCACCAATAAGTATTTTGTCAAAAAAAGAAAAAAAAAAAAGTCTAATCAAATCAAGTCAGTAGAAAATTACAATCCTTATGATAAATTTGAAAGGTTTCAGCAGCATGCTTCTGGCAAGCCCTTGCAGCAAAGGACACAAATAATGTTTGTTTGAAACTTATAATTTGGCCAAGTACAAGCAGGTTAGCTTGAGGACATCTTGATGGCTGCTAAATCTTGGGTAAATTTCAAAGTAACATTGCAAATTATAAAAGTCTTAGGGTTATTAGGAAAACAGCTGAGGAAATGAATATCATGAGGATTGTTAAATGACCTTAATAAAGGCATTGATACTGTTTCCTCATGTCTTCTGACAATTCTCCAGAGAACCTGGGGAAAATATTAAAGTCATCATCACACAAAACTGAGGTAGGAATATTAAGTTGTGAGGGCTTATATTCCAAAACACAAAAAGCTTGGGATTTTTTCCCCAGAAGATGAAAATAGGGACTGATTGAAGGTAGTCAAGCAAAAAGTAAGTGAGGATTATATTGTTTTTCCAAGTGATGTTTGGAGATTCACGTGTTTTCCTTCCACTTTCAGTCATCTTCTTGGTATTTATTTCACTTAACTTTCTCTTTCTCTTTGTTATTGTCTTCTCCTTTCCCCCTGTTTTTGTGTCTTTCCCTCTCTTTTCTTCTTCTTAGGTGTAAAACAGCAGCAGAAGAATATCTACATGTGCCTCCTAAGATGTACCTTTAAAAAAAAAAAAGATGAGTTGTATGCATCCCTTTTTTCTTCAAAACATACAAAATATTCCACTTGCACTGTTTTTTAGCTATTGCCACAATGCAACCATCCTTTCAAAGGTTGTAGCAGTTTCAAAAAGATACAACAGCACTTGGAAAATACAGAACTATTGAAGAATATGAATTGTATTAGGGAAAAATTGTGGATAAAAAAATAATTAAGCAAATAAGAATGTGGTGAAAATAGGGATGTTTATTGGAATTATCAGAAGTACTGTGGAGGCCCATTGCAGTAGATATCACAAGATCCTAAAGAATGAATTCTGCTCTAAAGAACAAATGCTCTAAGTAAGCCATGAGTAAAGGGTTTTTTATCAGTCTAATTATGAAGACCAGGGCTACAGGAAAGAAGACTTTTTGCTGATAGTCCCTTCAATAACTTCTTACTACACATGTAGCCCCATCAGACAGAATAACAGTTTAATTGAGCACTGTCTTTGTGTCAGCAATCCACTGCCATGTCCCAAGTCATGCAAGACATCAGTTCATCAGTATCTTAATTACAACACCATGATTTTGTAGTTTGTTTGTTTTTTTTCTTTTTTTTTTTTTTTTTTTTTTTTTTTTTTTTTTTTTTTTTGTTTCTTGCAACACTGATGTTGCCACCTTCACTGACCTACAGCTGCCCAGACTTTGATCTGATGCCATTAGATGATAGTGGAATAGCTCAGCACTGTCTGAGTTTGTGCTTGGTCTTTAATCTGTGTTGGCAGCCGCAGTCCTGCACCAAGGCCACCGTGTCCCGCAGTTCCCTGGGTCCCTCTCGGAGGTTTCTGTGGAAGTACTGACCCTGCCAGGCTGGTCCTGCATGCCCAGAGTGCCACTGTTACCTGGAGGCAGCAGTAGAAGGCATGGTAGGGAATATATTCCTTCCTGTCCACTCCAGCATTCAAATAACACAGAGGTGCCGCTCTGTGGGGATTGAGGAAGGATGGATGTGCTGATTGCTGCAGTGTGGGAAGTGAGCAGAGCTCTCAAGTGCTCCAGCAGTCTGGAAAACCACACAGGAAGCCAGGATAGTCTTTTCACCTGTGTTAGGTAATTTTAAGTTCTGCTTTTTCGGTTTTGCCCCTTTTTTATTTATTATTTTTATTATTCTAAATTCCTCATTCCCAAGAAAGTTGGGGCACTTTCTCTTTCTCCATAAATACACTTTGCTAAAATAAATTGTAGCATCTCTCTGTCCTCCATAGAAGGAGACTGCAGCCATTCCTGAGATGCTTCTGTCTTCAGTGAGTATTGATGAATAGAATAAAGCAGGAGGTGACGAATTTACTCAGAGAAATTAGTTAAGATGTTTTAAACCCAGCAGGAGAAAATTGAGTCCAGCTGCAGAACAGATGAAGAATCAGGAGAAAGGTTTGTGGTAGGGGCAAGAGTACATTTAAACAGAAATAGGATTTGAAAATAGAAGTCCCATAGAGCATTATTGTCATGTGCTTACGGGGGACACAGAAATTGGTTTGGGGGGAGCAGGATGATCTCAATACAGTCAAAGCTTAGGGCATAACAGGACAAATGTAAGATATTTTCAAGGACCATTTCACTCATATGGAAGTGGGGTAGTGGATGAAATGGTAAAGATCAGAGAGAGGTGGGGTAGAGGAACATTTGATCCATCTCATCAGCTCCATCAGGACTAGTTGACTCAGGAAAACACCAGTATCAGGTGAGCTTGTGAGGTCACAGAAGGAGATTGTAAAATAAAATATAAAGGAGAGGCTGTTGCATTAATCAGCCAGGAGACTGAGCTTGGAGAAAAGAAGAAAATGAAAAAATAAAGGCAGAATAATGCCAGAAAATTGATGCAATGGGAGAGGTAAAATAGAACTTGCCTTCTGTAGCCCCAGGGAATTGTGTTTTTATGGATGCTGTGAAGGCTGTGTTTGATGGGGGCTTTTTCCTCCAGTGAGGCAGAAAACAAAGTCCGTGTAACATTATTTTTGATGTTCTTTCTTCAGGTCTGCCTTTACTGTCCAGAAAGTATGTCTTAATTTTTCAGGCTCAGAATATATGTGTCATATAATTTTAAGTATCCAAGAGGATATTGCAGAAGTGCAAGAACAGATGGAATCCTTTTTTCTAGAGCCAAACCTACCTCTGCTTCACTTTAGCAACTCAACCACTTGAACATTGTTTTTCTGTGGTTTTTTATAACACATTTCCTACTTTATGGTTGCTTCTAAGTGAATGGAACTCCATGAGTTATTATAATCAAAATCCACAGGTTTTGAACATTTTTTTCTGCAACTTGAAAGATCCAGCTATAATTCATACTATGCATCTACTTAAGTCATGGTGCTGTTTTATCTCTTACCATGAGAATGCTGTTTACCTCTTCAAATGGAATAATGGACTTTCTTCAACAAGTAACACCTTTTTTTCTTATAAAACTTCCTTTAAAAATACTTTAGAGTACTTTTTTTATATATAAAAAAGTAGCAGTGTGACAAAACAATTTGGTGGTACTTTAGTCAGTGGGTAGGGGAGACTTCTACCATATTTAGAAAGCTTGAGAGTAAAGACAGGAAGAAGTGCTTGAAACCAGACTTTTGTTGCAGACTTAGGTAGGATCTCTGAAGAAAGAACATGTATGAAGGGAATTCCGTGGAAAAGGAAAGGATAAAAAATGACATTCCATTTTTCTGCAGTTCCTGATAAAGGTGTAGGCATAGTCTTAACTTTTTGGGGGGGGAGGGGGTGGGGAAAGGCCTATTTTTTCCTGTGTAAGTTGCACGGTTTTTTCAAACTTTTCCAAACATTTCCAAAAATTTGGCCACAGTGTGTAGGGAGCTGGGACTTTTCATTCACATTTTCTCCCCAGTCTCAAGGAAGCCTGAAATTTGGCTTGCTACCAGCTGCATACAGGTCTCTGTATGCCCAGTGCCCCATGGCCTGTGAGTGGGTGACCTCTGGGAACTTCATTTCTGTGGGCACATCAGTGGTGATGTTCTGTGAAATATCCAGGGGGATCAACTGTGGTGTCCACTTGGCCAAATTAAAGCTTGGAAGTGCCATTTTTGGTGACTGAATTGGGTTCCTCCTGTGTGATGGATGCACCAGCTGTGTCTGCTGTGGAAAATATTTGAGTCATGCTGATGTCCAGGGAATGTTTTTGTGGTTAAAGGGCTCATGAGACCAATCCTCTGTTGATGCTGCTTTCGCCATGTTATATAGTCTTTGGAAAATCGTGGGGAGTAGAGAACTTGACTCCAAATTCTAATTATCCCAAGCGCAAGGGTCAAATCTTATCTTGTTGTTTATGCTCCCTTTGCATCCAGCAGAATTATCTTCTAATCCAGAATAATTACCCATGATGGTTGGATTGCATCTTCTGAAGAAGCTTTCCTTTTTTCTGTGTTTCTAAAGATACCCCAGATAACTGGCTTAGGCTGGATGCCTCAGTTCTGCCTATTTATGGTTAGATGAAATTAAACCAACTTTTAATCTGCCTGTGGATTTGTCATGTGGAAAAACCCCCACATTAATGTTTCATTTTCGTCTTTTTTTAATATTTTACTTCTCAGAAATTGTAATGACCAAAAGTAATCAACGTAGCTTCTGTCATTTCCTAAAAGAAAATAACACCAGACTATCCAGTATTGGTTGATGTTTTGTTTTGTTTTTTTACTGGAAATGGGAAGAATTCTAGATCTGTGTCTGGTTCACAGCTCCTCCTCCACCCTTGTCTTTGTTAGTCTTCTGTCTAGCAACTCCTGGTGCCCCGTGGTAACATTCCTGTAGATGTTGGTAGCACAGAAGGAGGTCAGTTTGAAAGACTCTGTGTTTTGAATTAAATTCTTTTTTATGGCACTTTATGCCTGTTAATTAGATGAGTCATATACTTGATTCACCGTAGAGTTTGTATTTACAAATAGTCATGTATTACTCAAAGACCATGAGCTAAATCTCTAAGTGGAATTTGTCTTCTAAATACACCAAAATGCTAGGAATTATTAAAAAGAACTAAAAAAACCCCAAAACAAACAAACAAAAATTGAGAAAATAAAAAACCCACCAGAATTAAGAAAATGGCAAGAAAGAACATAGTTTAGAAATGTATAATGGCAATGGAAATATAAGGAGGGAAAAAACATGAATGCATGCAAGCTTTCCTATTCCAAATTCCATGGATGCTGCAGTGAAGCATCCATTATGTAGTAGGTATAAACAGATAACATCAGTCTTGTGTCACCATTAAACATCATTCATAATATCTGTAAGACTTGCTTTCAAACAATGCATTTTTGAAATTAATAGAACAACTTTCATGGGATCACTACAAAAAGTGGAGGACTATAAAGTCACCAGGATTAATAAATCATCTGAGATTGTGCAGTTAAACTGAATTAAGAGACTGTTTACATTTACTTAGAAAATATCAGTGGATATCATATATCAGGAAAGTTTAAGTATAGTGATTATGTTTAATAAGTGTATGTTTTGGTGGGGGGAAACAAAAGAGCAAAGAATACAAGAATTGAATATTCCACTGGAAAAATATGAGTTCCTTTTGCTTTTACCAATATGGATCTTCCCAGAGGAAAGAGGTCGTTTTAAAGAAGACTGTAAGTTGATTGATTCTTGTGGGTAGAAGCTGGATCCTTCTAGAAGGAGTGAAAGAAAATGGGTTTATTATTACTTTTAAGGCAGGGTGGGCTGTAATTGAGAATGGGATCAGTCTGCCCCAATGCTTGGGTACATTTGGAAAAGAGAAAGAGATTTCATTGATTAAACCTCCAACCACTTTCACCAGCAAAGGTAGAGGAAGGAGCAGTTTTGTTTTGTTTGTTTGTTTGTTTTTGATGCAGGCCTTGATTCCTCTATGTTGGGACATTCTATCACAATATAGTTGACATTTGCTTTTTACAGCTTGAGAGAACTAAGTTTTTCTGAGTTGCTGTGTGTGTTGTGTGAGGTGGCAAAGTCAAGGCCAGCACTGGGGATGGTCAGAACAGTCAGGCATTCGGAGCTGGGTGGAATAAGATGTTTTATTTAATGTAACTCAGATGACAGACCAGGTCTGTTTTCTTAGATCTGCTCAGCATCAACAAAACTTGTTAATTCAAAAAGCATCTTGTGTTTGTTTGTTTGTTGAGAGCTGCAATTCATGAAAGCTTCTGTTTTGTCCTTGACCTTTACATTTCAGCACTTCCACAGGCTGCTGGAGTTCGTTATTAAATGCCAGCCTGGAGTTATGAAGGAATGAAAAATGATCTATTATACAAAGAATTGCCTTTCAAATGAAGATCAATACAAATCTTCATATTGAGGCAAGCAGAGCTACATGCAGAAGCATTCAAATTTGGGAATGGAGAGAGATATTTGTATTCTGAGGCCACTTTCTACCATGGATAAATCTGCAGGAGGAGCCCTGTGACCTGTTGGGAGACAGATAGCTCATGGAAGGGCAGGCATTCACCAGAATACTTCTAGTTTCTAGGTATGGAAACAGGAAAAGCATCTTGGGATGTGATGATGACAGAAGCCTTCTTGTGAGGTTTTTATGCAACTATCCCAGTGAAGGTCACCTCCCAAGGGTTAGTGGATGTGTAGGAGCAGGATCCCAAGGGGGTTTGTATGGAAGCCTATGTCTGAGCTGGCTGTAATGGCCCAGTGGTTATTGGGGAAAAAACAGGGAATTCTAGCTCCAAGGAAACCAGGGAATTTGGTTTGGGTCATGTGTTTTGCACATCTATCTCAAGATAAGGATGTGGAGCCCTAAAAATGCTCTGTCCCCATTATCTATAACTATAGGGACTTTAGGTATCTGTCACAGTAGAGATCTGTGTTGTAAACATATTTCTATGATCATATTCAAATGGCTTTTTTTTCCTTCTTAATAATTGCTACATTCCCCCATTATTTTATTCTCTTACAGCTTAGTTTATTCTCTTACTCCTAGTTTATTGCTCTTCATGCTGATGTTTACTGTGAGCACAAAAATTATTGCATTAAAAGACATACAATGCAGGTTTAAATTTATTTTTGGGGAAAAAAGAGAGAACTCAAGTCATGGCAACCCTAACACTCCTTAAAACTTTTAATATACCACCTGTGCTCCAGGTCATGTTTTGTACAAGAGTCTTTACAGTTGGAAATTGTATTTTCTGCTCGAAATGGAACTACATTAAACCCTGATACAGTTTGCTCTAGAAAGGAGCTTGAAGAATTTTGGGGTATAGAAAATGCTCTATGAACACTGTGAAGTAACATAACTAGTAACAAATGTTACTCAAGAATGATAAGGACTTAGGAAATTTGGAAGAGAGCATGAAGAAGGGATGAGATATTTTCAACAACATGCTGACTCATATCTAGTAAAAATCTTAATTTTAAGATGTTATAACAAGATCTTAATACATTCAGAAGTATTTCTCTTAGGTTGGTTTGAGTTTTGTTTTGGTTTCGTTTTTTGGGGTTTTTTTACTTTTGAGATTTTACATTTTGCCAATCAGGATCCTCCCTCTTGCCCAAGAATCTGCAGCCAAATTTGGATTGCAAATCTGTGGCAGGGTGTAGGAGCCCTTATTAATTGGATATGTTTAATATATTGTCTGATGTTGATTAAGAGAATAAAAAATATGTGTCTTCAGAGAAATCTCATCTATTTTGGGACAGACATATATGCAAATAAAATAAAAACACAATTTCTGTTTGTGATTTTTCTAATGAAGCTTGTCAGCATAATCCTTTAATTGAAAAAAACTGGCACATTAGCTGCTATTTAGAATTGGTAGGCTAAGTAATATTTTTAAATTATTTTCTAAAGGTTTTCTAATGCTTTGCAATTCTTACAAGAAAATTACATGGTACACGATAGGCTATTAACTATTTGATCTTCTATTCATCAAAGACATTCCATCTTGGAAATGGCCACCAAAAATTAGAAGAGAGTATCAAAGTGGGGAAAAGTTACAGCAATTTAAGAAGTTTCCTCATATTTCTATTGTGACCTGCAGATTACTGCTGGTTATAAAACACAGCAATAGAAGAAAACATATGAGGACACTTTTAATTGTCTTGAAAACCTCCAGAAATAGAGGTTTCTATTAGATGTCTGTCTGGTATTATTTTTTTTAAGCACTTTGGAAAATTACATCTGAGATGAGATAAATGCAGCTGCACATTTGAATTAGGATTATCTTCAGGCTAGTAATCTCATTTACTGTTCAGCAATTTTAATTCAAGTCAAGACAGTACAATTAGTGTCATCATCCTGCTGGTATTTCTCATTGCTTTATGGTTGTATTTACTGTTAAGACAACTCATATCAGGTATAAGTCAAGATAATTCATTATTAAAGGGAGAATATGTCAGTAAATATTGCTGGTGCAGCCTGATGAGCTGGACTTCCCTTCAGACATTGATTCTGTGTTGGCTCTAACGAGAAGGTCTCATTAAAACACTTGACAAACTTAATAAATTTCCATTTCAACATGGAGATTAATTTATTTCAAATGACATTCTGGAAAGTAGTTGGGTTTTTTTCCCCCTCTTCTTTTAATTGCTGGTTTAAAATTATAGCCGTTTGAAATATTTAAATTATAGGTATTAAAATTTTAAGAAGTTGTCTGTATGATGGATTTTGTTCCCCCTGATAAGAGGGGGGCTTTCTGTTACCTGTCTGGGCTGTGTTTTGGATGGTGTTTGTTTTGACTTCCATTAAGCTGCAGCTTTCTGTGAATATAAAAATATCACCCATTCCAGGTCTAGAAAACAACCATTAGTTTGGAACACACTTTGCCTTCCCAACTCCCATAGGTTTGAGGAGGGTTTATTAGTAATATTCTTCATTTTCTACATCTGCATTGAGATGTCCCAGAGGAAACTGGAGGTTCTTGGGTGGGTGATTTTCTCCGAAGCTGCAACATTAAGTACATTTCTAAATTCAGAATCCTGGCAGACTAATTTTATCCTTTATTATTATTAATGCAAATGCTGGTTTTATGTGTGATTGTGCATGTGAACAGTGAAGATCTGGTGCTTCCATTTCTGTTCAGTCTCAGTGCACTCCCTGAGCCCCACTTGTAATGTTTCCTTTGCAAAGATCTGTGAGTAGCCCATTCCAGGAAGAGTAAAGCAGGACTGGTTTGTCCTGGGGATGCTTCCCTGAATATATTGCTGTTATATTCAGTAGTTCCATGCCTGTAAAGAGGAGATCTCCCCACTGTACAGTCTGTTAATCAGACCGAGTGCAAGCAGGAGGGAGTTTTTTACAAGGAAAAGCAAAGACGTGAAGGAACAAATCAAAACCACAGGGAAGAAATTTAAAAGCAGGAGAGTTTTAGGTTACATTTGAGTTGCATGTTCAGTGTGCATAGTTTAGTGTCAAAAATGTACATGTTGTTTAGAAATATATAAAGAGCCACAGGGGCATGACTGTGTACTGTTGTTTGGTGGGCAATGTAAACTGTGCCAAAAGTGTGCTGTGCCAGAAGCATTTCTAGTTCCTTACCATAAAGGTGTTTAATGTATACCCATTTTTAAACTTTAAAACTGAGTAATGGGATTTATTTGAGTGTTGAGCACTTGAGTGTTGAGATTCAAGTTTACCTTACTGCTACCAACTACCTTACTGCTCCAGCAGACAAATCCTGTGGTGCTATGAAGACTCTGAAGTGCACTCAGAGCCAAGTGAATGTGTGTGGTACACACACATCTCTCTCTTTTTCCTTACATTTATATATGTTTTCATAATTAAGGAAATACCATAGAAAGATTTCCTGTCTCTTATATAGATTTTCCTATATATGTATTTGTGAATCAGTCCTGCATAAGATGACTTTCACCCTGGCTAATAAATGTGTTTTATAAAAGATGATCCTTTTCTTCTTTGCAGTTTGTTTTTTCCCTTTTGGAATATGCAGTATTGGGTTTAGTAGAGGGTATCTTGGTAAAAGGAGGGAATGGTGGAGAGAAAATTCCATGGAGCATGGAGAATTCTGTTGTAGCAGAGTTCCTCATGCCTCTTCTCTATGAAGTTTTAAGTGTGTTTTGCACCATTCATAAGTGATGCTCTGGTACCTCAAATCTGATAATCCGGTTCTGTACTAGTGGGTAAAAATGTTGGAAAGTGCCAGGATTTAGCACATGGAGCAGAAAATCAAAAGTAAAACAGTTTCTAGTTCTTTAGCAAGAGAGGTTCTAGAAAAAATTTTAAACAAGGGTCACCTGTTAGTTGTTTTTATTGTAACATAATTTGTTGGTTTGCTGATTGTTCCCTGGCTGTAAATCAAGCAACGTGAATTTTAGGCTTTTATTTTCATAACTGAATGGCTTGAGCAATAACTCTTCAACGGGGAAAAACACCAGCAGAACTTGAGAACATTTAAGACTGATTCAAGATGTGCCCCAGTGAGCTTTGGACCAGTCAAAGTCATCCAGGAAAACAGATCCCAGATAAAATGAGGAATTATGTTAAGGACCTCCCCTCACTCTGACAGTAAATCATCAGGTAAAAGCAACACTTGCCAGAGACATTCAGAGTTAGGAGCCAGGATCAGATTCTGACTGGTGCTGCAAAACTCAGAGAAGGAAGGGGAAAAAGCCACAGAAGATACTTTAGTATTATTTTTTTATTATTATTATTTCAGTATTATTTCAATATGTAGCCATTTCATTTAATATCTCCAGTGACAAAGTGAAAGAGAAAAATAATTTACTGAAAAAGGTGGTGGTTGGTGTAGAGCCAATGGAGTGACATTTGATTCTCATAAAGGAACCTAAATTGCAGCATTTCAGTTGATATCAGTGGCATTTGAACCAAGTCCAGTACTAAAAGCTCAGTTTTTCAGGTAGCTGTGGACATCATTGGACAGACAAGATACCATCCCAAATGGAATATTCATTCCTAAAGCTGAATTTAGAAGAATTTTGCTTTCTCAGCTTGTGTAAACTAGACCATGGGTTGTCTGCTTTTAAACCTGGCCTAGACTGAAGGAAAAATTCTGTGAATAGCAAAACTACTGAAGTTGTCTCTTAGGGTTGTGGGGCTCAGGGTTGGATTCCCCAGGAATTAATGAAGGTTGATAATAACAAATAGGATGTCTCCCCTCTGCTTTCCTGAATATGTATTTTCAGAAGTTATGTATTTTCAGGGGTTTTATTGCCCTTCTGTCAAGTTACAGAGAAGCTGAGGAGAGGTTCTTTTTTTCAGTAGGAGCGTGTTCAAGCACAGAAAAGTCTGCAGGTGGGTTCACATCAGCATTGCATGAGCTCACAAACCTCTGTGCCTTTGGGCTGCAGACTGAAAACAGCACAGGATTCATAGTCAACAAATGCAGACCTACGGGCTTAATTCCCTTCATTTTAAAAGCTCTGCGTTTAAGATTTTATTTAGTAAATAAATATTTAGTTGTGATAAGCAAGTTGATTAAAAGTGTTCAGATTTATTGGAAAAGACTGTTTTATTTGGCCAGACATGTTTATCAGCTGGATTTGGATCCTGTGATGCTAAATGCTCTATATTGAAGGAAAATTACATTTCCTGCCCTAAGGCAATGGCTTCATTTATGTATTTTCCTGACAAGAATATTGGATGCAATTTGCCACTGTTGCTTTTTTTTTTCCCTTTTTTTTTTTTTTTTTCACTTTTTAATCAAACTCTTGTAGTTATTACACAGTTATGCATTGGAATTATTTGAATTATAAGATNTATATTATTTATTAGATATTATATATTTATGGGGGATTTACAGGGTAAATTGTTTCAATTGGCTGTATCACCTCCAAGGAACAGGGACAGAGACATTTCATCAGGTGCTAACACTGGGACCATCCCCAGGGTCACCAGTACAGGATTCACTATCTGATATTTTATTAGTTTTTCAGGGGCAATATACTCTTATCTTTTGGCAGAGCAATACTGTGTTGGTTTAAGAGTTCAATATGCATAAGTTTGCATATGTAATAGAATGATTTTTTCCTGTTTAACAATTAAGAAGATAGAAGTCTNTTTTTTTTTTTCACTTTTTAATCAAACTCTTGTAGTTATTACACAGTTATGCATTGGAATTATTTGAATTATAAGATGGTAACATTGTGACTTGAAATTTGAAATTTCTTGCATCTTGGGTCAGGTTTCCCGTGTAGGCACTGGGAAATTTATTAGTAGCTCCTTGCAAAGGTACAGTACCTGTGACAGGCAGAGGAATAAATACCAATTACNGGGGCAATATAATATACTCTTATCTTTTGGCAGAGCAATACTGTGTTGGTTTAAGAGTTCAATATGCATAAGTTTGCATATGTAATAGAATGATTTTTTCCTGTTTAACAATTAAGAAGATAGAAGTCTATAAATTACAGCAAAATATTAAATTATGTTTGCTACCAGCCCACCACACTCAGCTGAAAAAAAAATCTGTTTGTTCTTAGTATATGAAAATTAATAGAACTTTATACATTGACTGCCAGAGTGTGGTTCACCCAGGTTTTGGTTTCCATGTGCAATGTGAAAGTATCACAGAATCATAGAATGGTTTGAGTTGGAAGAGAACTTAAAGACCATCTTGTTCCAAACCCCTGCCATGGGCAAGGACACCTTCCACTAGATCAGGGTGCTCCAAGCCCTGTCCAACCTGGCCTTGAACTCTTCCAGGGATGGGGGAATGAATCTGGAGATTATCATACTGTGGATATGATTTTGAAAGGAGCTGATTGGTTCAGCTTGAAGGAATTGTTCTCAGATGGAATTATTTCTGTTTTTTGATCGGTATTGTCCCTGTAGATTTCCTTTCAAAGGGTTTCCAAGTGTGCATGGAACACATTGGTCAGTTATAGGTAGTTCCCATGTGTTAGGCTGTTTACAAAGGACACCAGGAATTTGGCTTTAAACCAGTGGTGGATAATTCTTTCACTGGTACATTGCTCAGTTTTTGACAAACAGAGTCTATAGTGGAAAATATAAAATAGGTTAAAAAAATAAAGTAAAAAAAAAAGGATGCCATACCTTGAGTGCAGTTCACAAAATTATGTGTTTTTTTTTTCTTTTAACAGACTGAATCAAACACAAATCACAGAATCTTAGAATGGTTTGGGTTGGAAGGAACCTTAAGGACCATCTATTTCCAACCCCCTGCCATGGGCAGGGACACCTTAATCCAGCAGATCAGGGTGCTTAGAGCTCCATCCAACAAGGCCTTTAAAAAATTCAGGGATGGGACATCCACAGTTCCTTTGGGAAGCAAATCAATGCCAAGCAATCACCTCATATATTTTTCATAATTCACTTAACCCAATGCTTAGAGCAACCTTCAAAGCATGACAGTAAAGTTCAGTTCATGCCACGTCCCAAAAGGAAAACCTTGCACAGTTCTTCCCTGTGGTATTTTGTGTGTTATGCAACAAAGGCTGACAGCCACGTGTTTTTGGGGCAAACTCAGGTGTTTCACCCTGGAAAAGGAGCAGCCTGGAACTGCTATTTCAGGAGGGAGGTAGGGGTGGGATCCATTGGTGTTGCTCTTTACATGCATGAGGAAAAGTAATGAAAATCTCTCTTTGAGCCCATTCTTCTTCATTTCCCCCAGGGCTGATTCAGCCAAGCTGGGCTGTTGCAGCTACAAAGTCAAGGCTCTGCTCTTCCTGCACTTCACCTGCTCTTTAGACAGTTAAAATTAAGCATCACTCTGTTTTCCATAAAGTCAGCAAAAGGAGGCAAGAGGATAATTTAATCCACTGCCTCAGGTGCCTGTGTTAGGGTGGGAGGAATCAGGCTCTGAATATGCATTTCTGTCCTGTCTGATGTAGTTTATAGCCACAACTTTAGGGTGGCTCATATCAGGTAAGACAAATTCTGTGCTCCTTCCCATTCTCTGCCTACAAGTCCTGCTTTTAGATGCTCTCTTTTGTGGGAATGTCCATTCCAAATTTATATGCCAATTCCTCATTTTCGTTCACTCTTTCTTGCCTTAAGGGGAAAATTGCCAATTTTGGGCATTTTCAACAGTTTGGGTTGAAAATGACCTTCAAGAACATCATGTTCCATCCCCCTGCTCCATTTCTTGACAATGTTTTGCAAGATGAATGAAAAGCTGGTTTAGGTCATTCATTCAGTTTTCCTAGAAAATCTGGATTTTTCTCCTACTGTGATGTTTTAGAATCTGCCAATTAAAGATCATCTGCTTTTTCTCCTGGGAATATATTCCACCTCCAAACAGACATCACTTGGCAGAGCTTGGAAGGTTTTAGGGTTCTTTTTGAATGAGTTTCAACTGGTATTATGGTTATGGTAATGGGTTGTGTTATAGTATTATAGTTATCTCTAGAGCATTCTTAATTGTATGTCTTGAAAGCAATATAACATTGCTCATTGAAGTTTACATTTTACTATTATCTTTAATGTGGTCACAATTCTTCCTAAGAAGTGTAAGTATACCTGGGATGGTGACTCTCATCTTCCATGCTGTGCACACAGTGCTATAATTTTATTTTGTTAATTATATAATTTAGTTGTTTAAATCATGCCCAGAAATCTTGTTTTACGAGTAATAAAATTAAAAATAGTGAACTATTTTATTTACATCGTGGATATACGAGTTCTATTAATGTAGCTGTATGAAATAGCTGTAGCTAATATTTATGTGTTAATATTTATAGATAAATGACATTTGCAATGGAAATTCACTTGCAGATTTGCCATTATGATATAAAACTGACTTCTGTAGAATGTTTAATCAGCCTCACATATTGGCTTCTGGTCTTTTCATCCCTACAATTTATGTGTGCTTCCTTATAAACCAAGTTCCTTATAAAAAGAGTTTGGTTTAAGTTATTTCTCTCTAACTCTGAGTTACATTTTGCAGAGATCAGTGTGCCAGATATTGCCAATGTCAGATGTAGGAAGAGCCTTGTCTTGCAAATGGTCTTCCTTCAAACTTCTGTGGAACTTCGTGTCTGTTGTGTGCATGGCAAAGATGCCAGAATAATTTTGGTGTTTATATATTTATAAATTTAGCAGCTACCCCTCTTTCCTGCCCACGAGTAAATAAATAAATCCATGAAATTAAATCAGCCAGAGAATTCCTTGATAATTTTCACTGATGTATTTCAAAAGGGGAATTAACTTTGCATACCTCAAACTTTAATTCTGCCACTAAGTTAAGCACCCCTGTATTTTTATGCCTGCCCCCCAAGGGATAATGAAAGCGTCATTCTGAGCTCACTGATGGAAAAACCAAATAGTTTTGGCATCTGAGGAAGGCACAAGTGTCTGAATAACCTCATAAACGTCCGTGTGGGTAGAGAAGCAGTGGTGCTGCTTTTAAGATTGCTTCCAGTGCTCACACTGACACAGCCTGGGACAAATGCCAGTCTCCAGGAAAGGTTTGAGCACACCACATACTCACTCTGTTTAAAAAGCTTGAAGCTAAAGTATGCATTGTTTTGTTTTTATTTTTATTTGGTTTTGTTTTATTTTTATTTTATAGAATCAGATGCTCTGCCAAAAGCTGTTTTGGTTTCTTTTCTCTTAGATTTGACAGGAGATCTATCAGTTTACATTGCTGCTGTACTCTCAGATGTCTGTTATTCAGAATTCTTCTCTCTGGGAGTGGGTGTCCTTTGGCCACTGGAACAAAGTGAACAGTCTCCAGGAGAAATAATAATCCTGGGCTGCTCCAAATAACTTACAGGGAAATACTTCAATATGGAATCATGGAGTCACGGAGTGGTTTGGGTTGGAAGGGGCCTTTAAAGCCCATCTGTCCAACCTCCTGCCATGTGCTGGGACATCTTCAACAAGATCAGGTTACTGAGAGCCCCCTCCAACCTGGCCTTGAACATTTCCAGGGATGGGGCATTCACAGCATCCACATCATCACAAATAATGACCACTTTTTCTTCTACTCACATACCTGGAAGTTTGGTTTTGATGTGGTAAAGCAAGTAAAATTGTGTACCTGCTTTAAACATGTTGATGGGCTTAGTCCAAGTGCTTTATTAGAACTGGGTCTAAACTGCAAGCTTTGATAGGAACCTGATTGTGTCTGCTTTTCCTTGGTGATTTACAGCATTTCTTATTTGTGCTGTGCTTTGTTTTCCATGAATTATAATATCAGAGCTAATGAAAACCCACAATAAATACTGATATCAGTGACATTAGATCAGCAGGGGCATAAATACTCATTGCAAAAATATCCTGGAAGATAAATTATTGGAGGAAGAATAGGCATTTCAGCTGAACCTTTTGAGACACCAGAAATTAAAATATAGTGCAATATTGACATTAAAGTAGGCTCCCCTTTATGTGATTTGTTCAGTAATACAATCAGTAACTTTTCAGTAAATTTATCATACTTAGTATGTAATGGATTCAGTCAAGTTAAAAACCAAAATAATAGTCCCCCTCCAAAACCAGCCCAGTTCTAATGCTGAAATCCTGATTTACAAATCCTGTTCCGCTGAAATATTTCTCCCTTCTGTGTCTAGCAATTAAACAGAGCAAAGTTTGGCCTGCTGACATTGCTGATCAGGTTGTGAGTTGCTCTCAGGATGCTCTTACCCCACCGAGTCCTTTCCACAGCGCTCACTCTGCTGCATTTACCAGCCCAGACACAGATCCTGCAGCTGTGCCTTGGCTCACCAGCTGTAAAAATGTTTAACCTACATCTGAACAAACTTAACTTTAAGCCTGGCAGGAATTAGTAGACCCAGGGTAAGCTGAAAAATTATTCTATTTAAATTTGAGGGAAGGGGGAAGAGTAGGTGTTTGGGGCAGTCATGTGCCTTGAGTTTCCTTCAGGCTGCTATCTGGAGCCTCCCAACATTTCTCTTTCCATGAGCCCATGTTCTGGAGGGGATGTGTTATCGAGGGGATTCCCTTAGGCTGTTGTAATTTTCAGTTTGTTTTATTCTGGAAGGAGGGAACATTCTGTCTGGGAGACAGGGAAATGAAGCGAATCTCATTTAGAGAAGCTGTGCTGGTGCCTAATTTCTATATTGTTAAAGCACAAAATTAAATTCTTGGTAGCTCTGCAGTTTTATATAATTACCACCATTTTTCACCGAGCAAGGGAAGAAAATAAAAAAAAAAAAGCTGTTTACATGAAGGACCATCCAGTGATGCTGCAGGAGTGTGTGGCCAAGGTTCAGGTCCTCTAGAAGTACAAATATTGATGAGTTCACTCCCTCTTGCCCTTGATATTTTATTCCTGCAGTCTTTCATCTCTCTGACAACATTCCACTCTGAAATTCATGATGTCCAGCACTGGACTGCAAACCAACTACAGCATCCGAGCTCCAGCAGCTGTGTCTGACATGCTGGGACAAAAAAAAAAAAAAAAAGAAGATTCTCAGATTCATGATTTGTGATCCTGGCTGACCTGACATTTGTGAGGGAATGAGATTTCACTGCTGTTTCTTCTCTGATGAAAAAAAAAATCCCATGTTTTCCATTACAACATCTTGATACTTTTAATGAAGTGTTAGAAACGTGCTCACCAGTTCTCCCCTGTCATGTTTTGAAAGTGCAAAATATGAAGTCACCAATAGTCCCTTGAGCAACATCATTTCGGATTAGTTGTTGTTTTTTTTTTAATACGGTGACAGTTTGTGTAGGTAAAGGTTTTGTAGATAAAGGCGTCCACCTTAAAGCACAAGTGTGTTTACCAAAATGTTTTTCTTACCTTGCACTAAGAAACTTCCTGAAGGAATTTCGGTCCTGGTGATTTGGATGCCTCTCAGCCTGATTTAAGCAGTGGGAGCTTAAAAACTGGTTTGTCCCTTAAAGAGAAGATTACGTGTCCAGAAGTATATTGTATTGAGGAGCTGAAAGCTCCATTGTTAGCTTATTTCTCAAATCACTGCAAGAAATAAACAACCTCACAAATTTAATCAAACAGGTAAAAAGCTCTTTAAATGTTTAGAGCTGGAGAAAGGGGATGTGGGAGTTAAATAAGGAGCAGGAGAGGAGATGAAATTGTTACTTAACTACCAGTTTCTGAAGGGAAATATGTTTAGGGAGTGCATTTTGTCTTGTATGTATTGAAAAGGAGACAGCATTAAGAGGAGATTTTTACACCAAGTGGGACTTTTATGTTGTCGTAGACAGGAATAGAAGAGGAGGATTGATGCTCCAAGTGTAGGAAGCACATCCATTTCAAAATTTCCCTGAATTTAGCAGTGTAACCTGTTCTTTCCCCTTTAACATTTTGAAATTTTATTTGTGTAGGAATCCATTGCAATGCCAGTATAAAAATACATGAGACTATAATACAAACCCTGGGCTCCTTCCAGGTATGATGAAGTCAGTAGGAGTCTTCCTACTGCCTTTGGATGAGACTTATGGTCGCTCTCCCAGTAATTATTTATGCTTTCTGGAAAAGAAGCATTTTTAACACAAAAGTCTAACCCATCTACAGGCTTCTTGTGGAGTTCTCAAGGTTTTATTTAAGCCTCTCTAAGATAAGATGCAACAGTACAGAAACCTTTGAATCTTGGTTGTTGGTTGGTTGGGTTTTTTTAAGCTGACAGGAAAGAATTTTCTATTATATCCATTTTTAGACATTTGAATAAATTGCCTGATTGTTAAAGATCCTAAGCATTCACACTCCAGAAGAACACTTTGTGTTTGTAAATGACGCAGGATGTTTTTCCCCCCAAACAGAGAACTGAGAAGAGAAGCAAATGTTCTGAAAATTAGTCACTGGAACCTATTCTGCCCAGAAACAAACTATACCTGCTTTTCTCCTTTATGTCCTCCTTTATGGCTTCCAGAACCATGTCATTTTTTGATAACAGCTTTCTGCCTGAGGGTTTTTGCTGGGTTTTGATCTTTGTGAAAGCAAGTACAAGGGCTTTGCTTCTCCGGGGATGGTGAAACTTTTAGGAGAACTCGGCATCGGAGAGGAGCCAACAGCAGTGGCTGGTGGGACATAGTTTGGAGCCTCATCAAACTGAGCAGGAGGAGCTGTGACAGGCAGGAAGGTCTCTCTGGGTTAAGGGATCTGAGGCAGGAGTATGGGAAGGGCTCAGAGTTGTGTGGAAAGGTTTGGTGTGGACGGGCTCGATCGCGCGTTGGGAGGGTTGGGTGGGAAGAGATGGTCAGAGAAACATGGTCTAGTGGAAGAAGGTGTCAGAATTAGATGGTCTTCCAAACCATGATGTGATTTTATGATTCTGTGATTTGGGAGCAGCACAGAGTGATGGGTGCATTGTGAAGAGAAATTTGAGATGTTGGGTCGTGGAGAGAAGTTACAATATTTATTACAAAAAGAAGATAGTTTTATGTGCAGGGGTGGAGACCAAAGATCTCTAGACTTAATCTGCTTCTGAGAGTAGCAGTTAACATCTACTTAAGTCATCAATAAAACAGGACAAGCGCTGAGTTATTCTTCTCTTTTAGATTCAAGGAGTTTTTGAGAGAAAAGTTCTATCTGTGACATCTTGTGTAATAATTCTTGAATTTGTTTAACTGCCTTTGGAGTTCTTTTATATATGGCTCCAAGATATCTATGACAAATGTTTGTGTGTGAGAAAGTATTTATTTTCCTCTGTCTAATCACTCAGTGAAGTTTTCCCCAAGGTCTCGTATAATGAGACCAATGAATAATTACCTTCTATTCACCTTTTCCATTAAGTTTATAAATGCATAGGTCTAACTTGTCTTTTTTTTTTTTTTTCCTTTCTCCTTTCTGCACAGAGCTCATTTATAATGGAAAAATTTTCATACCTTTGTTACTCCTGTCTGTATTTTCTGTTCTTTTGGTCCAGCTGTGGCATTGCAGGCACAGGTGCCCCCCATATCTGTCTGGTGTCGTGGCAATGATCTCTGCCTTGTTCTCTAAGCCTTTTGAAATAGTTCCTTCTGTTTGTGTCCTCAATCATCCCAGAACATTCCAGCTCTGCCTTTAGAGAGTAACTCAGACTGGAACAAGATTTCCTTCTTGACTGGTTTGCTAAAGTAGGAAATATTGTAAATACATTGTTGAGACTGTGCAACACTTTAATACTGAGCTAGTTTTAACTATGCTGAATATTTTGGTAGCTTAATCAGATTTCACTACTTCAGCAGCTCTAGATCAATTATAGACATAAAGGTGAGCAAGGAACCAAAGCAGATCCCTGTGGGATTCTACTCATAATTTCCCCTAATTGGAAAAATTGACTCTCTTTGATCTGTTAACAGGACAGGGATCGATGAGGGAATATTTCCTTGTACCAGGTAGTTTCTTGAAGAGCCTCTGTTAATGAATCAATCACAAGTTCTACTGATGTGGTGGTACTGTTCAAGTGCCTTAAAAAGCTTAATTGTACCTTCTCAATTACCCTTGCCTGGTGATGTGTTTATATGCAGTAGTGAGATCTTAAGATCTTTAACTTGATAATTGTGGAGAGACAAACAGACAAAAAACCTCATACAATTGAGTAAGAAATTTCTAATAGTAAATGAAAGAGAAACAGAACATCAATCTGAATAAATTCAACCAAAATTAGAAGAAAACTATGAAGCACTTTATTTACCCATTTTCCTTTCAATGGTTATGATGAAAAAATAGGAAGACTTTTTATTTCCAGGGAACATTTATCCATAAAGTGCAGCCTTTGGATATAACCTTTGGATGTCTGAGATTTGGAGTGGGTTTATACTACATTCATCTCATAGTCCAAGTCTTTTCATGATCGTTAAGACTTTATTCCTCCTCCTACTTTGGTTTCCCCTATTCTCTGCCCCTTTTTGGCTTGCTATGATTTCTCAAGGAATCTCACCTAGAGATGTTTTATAGACAGGATGTGCCTGCTGAGATTAAGTTCATCAGTTTAAGAATATTCAAGTCAGCTGATTGAGTGTCAATAAGAATTCTTTAATTTGTTGGAAGGATCAACAAGGATTTTTTGGGACTGACTTGTCCATTCTATGTTTTGAAACTGCCTTGTTCCCTGTAATCCATGTGATTAAAAGGAACAGGACAGTGGGGATGGCTGTAAGCTGCCAAGTTCTCTTCCTGCTGCAGGGTTTACTCGTAACTTTTGCACTAAGAATTTAGGCTAGAACTTAATTATAGGGTGGTTGGGGTTTTTTTACAGCATTTTGTAATCCCCAAGGCAACTATTGCAGGCTGACTAGTGGTCCAGTTCAATTCCAAGTTCTGAAGTTCTGCTAAGAATCATGTTTAATATAATAAATTCTTAACAATCTTTGGATAAATAAATTACAGAGAAATGGAATTATATTAACAATATTTCAGATAAAGTTTTAGCTGTAAGATCTTGCTTTTACTATCCCCTGTGCATTATTGCCCTTCACAGCCATTCTAAATAATCATTTCTCATGGGTTTTATTATTTTGTTTTTGTTGTGTCACTCTATTAATAAAAATGTCCCTATATGACTAAACTACATCATTCTTTTTTTTTTCCAGTGGAAAACTGTCATTAAAAAAAAAAACAATAGAAGCAGAGAAAGTCTGTTTTATTGTTCTGACTGGGGAAAATAATTACAGAATCACAGAATGGTTTGGGTTGGAAGAGACCTTAAAGATTATCCAATTCCACCCCCTGCCATGGGCAGGGACACCTTCCACTATCCCAGGTTGCTCCAAGCCCCGTCCAACCTGGCCTTGGACACTTCCAAGGATGGAGCAGCCACAGCTTGACTCCTTGTTGTATTTAAATGAGAGTCATGAAGGTTCCAAAATATGAACAGTGATGTATGTCTTTCTCCAGCAAATTCCAATCCTGTGCACAGTTATACCTCATTCCTGATTATTTAGGTGCACACATCTGGCAAATCCCAATGAAAACATTCAAACTGAATGGGATAAAAATTACATTGTCAGACAATCTTTATTTAAAAAAACCATGTAACTCTGACATTATTCAGCTTTTGTCCAACACATGCAACTGAATTATTGAGTTTGTTAAAGTGCTTGTTTGCATTATTTCCAGACAGAAGTCAAAATCCAATATTCTATGCAGATAAAATATATTGGTTTGTTGGGAAATGGAAGAATTTTGTATCATCCCTCTCTTGAGACCGTATTAATATTTATTATGTAAAAAAGTCAAATTTTTAAAGATGCCTGTAAGTTTGGAATAGCTTAGGGTAAAGTCCTCTGGTGCAAGGTAGAGACCATGTTCTCAGCTTTATGTACCTGATAAATGTTGTTCAGATTTTGTCAATGTCACAGGAGCCATTAGCAGATCGCTTCAAAAAGTTCAGGCATTTAAAAATGAACTGAGCTTTCTTTATGGACATCCATTATTAAAAAGAAATATAACAGAGTTGTCAGGAATGACTTTCATCTCACATCACTTTCCCATCCCTGGAACTGTGTTGCCTTCAATGGACCTGTTTCTAATCTGTAACCATTATAGGTTCTAAAGTCAAAAGGACCATTCTGATTAATCTGACCTTTGGCATTACATATGACAAAAATTATGTCTGATGGTTAAGCCAGTGCTACTCTGAAAGATGATGAACAATGTATCTCACCTAACTTCATCTCAAAACCACTGTCATATAGTCTCAGCTCTGTTAAGGAAGTGGAAAAAAGACATGCAGCTTTCAAGAAAGAGTCATCCCATGCTCAGTTAAAGCGTAACAAATTGAGCTGCCCACTGAGGGTCTTGTCTGTCCCCATTGCCTGTACTCTGGTTTAGACTGGCCTTGTGTTTAAGCCAGCTCAAATTAGTTGATACAGAATCATAGAGTCATAGAGTGGTTTGGGTTGAAAAAACCTTCAAGTTCATTTCTTTCCAATCTCTGCCATGGACAGGGACACCTTCCACTAGACCAGGTTACTCCAAGACCCATCTAACCTGGCCTTGGACACTTCCAGGGACGGGGCAGCCACAGCTTCTCTGGGCAACCTGTGTCAGGGCCTCCCCACCCTCACAGGGAGGAATTTCTTCCCAATATCTAATCTAACCTTGTCCTCTGGTTTAAAGCCATTCCCCCTTGTCCTGCCACTCCAGGCCCTTGTCCAAAGTCCCTCTCCAGCTCTCTTGGAGCCCCTTTAGGCACTGGAAGGTCTCTCTGGAGCTTCTCTTCTCCAGGTGAACCCCCCCCCAGCTCTCCCAGCCTGGCTCCAGAGCAGAGGGGCTCCAGCCCTTGTGCCCTGTTCATGGCCTCCTCTGGACTTGCTCCATCAGGTCCATGATGTGGTTTAGTGGTGGTCTTGGCAGTGCTGGGTTTGTGGTTGGACTTGATCTTTGAGGTATTTTCCAACCTTAATAATTCTGTGATTCTACACCTGCTGGCCTCAACCAGAGAAAATTTAGACATCTTCCTATGACAGTGGTTAATTCCCAGTCTGGTCATTGGAAAGGACATTAACATTTGGGACTATTCTTGTAATTATTGTCTTAAATAACTCTCTAAGGGATAATGTATCCACTATTAGAAAAACAAGGTGTGACCCTTTTTTTGCTGATATTTCAGTACAGGATGCTGAAGGGAGGTAACTGACCTGCAGATCCACCTACCCACCAATTCCTGGGAAGTTTGCAGGGCAGCGAAGGGGTAAGAAATTTGAGAAGACCAGACAGAACAGAAATCTCCTTGATATATAGGATTTTACTTTGTCTGTGATCAAAATTAAACCCAAGGTTGTTTTTATTATTTGCATCTTTAACAGTCAAGAGAAAACTTCCTTTTTCTGAACATTGCCAAAAACAATCTTGTTGCTTGTTTTAAATTGGAAAGATTAGTAAGATAGTCAGGAAGCAGGTTCTTCATATGCTTCTGAAAGGTGTTAGAGACAGATACCATCACCTATGGAATGAGAATTACTGAAGAGATGTTGAGCTATAATGTATTTCTGTGAAAAAGCTCCATAAACTGCCTGATTAACAGGTATCAGCCCCAGTGAATCCCAACTGAATTGTTACATGGTATAATTTAATCAGGTACTTGAATACATTTCAGGATTTTCCAGTTGCTGTTTGGTTCCCTGGTGTAAGAGCAAAGCAGGCTAAGCCAGAATGTTTAAAAACATGCCTGGCAGTAGAAAATTTATCTTACATTAGGTCACCAGCTATCCCAGAAGTGTCTTCTTTGCTCTCATGTCTCCTTTGTCAGCACAGCTTGGCCACTGCTTTGCTGTGCAGGGTCAGTGTCGGGCTCTGTCACCTTCTAGCCCTCTCACACATTCCTGCTGCATCCTCAGAACCTCCTCCATTCAGCCAGCATGAGATTATTTTATTAATAAGGCCAGACAAGTAGCAATGACCTTATTACTAGTTATTGTCTGTATAATATCCTTGTTAAATACACAGGCAGTCCCGAGGAACTGGATCACATTATTAATGTCCTTCTGTGTCGTGCATCAGTTCACATGTTTTGCAATCAGTACTTCCTGAAAAACATTTGTATCATTCAGAACTGGTAAAGGAATGATTTTTGCATAAGAGAAAGTTTTTTTTTGCCAAGGTAGAAAGAGAACAGGTTGTCTTGAGGTGCTCAGTGCCCTGTGAAGCTGTTTAATGAAACAGTGGTTTAATAGGCTGCTTTATGTGTGTTCACGGACCACAGCAAGGCAATGCTGTTACAGGTCATCTGTTAATTGAAGTTTCAGAGCCTTCATCTGATGTGTGTTTTCTGGCAACCCTTGTATTGGAAATAACATCTTTTGTTTGGGAGATGTAGGTGAAACTTAAAGAATCACATGAATATAATTCTGTTCTTCACAGCGAGCCAGCTCAGAGAGGAGGATAATGCAGGGTGCAGAAAAGCACAAAAGAAACTTTGTTTATTTGTTTGAACTTTAATAAGAAATGGCTGCATGCTCAAAAAGCTGGTCCCAGCTGCTTCCTATCTTTTAATGAAGAATTGTATTTAATCAGCGCCGCCTCTGACTGCAAATCTGTGAGGTTGCTGGTAAGACTTTGAGTTCTGTTCTAGGAGGTGTTAGTCCTTTTCACAGTAAATGAGAAAGGACTCCTAATGACACCAATTAAGAGATGTGAAGTCCTTTATGGTCTGATGGGTCAGTTAAAATGAGACAACAAAACACTGGGCTCAGACAGGAACAATTTGGGCTCTTTGTGGAAAAAATGAATGTCCATGACTTAAATAGTAGAAGGAAGAATGAGCTTGCACAGCCCACCCAATTACAGTTTCTTTCTCCCAAGAAAATGAAATAATTTGGAGACTTTGCAACCGTTGCTGTGTATTTATGTAAGAAGATAAGATGGGCCTCTCCATGTGGGAAGGTGTGTGGTGGGCAGGCTGCAATCTTTTTGTGTGACTCATAACCTTTCCTGGACCAAATCTCCATTATCTACCTGTCATTGTACAGACAAAACCCCAGAAGTAATGACTATATGAACTATTTATATGCCCAAAGCTGGCATGTCTTTGAGGACAATGGTTACAATGCTGACAGAGTGGCCTCTTCAGGGCAAGGCAAAAATTCCCCAATTATGTCCCTGCCATTGGATATAGAAAGTGCTCATGAAAAATCATAGAACTGTGTAACCAACCAATGGTTTGTGCTGGAAGGAACCTTAAAGACCATATAGTCTCAGCTCCCCTGCCATGGGCAGGCACAGCTTCCACTAGTTTCTCCAACCAACATGACCTTGGACACTTCCAGGGATGGGGCAGCCACGACTTCTCTGGGCAACCTATGCAGGGCCTCACCACCCTCACAGGGAAGACTTTCTTCACTGCCTTCTGGCAGTGTGAATCCATATCCCCTTGTCTTGTTGATAAGACTCCATGATCTTATCAAAAGTCCCTCTCCAGCTCCCTTGTATCCCCCTTAGGCACTGGAAGATTCTAGGATCTCCCTGGAGCCTTCTCCTCTCCAGGATGAACACCCCCAGCTCTCCCAGCCTGTCTCCAGAGCAGAGGGGCTCCAGCCCTTGGAACACCTCCATGGCTTCTTTCAAACCTGCTCCAGATAAATCTACCCTCTTTCAGCTTAAATTTCGAAATGAGAAGCTCCATTAGATTCCCTCTGTAATTATACACCTGGCCTTTAACCTTTTAAAACATGCATGGTTTTTATTTACAAAGATAATTATTATTCTTTTTCCTCATTTTATTAGCCTGTTCCCCCAGGTCTGCTCCAGTCTCACCATTATGAATGAAGGATTTGGGTTCAAAAAGGAAGGGATAGGGCTCCAGTTCTTACACCTGAATCGTTACATCACTAGACACTATAGAACATGTCAGAAAAATCAATCACAAACAGCTCTTCACCATGCAAGACTAATGTCTCACCTTGGTAGAACATTGTCTTCTGGTAAAGCTCCATAATTTATGTTCCACATTAGAAAAACACATCCCCCAGTTTTTGGCCTTGGTGTTGCTTGTTAAAATATCATAAGACCTGGTTGACACAGAGTCATGAAATATCCTGAGTTCCAAGGGACTCACAAAGATCTTCAAGTCCAACCCCACGAGGGTTTGTGGAAACACTTCTTTATTCAGACTACTTTTCAAGTTGCACTTTCTCTTCCATTTTACGCCTAATCCATAGTATTTAGTGCTAGACATGCTTTTTTGGATGTTTCAAAAATACACGGTCTCTGCCATGGATATGACGTGAATCCTTCCGTACTTGAGGGGAGGGCATGGAAAGCCAAGCTGCCAAAGGAATAAATGTTTCTTTCATTTTCATCTGGGAGCATTAGACTTATCTTGTAATTGGAATCTTCACCGGTTTGTTTGAGTTTGTAACAGATTCCTGTGTGCTCCTGCAGTTGCTCTGGAGACTGATTGTGCTTCCTGCACCTCCAATTTCCAAATGTCCCTCGAAGATCAGAGGGAAGCACTTGTGTTTTGTGGGATTTGCCTGGGAAATGGCAAGATATTTAGTAAGTTGGGATGTTTCTGGTTAATACTAAGAGTGAATTAATTGAGTGGGAAAAGGGAGAGGGGTACAAGACCAGCAGTTAATTAGGGTGGGGTTTCCCCATCCTCAGGGGTTTGTGCGGGGATATTGTGAAAATAAAAAATGTGGCTTTTAGGACTGACTTGGCTGTTCCTAATGAAATCATAGGTAATAGTGTTATTTTGTTCAGAGCCCAACTGCCTCATCTTTTGTAAACCAGTACTTATATGGAAATATTGCAAATAAATATACATGGGAGGTGAGGGGGGAGGGAAGCTTCCCATAATAGTGGAAATGTAACCTGATTCAGATCCTTAGGGATCTGTGGGCTATAAAAAGCTTTTCACTAAGTGACTATTGAGAGAAGCCATTTGAAACTTCATTTGCAAATTCAGCACATGAAATTTGAAGTGCAAATAGATGATGTGACACTGCATTATTTGTCAAACACACCAGAATTTTATGGGCATTCTTCGTGCAGAGACTGAAATGGAGTCATTGATAGAAACAGGTAAAGAGAAAATGTAGGAATAAATAGATACAATAGAGGCCCAGGTAGGAAGTGACCCAGGCACACCATCTTTGTTAATAATAAAGGAAATATTTTCTATTGTGTTAAACACTGTCTGATTACATGGATGAAGTTATAAAACAATACAAAATGAAATCTCTACAGAGTTTGGTTTTTGTTTGTTTGTTTGTTTTGGTTTTGTTTTTTCCAGATACTTTGAGTTAGTTTGCTAAATATGATTCCCAAAAGTCACCTTGAAGTTTGGAACTCTGGGAAATTTTCCAGTTTTGCTCTTTTATGAACCATCACAGAGAAATGTAGAATCATAGAATGGTTTGAGTTGGAAGGGACCATCTCGTTCCACCCCCCTGCCAAGGGCAGGGGCACCTTCCACCAGACCAGGATGCTCCAAGCCCCATCCAACCTGGCCTTGAACATCTCCAGGGTTGGGGTGTAGATTATCTGGCCATAATAAATTGTATGTAAGTATGTAAGTTTGAGGAGTTAATTAACCACAAAAGTTCTTAAGAGACTTTTAAGTCCTGCAAATCCAATGTCCAACATGTAGCATGAACTCTGTGTGAAAGAAGGTAACTATTAATTTTGCAGTATTTAAAATCAACACTTTGAAAACTCTAGCTGTGGGCCTAGGATTGTGAATCTATTACAAAGAATGCAATAAGAAGGAATTAAAATAATTCTTGACTAGTGCTATCTGGTTCCTTATCCCAGATAAACCATTGCTACATCAGAGTGTGCTCTTTCCTTGGGGTAGAAAATAGATGACATGTCTTGAGATAGTAAAATGTTTAAGTGTAGTAAACTAAAGAGGAAAATCAAATTAATTTGTGATATGCAATCATTTTCAGTATTACATTAACAATGTTAATAAGAAGCAGTTTTTTTCCTGCCTTCTTTCAAAAGCAATTGTGTGATATAACTTTGATAAAAGGAGAAATGCCCACCTTAAAAATAGTTGGCCGGCTATGACTCCCAACTGAGAAGTTATTTCCAGAACCTTAACATTTTATTGGTTATTTATTTTTTCTGAGTTAATCTAAATTAATTGATTATCATATCTAATTGTTCTTGGGCCAGAAATGCCCTCCAACCTGAATCAGTCTTTGCAGCTCTTTTCTTCTACAGATCTTGGCTGTTCAGAATATTAAGTCCTTCTGGTTTTATTTACTCTGGTGAGCACAGCAAGTTCCTCTGGGTCCCATTCCTTGCCTAGACAGCCCTGTGCTGCTGAATGCACTGACAGGAATTTTCTTTCAGTCCTTATATTTGGGGTTTATCTGTCTTAAACAGGAGTGATAGGGTTTTTGTATCATGTTTCAATATCAGCCTGTCAGACAGCAGCAAAGATCCCTTTCTATGCTGATGTTTCCTGAACTCTGTCGTACATTTGAAAACCAAATTTATCTTGTTATTTTCTGGTTTCAGATCTCAGCTGAAACATTTTATTTGCATTTATAATGAACAGAGGTAGATTGGATTTATGCAGGGGGGTTGTTGGAAAAAAACCTGTCTTAACATGTAGAAAGTCAAATCTTTTTTTAAAAATAGTTGAGCGTGTCTGGACTGTTGTGAGTTTGGTACTAGTTACCTTCTCCAGCTGTGTATCCAAGGAATATCAGCCTCTCAGCAATGCAGACTTGATGATGCTGTTGGTATATGGAGAAATATACACTGAATTAGAAGCTCTCAGAACCACCCGGGGTGGTGTTATTACACAACTGAAATAATCACAGAATCACAGAATATCCTGAGTTGGAAGGGACACACAGGGATCGTCCAGTGCAACTCCTGGCCCTGCACAGACACCCCAACAATCCCAAAGTCCCTTTGAGCTCTCTCAGGCTTTGGTCCATGACCACTTCCCTGGGGAACCTGTGCCAGTGCCCAAGCACCCTCTGGGTGAAGAGCCTGTTCCCAATATCCAGCCTAACTCTACCCTGACCCAGCTTCACACCATTCCCTTGCCTCCTGTGACTGCCTCTTTCTATCTGTGTTCATCCAAAAACAGCAGTATTCAGGCATAAGGAATGTCATATAAAAAGGCATGGAACAGGTTTTGTTTTCCTTTGGAGTTAGTTTGATTTTTTTTTTCCCCCTGAGAACGTGGCAGCTTTCCATGTCTTCAAGAAAATACATTTTTCTTAGAAAATCAGCTTAATTAAGAGCAGCAACAGTGGTTGTAATAATAAGATATGTGCATAAGTAATATATAGAATGGGAATTTATAGATGCATCCCGAGAACTTGACAGAAGGAAGGACTAATGTATAGAAATATTAATGCAAGACATCTTCAGTGCCAGCGTTTTCATATTCCCAGTAGAAATACAGCAGTAGATGACACCTAGTGGAGTTTGGCATTAACTGCTACAGGACTGGGCCTGAGCTTAAAAAAAGTGGTAATTACTGGAGTTAAAATTAAAAAAGTACTCCTAGAGCTGTTGCATCTCACTGATCCTGTTGTTCTAGTTGCAGATATGTGAATTTTTTAAGACTGATGAATTATCCGTCCTGTTAAAAAAAATTATAGTCTCAACGGGACAGTAACAAGAGGGACCAAGGGCCTGTTTCAGCCTTTAATTAATTAATTAATAAATATTTATTTTATGCTTCCTGAGGTTTTAGGATTTAGAATTATAAATACACTATTTTTGTCTACTAAAAAAATAGGTTTATCTTTACATGAGAATTACTGAACGAAACTATATATGGGAAAATAGGAAAAGCATTTTTTCCTGACAAAACGCAGAGAATCTGTTTTATTTGGCTGTTATCTTGGTCTTTCTCAAGGCATAGTGTCATTATGTGAAATGATAAGAAGTTTATTGTAACATGCTTTACCTCACCAAAAACTCAATTTTTCTTCAGTCTGAGGACACCTTTTTAGGGATTCTTCTGAAATTCTTCATGCATTATTGAGAATCTTAAGTGCTGTTTTATCTGGAAAGAAAAATATGAAAAATATGACAAATGTTTTCCTTCTTTATGCGGATAGCTCAGAGATAAGGAAATAGATGTCTTACAAACAAACTTGGTTCCTTAATAAAAATACAGTGCAGTACTTAGTGAAGAAAATTAACATAATTCATTATGAGAACCACTATTTGCAGTTTCACATTGTCACCAAAATGGATGCACTTTGCTTAGTGGACACATGCTGGTTTCTGTTTGCAAGGTAATTTGGGGTCCATGCTGCAAATTAGACTCTTTAGGGGTGTTATTCCATTTTTGTTTTTTTTTAAATTTAGTACAGGTCTAACATCTGTTGTACTCACTTTTTCATGAGCCACACTGGAGAATTTGTCAAAAACTTAGAGAATTTGTGTGTGATCGTGAGATGGGCAGGTATGTGACAGAAAGTTTTGTTTTGATTTAGTTGTGTCTCTACATTTTGACGTGACAGACGTGGGAGCAGTGTCACCTCAGAGAACACAGGGTGTTATAAAACATCCGAGGATGTTTGTGAGGACGGTGGCTCAGGTAGATCTGTCCCAGGGAGAAGCAGCTGATGCATCACTGTGCTTTTCACACCTTTTATATCCCTGAAGAAACTCTATCTAATAACCCAGCTCCCCTGGAAGCCCTAGTGGTTGATGTTCCTCCATGGCAGATGTGCTGAATTGGCCAGAATCCATTTTAATCTCTTGTTTACAGACTCCTATAATGAAGCCTTGACCTCCCAGCAGATGGGACTTGCAAGGCAGTTCTGCTCACTGCTGGCAAGATCTGGGGGCTTGTGGCTTTTCTGTGCAGTGGAGTGGCAGATTTGGTCAGGGACTGCAGGGTGCTGGAGTCACAATAACTCTTGGAATTATTGAATAAACACACCTGCACCACAGCAAAACAGTGACTGCACTGCTTTGCTGTGGATTCACCATGTATCCTTCTAGATACTGTGTTCAGAACAAGTATGAGCTTCCAAAACTGCTCAGAACTATTTAGATCAGCAGGCAACTCAAGAGAGCAGTCCAGGCTGCCACATTCCCATCCCTGGAAGGGCTCAAGGCCAGGTTGGATGGAGCCTGGAGCAACCTGGTCTCGTGGACAGTGTCCTGCCCATGGCAGAGGGGTTGGAATAGATGATCTTTAAGTTCCTTTCCACCCAAACCATTCTGTGATTCAGTGATTCTGTACTTTACTTTCTGATCATGGGCTGATTACAGATGTGCTGCAACTCTGAGATAATGAATTTTAACCTGAATATTGGATCACTTTGCAAACAGTCAGTGTGGCTTTTGGAAGGTGGTGGTGTTTGCACATCTGTATCTTACACTCAGGTTTCTTGGAAGGGTTTTTTCCAAATGCATGCTCAGAAAAAAAGGAAAGTATTTCTGATGCAGTAGAAGGGAAATAATGTAATAGATCCTTTGATTCGCAGTCATCACATTGTGCTTAAATTGCTGTGTAGGAACTTCTGTGATTTCATCAACATACAACTACAAATTTTTCCCTACCCAAGGGTAAACCCCACAGAATATACAGTCAGAGTGCATCCCAAGGCAGCTGTGGTGACAAGAGCTGCTGTCCCCTGCAGTGCTGGTCCCTGCATGGCACTTACTCTTGTGCCCTGTGATGTGCTCCTGGCCATATGTGGTGTCCAGCCCTGAGGAGTGTGTGTGGCTGTGCTGGGACACCACAGACCCAGGTTTGTGCTCAGGATTGATCAGTGACACACGGCCACATCACAGATGTACTTTGTTCAGACTCCAAATTAACATACTGCTGGGTGTGAATGCAGAGCAGATGGGCTGCTTTGGGATAATAATACACTTGGACACTCACAGAGACGTATTGAAAGGCTGAGAGAATTGGAATTGTTCAGACTGAAGAAGAGAAGGCTCTGGGGAGGCCTTGTAACACCTCCCAGTATCTAAAGGGGCTACAGGAGACCTGGAGAGGGACTTTGGACAAGAGTCCGGAGTGACAGGACAAGGGGGGATGGCTTCACACTGCCAGAGGGCAGATTAGATCTTAGAAAAAAGTTCTTCCCTCTGAGGGTGATGAGGCCCTGGCACAGGTTTCCCAGAGAAGCTGTAGCTGTCTTATCCCTGGAAATGTCCAATGCCAGGTTGGACGGGGCTTGGAGCAACTGGGTTTAGCCAAAGGTGTCCTCACCCATGGCAGGGGTTGGAACAAGAAGTACATTATGTGCTGTACTTTTAGTTTTCAAATACCAATTTGGATGTTCCATGTGGGGATTTGGTGGTACCAACCATATGTAGTTAGCACTAATAACAGATGATAGCACTTTCAGAGTCCTCCTGGTGAATAATGTCTGGAACTGTTTAGTTACTTCATCTCTCCTGAAGAGGAGGGAGCCATGAATATTGTCTTCATTACACTGTGTCTGACTAAGAAATTGCCAAGTACTTAAATCAGTTGTGTGCATGCACAGTTCTATGCACTGGCATGGAAACATCTGGATTTCTGTGCCTTTTACCTCTGGAGTGGGTGTATGTGAGTGTGCCATGTACCCAGCTGGAGCAGGAGTGAATTTAGTGTCTGACATCAGAGGGAGAAGGCAGCCTCCTTGTCCCAGGAGGTGGCAAAATCTAAAATTAGGGGTTTGCATTCTATCCTCACGAGTCTTCCTAACTTTACTAACTTAGGATCATATTCTTCGGGGTTTTATGTGGTCTGGGTGTCACATAACCCAATGGGAGAACCACTGGCAGACCCTCTCCTGGCTGGGCACAGAGTCATGTGAGCTCAACTTCACTGGCCCTTGAAACTCGAACAGTTTAAATTCCAAATTCACCCAATGTGCTGAGTCAGCACCACAAGTAAATCTGAGCCCAGTGGTGACATCTGTGTTTATTTAGTGTGTGCTAAGGACAGGCTTTCCTTGAGTCAGTGCTTCAGGTCTCAATGCATAGTGAATATACCTAGAAGCAAAAGATACAAGTTCAGCCTTGTATCACAAAAACCTTGATGTTAAAAGAATAACTACAGAGCCAGTTTCCTGTTCTGGTGCTGACCATGGTGCCTAGAGTGAAAATAAATTAAAGACCTTTTTGCACTGCCAAAGACTTTCAAATATTAATCTTACAGCAGCCCACATTGCACTGAGGGCTTAAATATTTTATTGACCAAATTGGTGTTCAGAGTGTGTTGCGAAAGCCAGAAAGGACTTGCATCAATTTATCTTTACTTTCAGTCATACATCTCGAGGCAGGGCTGGCTCTTTGGGTGTTAATATTAACCTGTTGATGTGCATTTACTTTTGTTTGATACAATATAAAAACCCCATTGTGATCTTCTATAAAAATCCATAGGTGTTGAGAACTCTAACATTTGCCACAGTGGTCAGGTAATACCAGCGGCAGTTTTGGAATGTGCTCCACATTTTGTAAAATCAACTGGGGATTTTGGAGTTAAATCTAACCAAGGAATAAGCCACAGTCTCTGGAGCTGGGAGTTACCCTCAACCAGGCAGATTTCTGTTCTTCATCCCTTTATCCCACTGGATGGAGCAGGGAAGCAGCAGTGCTGGATAGGTTGGACCATAAGGGCAAAACCACATCATTATCTGTCAGAGAAAAGAAAAGAGACAGCAGAGAATGGAATGAGAGGCTGAGGAGTGAAACAATGGAGTGTGTGAGGGAGCAAACAACACATTTGAGAAAGACAATTTTAAAAAAGCAAGGCAGAGGAAGCCTATGTTGGAGATGTGTAATACTCATGCAGAAAAAACAATGTGAAAATGGCCGTTGGGTCT
Organism: Pachyramphus minor; assembly: GCA_013397135.1. Taxonomy (NCBI): domain Eukaryota; kingdom Metazoa; phylum Chordata; class Aves; order Passeriformes; family Tyrannidae; genus Pachyramphus; species Pachyramphus minor. Next base: position 259,105 of record VYXB01010174.1, on the reverse strand, counting down.
TATTTTTAAACCCTAAGTATATTTACTCTTTTCTTTAATCTCTATTTTTCTGCATTTCTGTTTTCTCCATCTTCTGTTGAACTGGAAATAAAAAATGAGGTTTGCTTTTTATAGGTACAATTGCGTTTTTAGTATTGACAGTCTTACTTAAAGCTGAAGTGTCCTCAGGAATGCATTTAATTCAGGGATGTTTTGCAATCATGACTTTCATTGTTTAATTCCAGTAGGGAAGATTTAACTTCACTTGACTATTCCAGAAATATTTTTTCCTAAACTACCCACCATGTGACTGAGCTCTGCTTTTATTTTGTGCCTTATTTTCTTGTTGATGCAACAAAAACTATGGTGTTCAGGGGGGATTTTTTTCCACTGCACCTGCTGTTAAGTATTATTAAAAAGAAATATCATTTCCCTTCCTACTTGTAATGTGAACTTACTACATGAAATATAAAGCTACAGCTTGACAGTCAGACAGTAAAAGGAGCCAACTCTATTACAGAGTTTGCCTTCTTGATCATTTTAGGGTGTTAGGAAGATGTTAGGAGAAAAAAAAAATCTGGTGCTGTAAATCAGGTTTATTTCTGAATGATCTGTATGAAATTAAAGTAGGATAAACCAGCAGAAAGTTGTAACTGAAGTTGCTTTTTTTTTAATGAAAGTTTCCAAGACATACTTTTAACCTATAAAGCAGAATAATGTAGCATATCTTCCTCCAGGAACAAAGGAGCTACTATTGCAATAAGAAATAGATCAAATCCTATAAAAATCAGTAAGAGTTTTCTCAGACGTAGGGAAGGCTTTGATCACACCATACGGTTCTGAGGTTGTGTCCTATATAGCATCATATATCATCCATACATCCTTTATAGCATCATGACATCAATTTCAGGAGAGTTCTGGGTGATTCTAATTTCTGCACCTGCAGATACATGATTTAGTCCAAGACCAGCTGGGACCATGCTGGTGATCCACTCTGGTTTACATAAAAATTTCCTTTAGGGGAGAGCTTCACATCACTCTTTCTCTGGTGAAAAAGAAAATGATTCCAGAATCTCAGTTTTCCTCTGTTGCTCATTTTCACTGTGGTGCTGTGGGAAAATTGCCTTCCAGCTGTGCTTCTCAGTGGAATCATTTATGGGACTTCATGAAAACTCAATTAATGAAGACTGACAAATTAAAGAAAAAATAAGAGTCTTATTGTAGAATGACAGAATTATCTGGGCTGGGAGGTTCCTTAAAGATCATCTTGTTCCAACCCCCTGCAGGGAGACCTTCCATTAGACCAGGCTGCTCAGAGCTCCATTTGACCTGTCCTTGAACATTTCCAGGGATGAAGAGTCCACAACCTCCCTGGACGAAAGACCTCTGGGCAAAAAGACCTCTGTGGTCGTCCCCAAAAGAGGTATTTTTTTCCTTAATCCAAATATTCTAAAGCTAAACATATTTGGGAATCCGCCCCCCCCCCCAACATTCCCTGTGCAAACATTTTATATCTTTTAATTCATAAGTTTAGAATGGTCTGTCTCAAAGATGGAGACGTGGTCAGGTGTAGGAAATGAATGTTTGGAGGAGATAAAGGGAAGTCAGCCTTGAAGACAAGCTGCAGTTGCAGAATCTCTGCCAGAGCCCCATTATGAACAAAGAGTTTCTCTGTCCTGGTACAGAGAATTTCTGTTACCTGAAACAAGCTAATCTGAGTGATTACAATCTGCTAAATCCAAAAACATGGAAGACATTTCCATATGTTCTGCTACCCGGGTCACTGGGAATGCCACCAGCATGAAAGCACTGAGTGTTTAGAGGCAACAGAAACTACAAGTTCAGAATTAAGAATTTCTCTCCCTATTTTGAGGAGAAAAGAGCTTGAGAAATTATATAGGCAGTAAGGTAGGAATTTATATGTGTTTTGATGATTCATGCCCTCAATGAGTCGGGATCATAGTTCATGAGCTCCCTACATTTTCTCTTGCATGGAATTAAAAAAGTGAAAGAATAAACACTGCAGTGTTAGAGCTGTGGTGTCTGGGAATAGCCTTGAAAATGTTAACGAATCTCTAATTAGAAGCAGGAGTGTTCATGGGAGTTGTGAATCATTTGTTGAGGAAAGCAGATCTGAGCAAATGAAATACCTCCAAATAGCAATGACAGGGAGCTGTACGTGGAATTTGGGTGCAGGATTGCTTCATCTCAGTATCCACGAAGGAACAAAGGGCGTTGGTGGCCAAGACAAAAATAGTAAACAAGACTTCCACACAAAAGAAAGTCAGGAAAAGATAGAACAGTTTGGTAGATTTGATGGTGCTTTGAAGATTTTATGAATAATCTCCAGCATCAAGATAGACTGGACAACCCAGATTCTGCTTCCCACGTAATTGTCCATTGCATAGGAAGACAAAAGCAGAATAATTGGATTAGAAGGGACTCGTAAAGGTCTCTGTTCCGAGCCTCTGGTCGTCTTAGATCAGATTGCTCAAGGTCTTATCTAGGCAAATATTCTCAAGGATGGGTATTCCAGAGAAGGAGCAATACCAGAATAACAGAAATATAGAAAACAGAAGTAACAAAAATGAGGCAGAGGCTGCTAAGAGGAATCCGGGTTGTGTTGGCAGCCCAGTGCAGCAAAGGAGGCAAGAGACTGAGATGGACAATGAGTTAATGGTTTAGCTCTCAAAAATTCACATACAGTGGGAAAGGTGAGCGAGACACTGTATGCAGACCAGATGTAAGTCTAGTAGGGAACTAAAGAAGGTGGTAAAAGGGGCCATTGTTAGATCCAGGCAGGTTTAGAAAAACTTGGTGCGAGAAAGTCAAAGAAAACCAGGCATATGCAATTCAGAGACCATCCAGGCTGCTTCTGGTGGAGAAAGGCCATCAGTGTGAAGTCAGTTCTCATCCAACCATGAAAAAATAAACCAGAATTAACTCTATTTGAGAACCACTTGAGTACTTTTGAAAGCAAATAAACTAAAATATGATGGCAGTCGATGTCTTTCTGTTGAACTCTGTGCCAATAACCCTGTGCCCCCACAGGTGAGGAAATGCAGGTGTGGGAGGAATATTAACAGTGCAAATGGGTAAAATAAGGGTGCAGTGAGATGCACAGAGCTAAGAGGAGGGAGCTTGGGTTTGCAAGTGACTAGAATATGAAAAAGACACAAGAAAAAGTAATATATCTGTACGTTTATTTATAGATATATGTACACTGGGGTGCATATAATTGCAATTTAGCTGTAGATGCAGCATCTCAGTATACACTGCATTATATCCTAACAGAGTATATGCCATATTTATGAGGGTAATGTACCAGTCCAGTTGTACAATAGAGAAAATACTCAGTGCAAGGTGTATAGGGCTTGAATTATCAATAATACGTATTTTAGAGTAAAGTTGGAAAGTGGGAATTTGCCGTTTATTGCTATAAACTGCAAATTTTGCTCCTGTCCAGTGAAGCTGAGACTGGCTTGCTGTGAAGTGGCAAAAATGCCTACAGTATATTGAAGCAGCTCAGGGTTCATGGCCAGAATTTTCAGTAGGAGTGAATGTTTTCCTTTTATTTTTGCTTTTGTTTGCAATCCTTTTTTTTTTTTTTTCTCCTCTTTTCCTTTTCAGACTTTCCAGTTTCAGACAACTTGTCATTTGGGACCACTGAGGTGCTCTGAGTTTCTAGAAATCCGAGGGAGCTTACCTTTAACTTTGCAGTCAGGATTTGAAGCTTTTTGGTATTCATGTATTCCTCTGGGCCTCTGTGAGCTCTTGCAAAGGCACAGAGGAGTCAGCAGTGGGATGTGGAGCTTCTGCCTGTCATTTTGCTCCTCTAGGATTTTACCAAAAGGAGAATTATGTCAGTGGGGGGAGTCTGGCTGTATCCTGCAATTCAGATACATGGCAATTCAAGCACACTCCTGTGAGAAAATGTGAGAAGCACAGAGTAAGAAAGAAACCAGATTACTATCACCAGTAATATCCAATCTTATTTTCTTTTTGGCATGTTATTTGGGTATATTGCAAGTCTTTATTTTTTTTTTTTAATTTTAATGGGCCCAAGCCAAATGGAAAATTAACATCTGAAGAAAAGATATTCCACACCCCTGAAAAATATTTTCTTCCTCTCTTTCTATTGTGAATTCATTATCTGAGAAGATTGTTTAGGTTTCAGAAACTGTCACGCTCAATACAAAAAACAGCTCATGCTGCCTCCTTCCTTTAACTCAGTGGGAATGTTGTGCACAAGATAGCTGACACAGAGTTATGATATTATCAGCACCATTTAACTTCTTGCACTTAATTTACCTCATTAACATTTTTATTACATTTTGTTACTATTGCATATTGAGGAAAAACATAGTTGTGAAGTCACCCGGCTCAGGCTGAGCCACCAGCTCAGGAGTGGCAACGTGCTTTCACTGTCACATTAAACTGGATTAAACAATTCAGCTTTGCAGCTGCCCCAGTACCCGTCCCATTGGCAAAGGTGGGGAATAATCTATGACTCAGTTTTCACGATCACATTTCTGCAGTCTGGCCAAATGAGATGATAGAAAGAAAAATGGTGTGTTGACCACGGGACCGGTGTTTGATTTCAAGCCTTGATGCACCAATACTTCAGTGGGAAATGATCCTGATGGGATGAGGGTTTGCAATCTGTCCTCAGACAGCTTGAAGGCTGTAAATTACCGTACCTGGTGTTTGCCTTTGTTTCTTCCTGACAATAGGTGGAAAATATGTGTTTGTGGTATTTTAGTGATTGAGTTCCTGAAGGTCACAGATTCTAAAACGTTGGTTTTGGTTTTTTTTTTCTGCAGTGATGTTGCAGATTTTAATGAGGTTTTTAAAAATATGTTGGCATAATATATACAATTCTAATAAGTAGATATTATATGGCAGGAGGGTTGGAACTAGATGATCTTTAAGATCCCTTCCAACCCAAGCCTTTCTATGATTCTGTGATTATCATCCAAACTTTCAGAGTTCCAAGAATTTAGGGGATCCAGTCCTTCTGGTGTTCTTGTAAATGTTTTCAGTATTTTATTTTATTTTTTTGGCAGTTTGAATGCTATCTGGGTATTAGGAGCATGTAATTTCACCTTAACATCTGTTCAGTGTAGGGAACTGAAGGTCATATCATTTATTTCAAAATCTCTTTTCCTTTCAATTTTCAGAATGGTCTTTGTAGTTTATGGACAGAATGTCATGACATTTTAATGATGATAGAAGTTACATAGGCTACTAAAAAATAGATCTTTTCCACACAGCTCCTAACAGTCAGTAATATTAAAGTAGAAAGCTCATTTTAACCTTTAAAATTGAATTTATTTGAAATGAGTGGTTAAACCAAGTTTTTTTACATTGGTGATATCTGATTACTTATTATATAAATAGTTTCCTCTAAGTCATGATCACATTCACTTTGGATACCTAATCATTACAAAAAAGCCAATGTAGAATATAACTTTTTTATGAGGCTTCTGAAGTGAAAAGGTATCTCAAGCTTTTTTTTATAAAACCTGAGCCTTTGCAGAAATTTCACTAATGAATTTCCTTTCTAATTCTTCTGACTAGGAAGGATTCATTTTTTTTTTAAACTAATTTGTGTCCTTCCCTATTCAATCAATGCTAATAAGTTAATGTATTTTCAGCTGTTATTATTATTTATGTGTCAATAAAACAAACCCACCAGGGGACAGTTTGCATTTTGTGGTGAGCAATAGGCAGGGTCAGGGTGTGAGACAGCCTTTGCCTTGAACCATTTAACAGTTCCACAGGGTAAGTGTGGCTAAAAAAATGCCTTTCTTGCAAAATAAAATGGCTAAAATGAGTGTTTGGATTAGTTGCTGGAAGTGCTCAAGGCCAGGTTGGATAGGGCTTGGAGCAGCCTGGTCTGGTGGAAGGTGTCCCTGCCCATGGAAGGGGTTGGGATGAGATGGGCTTTAAGGTCTCTTCCAACCCAAACCATTCTGTGATTTTGTGATTTTCAGTTATTCCCCTTTTCCCCCCAAATTTGAAGCAGACTGTGGAAAATATTTTTGTGGAAAAAAGGGGTGAGAAAAGAGCCACTAAAGCTTCAGGGGTAACGAGGGGGGAAAACCAGAGTGTAGGTGGAGCAGGATGAGGGTAAGTGTGTGATGGTCTCTGTGGTGTGCACCAGGAACCTGGTGGGAGTGGGGTTGTCAGACCATACCCTTCATACTGAATTTTCTGTTCTAACTGTTTATTGTGCTGCTTAGCCTAAACATGCCTGCTTGTGTCTCCACTTTATTAGGACTCAGTTAAACAATTTGGAAAGCCTGAGTATGGACAGAGAGCTTCCATCTACAGACTTCAGTCCAATCCTTATATATTGACAATTCCTTTTAAAGATTACTTCAACATCACTGATGTATCACTGCCATGTCTGAGCATCTTTCTCTGCAACCTTCAGAATCAACATCCAGGTTTAATTTTCCCTGAATCACTGTTTATTCAAACAGAGGGCATGGTATCTCTTTGAGAATTGCATCCACATCTGGTTATCTATGCTTAGAATTAGACTTCTGCTTATCCTAAATCAATTATTCCTGACAGATGCAAAGTAATAATCCCTTCAGTATCTGGTGGCAAACAGAGTTAAAGAGGTGTGTAGGTTGGAGGACCATTTAGGGTCTTTAAAATCAGTTGAATTAAATTCAGGTTTGGTTACATATAATCTCAACTCAGGTAGCATCTGAAATATTTTTTAAAATATTTTTAATGTTTGTGTATCACATTAGAATGTCTAGATTGCAAAATGTATACACCTTACTAAATATATATGTATATATAAGAAAAAAGGAAATTTTGTTCATTACTGTGGAGTATTGTACTTGTACAATTCTCTAGTCTGATTTTCCCAGAATTTCCTCCCCCTTCTCCTCATCTTCCCAAAATGTGTATTTTCAGCCTTGAGGAAAGAATATATGAGAATATATAAACGCAATATATAAAGAATATATAAACCCAATTCCCTGCATGATTTGCTGTCCCAGCATCTCAGTCTCGAGAGATCTCAGCCTTGATGGTCTGGAATAGTTCATTGAAAGTATCCAAGAAGAGCTTTCTGCCTGATTAATCTAATAATTAAGCATTGCACTTATTTAGCCTTAAATTAATATTAATAAAGTGTTATTTCTAATAATGGAAATAAGCTGTTTTAATCAAATCATAATTTCACATGTTGCTCTGTGGATTTCGGTTATGCCCTTCATTTGCATGTTGCCCTTGTTGGTTTATCTGTGTGTATTTACATATCTGTGTGGTTTTGTGTCTGTAAACCATAACAAATTGCTAAAAATGAGGGCTAAAAAACCATTTCCTATGCCATGGGGCTTTCTTGTGGAATGAAAAAGGTGTTTGGAATCACAGACCCACACTGGCCTTTTAATACAGGATAACTGTGGGAAGGAAGTGGGAAACACTGTGCATGAATTGATACAGGAATTTGAACCTGGCAATCCAAACAGTAAGAAGAACCATAGGGGTGTGGAATTAGTGTCTCCCACTGCAGCTTTCAGTTTGTATTAATTAAAGATCTGCATAGAGGGGAATTATTTATTCTGCCCTTTGTCTGTCACAAGGATTTGATGTCTGTCTTCCTCCTTTCAGAGGGTGTGTTGAGGGTAGGGAAGAAAAATCCTGACAAAAGTGTCAAATACTGATGAATCAGAGTTCTCTAATTTAAAAAAAAAAAAAAATTCCAAACATTGACTTTTCATGGGCTGTTTTATTTTCTGTTAGCTGCTATTCATTTGCAGAGACAAAGAGCTTCCTTTTTCTGTTATGGAAAATCACAGCTTTAAATTTTTTTTTACAGCAGTAAAAAAATACGCAGGTGGAGAAGTTAGTGAGTTGTGTGATTTATGTGGGAGTTCTCAGGGCTGTTGTTTTTGTGTCCCTCTGAGGGAGAATATTAGCATGGATTAACTGTGTGTGTGTGTGTATCAGTTTATCTTCCTGGATGAGCTCTGTCATCACCTGAGCTGGAGATACAGAGTGTCATGAGCAGGTCTAGAAAAGTTAAGTAACGAGGCCAGTGAGCAAGCTGAGAGTAATGGGTTTATGCCAGAACTATCTTTCCCTTTTTAATGAATGGATTGAAGTAATTCATTTAGTTGAACTTTGGATGGGCATTCCCTGCACAAGGCTTTGTAGCACTAACTCTGAAATTAGCTCAGGAAAGCCCTGAATCAACAGAATATTCCATAGCACTGCAAAAATGTGAAGGAGCCACCTCTTTTACCTCTCAGTCATCATTTCAATTTATCTTCAAAGCTGTGGTCGTTACAGTCAGAGGACTTTGGTGTTGTGTCCCTGCTGCTCCCACACACGGGCTGGTTTCAGCTCTAAATGCTGAACTGTGTTACGCTCATTTTTTGGCTTTGTTCTCATTTTATTTTGGCATTGTTTTCCATGTTCTTATTGGAACTCTTTATTCCACACAAAGAAGTGGAAATATCTTTTCGACAGAAACCAATCTGAGGAGTGTGAAGGTTTGCAGAAGTTATGAGCACAGGGAAATAAATGCAGACTGTTCTGCAGTCTCACATAAAACATTCGCTGTTGAGCATCCACTGGTGCAATATTGGTAAGGATGTTATATGTTTGTGTAAAATATTCCCCTTTAACCCCCTGTAAGACCCCAGGATTAGAAAGTAGGCAGCTGGAAAGGGCTGCCTGATTTAAAGCCCGTCCTGATTTAACATCAGCTACCAACTTAGACAAACCCTTTCCTAAATAGACCAGGTTTCATCTTGAACATCCTATATTCCAATCCCTCATGCAAGGATAGTTTGTTTTTTTTCATTTATGTCTACTTGTTGATGCACACTATTAACTGGAATATTTTGATATATCTTTCCTTAAGAGAAAGCACCTCTTTGTCTTGTGGCATGGGAGATGGAGAAATGTTTTTGAAAGATCTGGATGGCTTCATATCTCAGGGATGATAAGACCAAGGGTTATGTATTTGGAAATTTGGCACTTGAAATTATTTTTGATTAATGCTGTCTCTGTTTATGTTCTTATTGGCCAAGGTTATGTCGATAAATCGCCTGAGAAATTCTATGAATCTATGAAATTCCATGCTGTTCCTTTTGCACTGATTTTTTTGTAGGTATTTTGAAGTCAAAGACCCACAGACACAGAAAACTTCAGGCTTTTGATTATCAACAGTGGCTTTTTGATGTTAGGGTGACTCTCAGAGCTGAAAACAAAGGTCTCTTTGCAAAATGTGAACAGAGACATCGAAGGCCTCTGCAAGGCAGGGATAATAAGATCCAGTATGTAGAAATCCCACTTACAGCTAAAGGGAAGATATGAGGACAAGAGTTATCTGTACATGATTGTACAATAATGCTTGATGTCTGCTGTATTTTCTGTCAGGTTTAAATGGGTTTTGTCACTTTGATAAGCTTTTCGAAGGGGAGAAGAAAAAAGAAAAAGGAAAAAAAATAAGGGGAGTCTGTGAATAAATAGCATTAGACAATGGCTGTGAGGCTATGGCAGGTCGTTTAGGAACCAAAGTGCTCCTTTTTTATTTCTCCTGCTGGTCATGTTTTGTCCTGTTTTAATCTGTCCTCAAAGAAGAAACAACCCACAACCAAAACAATTTTCTCGTGGCTGAGTTCAAAACTATGCACAGGAGGAGAATTCATAGGCCACCTACTCAAAGACGTGGTTTTGACCACCTTCTGAGAAATTTCAGTTCCTTAGGGAAAGACCAGAAGCTACAGGTAAAACAGACTATTAAAAATCAGTCCTGGATTCTGACAATAATGAAACATTAGCTGAAAATGTCTCCAAAATAAGCATGGAAAGCAGACCAGCTGATCCATCCTTAAGTGAAGGATTATAAAGCAACCTGGCAGAGCTGCTTCTTCAGGGTAGAGGCCAACTATTTGTGCCACGCTGTTACCATTTGAATGAAAAATCAGCCGCCTCACAGGCTCTGATTGTTCCCCACATCTACTGCTGGGGCCGATGCAGGGGTGTGTGTGACTCCCTCCAAGGTTTCAGCACAAAATGAAAGATAAAATAGCATTCATAAAATAAAATTGAATTGTTAGTCTGCATAAATACAGTCAGTTCTTATGAAGCTGCTGCAAAATGTTGACAATGGCTGTGATTTTTCTTCAGGATGGTGAGGTTTTGGCGGGGATTGGATTATTCTTGCAGTGACGTAAGATCATGGATCACCAGTGAAATCATTAGGAAAATTTAGCCCTGCTAAGATGAGAAAAAATCCTAGTTGGCTGCATATATATCCCTTCCTCTCTGCACCACTTTTCTGGGCATCTTTTGCTGAGTACAGGGACACTCTGCAAGCACTTTGCACACAATTTAAAGCACAGACCAAATATTTATTGACTGCCACACACAGCAGATTTCTAAGCTAAATACTGTTCAGCCAAGCATTAGTTCAGTGGGCCCTGATGCCGTGCCCAGTGCTGCTTTGGAGGTTTGCAGCCAGGTGTGGAAGGTTTCTCCTTCACTGCTCCTCAGAACAGGCTTCCAGCTCCTTGTGATTTTCATTTTCCTGAAGATTTTAGCCAGCTTCTAACAGAAGTACTTTTTTCTGCCCAGATCTTTGAGCTATATCTTGGACTCCAGGGATGAAATCTTGTAAGAGTGATGGGAAGAGGAGCAGGTAGGAAGGTTGAAGGGCAGAGCTGATGATGTGGGGGAGAGAGTGGATGTGGGCTTGACAGCAGCAGACGTGGAAGCCGAAAGAAAAAAATAGTTAATACAGAACCAAATATTTGAAGCCTACATGAAACCTAATGAAGCACAAAAAAAAAATGCAAGGCTTTTTCCAGCAATGCCTTTTTTTTTTTTTTCCAGGTAACCTGGAAAGTGAGCCCAATTGTTGCACATTCCATCAGGATGCAAATCAAAGCAAAAACAATATCAACCCCCCCACAATATTATATTATTTTTAGAAAATATTAGTTTGTGGGGGCTGGGGCCATTGACAATTTTCAGTTATCCATTAGGTTTCTGTAAAGCTGTGATGGAAAATAGCCCAACTCCTCAGAAGTTATTGGAATTCAGTAGCTCCCGTTGTGAATTTGGTCCTCTAGATCTGATCTGCACGTGGCTTGACAACAACACACTTTTGTGGACTTTGCTGGTGTTAATCCTGCCTCAGATTTGTAAGGACGCACTGCTTATTTCTGAAAACAGTAACTCAGCTTGTAGCTGTGCACAGTCACTCACTCTCCTAATTTTAATAATTGCTTAAATAGCATCCTAAAATTGCCTAGCTTTAAAACTCTGACAACTTTCTGTAATACTGTACATACAAATCTTTTCACCTCTGTGCAGAACTACCAGTATCAATGGATCAGGGAGATGGGGAATTTGATAATTTTTGGCTCTTTAGTATTTTTAAACTGCTGGTTCATCCCCTGCATCTGCCTTGCATTTTATAGGTGCACTAAATTTGATGACCGTGAAGGGTTGTTAAGCAATATATTGTGATAAAAATAGCTCCCTTTGCTGACATTATATGTTTTTTTTTTTCTAAACTAGCTCCATAAATTGCATCAACAAAACTACTTGCACTTTTTTTTTGTTTATTTTTTTCTAGAATTTGGGACAGGTAAACTAAATTGTCTCTGTGGGATCAGGAGCAAAAAGAAGCAAATATGAGGGATGGACCTGGCCCTTGGATAGTTATTCAAATTAAATATCCTTGTTCTTGCAAATATGGTTGTTAAAAGACATTGGACTTTTCCACGCCACTCTTACAGGACCATGTGGCCAAGAAATTCTTACACAGTATCTTTCTTAAAAGGTTTTTTTAGAACTTGACATCTGGATACAATTAACAAATTCTTGTATGTATTTCAGGCTAACTGAATTAATGTGGTGTTTGATGAGTGAATTGAAAACATTACCTGACCCTGCTGGTATTTCTGTAGAAATTTCATATACAGACAGGGTTATAGAAACTTGTGTATATCATATGTGTGGTGAAAAAGGACTGATATTAAAATGAAACTTTAAACAGTAACACTTAAATTAGAGATAAGCTTCAATTACCTTGATCTGAGGGGTCAGAGAGTTCCCAGAGTAGGAGATGCTGACAATTGCAGTGGAAGAAAAGTAAAGGAGGAAATAAATTCTCCTGAGTCAAGGAAGAAATGACAGTAGAGAGAACAGTATTTAGAGAACAGGCAGTGTAGGGGAGCTGATAATAAGCTGTATCATAACAGGCAAGGTCATTCAAGAAACAACAGCTTGATTATTCAGCTAATCAAAAGAATCAGCCAGGCTCTCTTACCTGTCATTGTTCCAGGGCTTCATGCAAGGACATACACTATCTGCTAATAAAAGTATCATAATTACATGTCTACACTCTGCCTTCCAACCCTTATCCTTGGGATTGAAGGTAGGAGGTCAAAAAGATGATATCAGTTGTAGAAGGAGAGCGACAGACAAGAAGAACTGGGTGAGATGTTTCGTTTTGAGAGTTTAAATGCTGGGATTTTGAAATGTTTGTATATTCTCTGAGATTTCTCTGCCTAAAAAGAAAAGTTGTAAAAATTCCACCCTGAAAACAACTATATCAGAGAGCTCCCCTTTCCCCTTCTGTTTGGTTTGACTTCTGACATGCCTTTTTAGGGCCCTTTTTCTTTGTGTGCTTACTCCCCTTCCATCCCAGAAAAATGTCCAACTACATCTTTTAAGACTCTCTAATGCAAATCAATTAAATGTGCTGATTCAAATTTCCAGCTACTATTGGATTTACTATTTAATATCTTCCTTCTTAGTCTGGAACATGAAATATTTCATAAATACCTAAGAAAAATACTTCTTCAACATTTATCTTCTTTAGATAATATCAATATTAGATGAATTATTACTCATCTTATTAATCATATTCTTAGTGGCAGGGTGTTAATTAATGATCCAACGACTCATTTGCTTTTCATAAAAGTCCTTTTATTAAATTAGAATATGCATAAATTATCAGATTCCATCTAAAAGACAACCAACAACCCAAAAAAAAAAGGCAACTAAAAAACCTAACTAAAATCCAAAACCCTGAAAAAAAGAAAAAGACATTTGAGACATTCAGACTCTGATCATATGGTTCTCTTTTAGTTTTGACTTCTGTTTATTTCCTTGTCTTATAGTACTTGAGCTGTGGCATCCAAACAAAATCTGTTTAATTTCAAAAGGCAATTGTGGATTTACACAATTTGATAGTATTTCTAAAACGTTACCCTTTGTTCCCAGAGTAAAAAAACTGCCTCAACTTGTGTAAATAGTGTGGGAAGGGGGAGAAAGGTGACAAGATGAGCTCATAAATCTGTGCTGATGAAGAGAAATCTGTCATCAGCTCAGCTGATTTACAAAATGAAAACAGTAGTTTCACAGTTGTCAAAAAGAATATTAATTATGTCAGATTTCCACCGGTGTGACCTGGCTTGATTTTTTGTTATTATTTTCCTAAGAGGTGTGTGTATATATATATGTCTATATATATGTAAGGATGGTTTGGTGATATGTTACAGTAAGTCTAAAGGTAAACCCACTTTATTTTTACAATTTTGTTTTCCTGCCTCTGTAATACCATGTATTTATGAGTCATCCACCTTAATAATGGTTGTTAAAGTACATTTGCTCCAAAATTTAAAGACAAGTTTTTTGCCGCATATTTATTTTTTCAAGAGCCCATGAAAAAATTCCTTTGAACTGCACCATCATATCATTTCCATTACATTTGTGAAGGGAGAGTAGACCACACATTATTTGTCAAGAGTGTCTTTGCTGTGCCTTGGTTTCATGTCTTTTTCTGCTCCAATGACGAAAATTGAACATAATTTTAATATAAGCCCTTAGAGCACTAAACTACTGAACCCTTCAGAACAAAGAAGCAGAAACAAATGTTGCAGGGAAAAGAGGTTAAAAAAGCCTTTTTCAGAAAATTAGGTAAATCCACCTGAATCAGACCCTCCCTACAATCAGCTCCCAACAGTTTTCTGGGGAAGGTGCTTGAATATTACATTTGGCAACCCCTGAGTCTGTTTAAGGCTCAGTAAGGCTTGGCATTGACATCCTGTCATGAAGAATTAGTTAAAACATTGGCTCTAAAGCAACTAAGGAGGATGTGATATGTATGTAGGTGTTTGAAAAGCATGGATATGAAAAAAAAAAAGGGATAAATTGCTGGAGCTGATTATGTAACTGTTGGTTCCAGTGGTGTGTAGTTTGGTGAGAGGAATGAGATGAATACAGGAAAGATTAAAGCTGAAGATCAACAATGTCGTGACTAAGAGGGTCAAGACAAATGTGGAATTACTCCAGGCTCAGTAAACATGACGAGTAAAAGTCCCTTGACCATTTTACTTTTTGATGAAAAAATAATTTGCTTGTACTGGAATAAATAGACCAGATGCTAAAGTCAATAAGAAGATATTGTTGCCTTCTCTGAGAGCTGCAAAAGGACTAGATGACTTTGCAGATATCTCTTGACTCAGTTTTTTATGCATCTGTGAAAATTAATTGTTTCAGTCAAGTCTCCCTTACAGGAGGACATATCTTACCAAGTAAGTCTTTACCCATTTTTTTCTCTGCCTTTCTTTGAATATAAACTTAGTAATAGAAGTGAAGTTACTTTGTTTAAAAGTCTGAGATTCAAAATCAGAAAATCCTCCAGCTCGTACAGGGGTCATGAAACAGTGGCCAGGGAGAAAGGGAAACACTAAATAACTTCCAAACCTCTCCTCTACACCTATTCTTTTTGACTCTGGCATTGCAACAACGAATTAATAACACTTAAAATCCTAGGAGATGCATGACTTTTCCAGACTCTACCTCTGAAAGTTAAAACCAGATAATTTGTTTGTCCTACTGAATTAGGGAAACAGCATCTCAGAAATTTAAGACAATCTCGCCATTGTCTTGAGGTTTTTATTACATTCCCCGTGTATCTTCTTCCTCCCCCAAAAGCAATCAAAGAAAAAGACAAAACCACTCAGGTAAAATGATGCTCCTGAGATGTTTTTCCAAAAGCTGAGGTTGCATCATTGCTTCCCTTGGGAGGTGATGTGTCTGTGTCTGGTCATTCAAACATAAAAAACAAAGTCCTGAAAAACAAGCTGGGATTCCTTTCTGAAAGGTTTAAGTAGATCATTTGTCACTGAAGTCTTGTTAGTTTGGCTGCTGACAAGTCAGAAAGAAGAGTGTTTTAGCAAAGCCATTTAAAGATCACTGTGAAGGAGCTGGTCCTTGCTTTTAGCTGCAGCATCATTACCTGATAGGTTGCAAATCTCTTTGGGATCTTTGCCAAATTCTGACTAGGAATCACTGGTAGACCTTCCCTAAGGTTATATCTTTGGTAAAGGCAAACCAGCAGGATGAGTTCAATGAAAATGGATAAGTAATGAGGAACTAAAGGAAGTATTATGTCTCTGTCCTTGTAACTGAAACTTTTTTCCTCCAAAAAAACTCTTCACTGCATCTGTTTATTTCTTGCATCTATTTAGCAGGTGGGCACACTCTTTGCTGGCAAAATTAATTCTAAGAGCTCCAAAAAAAGCTGATAAATATTAACTACTTGATAATATTAAATTATTGTAAATGAAATACAGGAAATTTTAAAGATTCTTAAAGATTATCAAGAGTAATAGTGAATAACATGGCTGGAACAGAACTAGCAGTCACCATGAATATATATATTCATATAAATAATATATATAATCTTATAGATACTCATATATATGGGGAGGAAGAAAGAGAGAGGTGGCAGGAAGGGATTATATGTGGTACTTACCCTGCCTGTGCTAAAGCAAATAGTAAAGAATCAAGGCCAGGCATTGGATTCATTAATTCAGCTGCTGATTGCATTGGAGCTGAGACATGAACTGCTGCTTTCAACAGTCTTGGAGTGTCCGTGTGAAAT
Organism: Pachyramphus minor; assembly: GCA_013397135.1. Classification (NCBI taxonomy): domain Eukaryota; kingdom Metazoa; phylum Chordata; class Aves; order Passeriformes; family Tyrannidae; genus Pachyramphus; species Pachyramphus minor. The sequence continues at coordinate 243,183 of VYXB01010174.1, read as the reverse complement.
ATAAGGATGGTTTAAACAAATTACTCATGTGACCTCTCAAAGGAATTTATTGAATTCAAACTATTGGCAGTCCTTGCTCTAAACTCTGAAAATGAGAAAGTTAAAAAAAAAAAGTTCATTTTAAAAAAAAATTAAATTAATCTTGAATATAAAAAATAAATTTTCTAATGTTTTCTAGTCAGCATTTCTGTCTGCCTCCACATGGTAATCATTTTTAGGAATAACTGTAATGGAAAAGCAGCAAAAAGGACCAGGCTAATGGTTACTAATACACACACGAACAAAAAAAGTATATCCAATCAGATAGTTTTTAGCATTATTTTTGTGTATTTTATATATATATA
>VYXB01010174.1:0-242615 GCA_013397135.1 Pachyramphus minor | reverse complement strand
TAAAAAAGTCTTCTTTTTTGTAATGTCTCTCTAAATTATTCCTCTGAATTCATTTACGTAAGGGAAAACTTCCAGTGTTCGCAGATCTAAGTATGACAACAGTCTGGATTTAGTCAGGGATTTCATTAAATCCAGTCAAATTTTACCTGAATTAGGACGGAATAGAAAGTTCCTAAAGACAGAACTTTTCCAGATATTAGCTATGATATAGCTTTAGTGCTAAAGTTACGCTTAAAAAAAAATAAAATATGAGTTGTTACATAGAGAATGCAAATGAAGACACAAAGTATGTCCCAAGGAGATTAAAACCCAAATAGAAGCTGGATCAAATGTCTTAAAACTTGATATTACTGCTATAATTAGAAAGTTGATACATTTGGGAGTCATCCTACCTTAATATATGGGTTGAGTAACAGTGAGCCTTGAGGATGTAATACATTTACAGGAAATGTATGTGTCAGATTAACAAAAAGAGACAAAAGAGAATGACTTGTAGTAGATAAAAATAAAAAAAAAGGGGGGGGATGTGGGTAGATAAGGAGAAATTAGTCTTAAATTCAGGTCTGTAGCCAAGGGAGATAGATATTGAGAGAACCTTTCTAGGCAGGTCACATGAAGATGTTTCTGGTAGTACTAATGTGGAAGAGGATAGAGTTGGAGATAGATAGAGGGAGAAAAGGAAGAGATGCTGGTGCCAGATGTGAAAACAGACAAGATGGGATGGAAAAAAAAACACCCAAGAAAGATGTGGTGAAAGAAGTTTACGTGGGAAGGCGCATAACAATGAACAGCCCAAAATAATTAGCCTTGGAGACAAGAAAAAAGAGGTTTGTGTGTGCATGCAGATGTTTCAAGGCAGAGGGGAAAGAAAAACACAAGGAATTTGTTAAAAAAATAATCAGAAGTTTGTGTGAGCTACCTTTGTGTGTACTGACCATTGAGGATGATCCTGGGCTGGTTCATATCAGGGCTGGAGCAAGTGTTCTGTGGAGACAGGCTGGGAGAGCTGGGGGTGATCAGCCTGGAGAAGTGAAGGCTCCAGGTTGATCCTGGTGTTTTCCAGTGCATGAAGGGGGTACAAGGGAGCTGGAGAAGGACTTTGGGCAAGGGCCTGGAGGGACAGGACAAGGGGGAATGGCTTCCCACTGCCAGAGGGCAGAGTTAGGTGGAATATTGGAAGTTCTTCCCTGTGAGGGTGGGGAGGCCCTGGCACAGGTTGCCCAGAGAAGCTGTGGCTGCTCCATCCCTGGAAATATCTAAGGTCAGGTTGGGTGGGGCTTGGAGCAACCTGGGATAGTGGAAGGTGTTCCTGTCCAGGGCAGGGGGATGGAAATAGGTGATCTTCAAGATTTGTTCCAACCCAAACCATTGTGTGATTCTGTGATATGTGAAGTCTTTTTGTTTGCTTCAGTGGCCTTTGAATCAGGTCAGTGAAGCTCTTTAGCTTTCACATCTCCTATCTGAATATTCACATCCTTATTAAACCACTATTCCTTGTGTGTGCTTTGTTTTCTTTAATTAAAAAGGATTAATTAAAACCTACAACAAAGATCAGAGCTTAAAATAATATTTGGGATGTAATTTAACCCTAATGTGTTTTACACAATACTGAATTACCTGACGCTGTTTGAGATATTCTGAAGACAGCTCTGACTTTTCATAATAATTAATATAGTTCCTCTCAGCTCTGTAATGTCTCTCAAATGTCAGCTTACTTGGGCCACATACAGAGGAAGCACTGCAGCCCTGTCAGGAGCTGCCATTCCCCGTGAGGGATAAGAAATTGAAACCACTGTCTTCATATGGAAAAAAATTCTTAGTGTCCTTTAAAAAGAGTATTGTTTAGTAGTGTCTTGTCCAATATATCATTGTTCTGATGGCTAAATTATTTTCTGCAACAAAGTTATGGTCTTCAAATAATTTCTAAAAGTGTTTTCAATGTGTTGCGTTTCAAAACTGCAGATTATGTGAGGAAGGATTTATTGGTCTTGAATGCTTCCAGGGATGGGGCAGCTAAAGCTTCTCTGGGCAATTTCTTCCCAATATCCCATCTATCCCTGCCCTCTGGCAGTGGGAAGCCATTCCCCCTTGTCCTGTCCCTCCATCCCTTGTCCCCAGTCCCTCTCCAGCTCTCCTGGAGCCCCTTTAGGCCCTGCAAGGGGCTCTCAGGTCTCCCTGGAGCTTCTCTTCTCCAGGTGAACGCGCCCAGCTCTCCCAGCCTGTTCTCCTAGGAGAGGTGCTCCAGCTCTCTGCTCATCCTAAATGTTTCCTTGATCTTCTTCTCTCGTATCTTTACATAAAAAAATATGCATTTTATGAAGATAGACAATTTATTTAGAGTGCAGTGATTCTTTAGAAAAGGATGTAGGTGAGTTATAGTGCAGCATAATCTGTTCCTAGGCCAGCCAGGTATAAGCAAGATGTATTTTACCTCAGTACATTTGTAAGACCTTTGCTGAATACTGTGTCAATTCAGGGTACAGACTTTAGGAAAGATGAAGTCTGATTGAAAAGGAAAGTAAAAATAATGGTCAAAGACGTGGAAAAAGTACAACTGATGAGAGAAGACTGAGTGAACTGGTGTTTTGTCTGGAGAAGTGAAAATTGCTCCCATTTTTCCTCCAGGTCCTGAACTATGAAAAATGAAGCTGCAAAGTGGAATAGAATAAACAGGTTTTATTTTCCTGTTGGACAGGAGAAGTAGTTCTGGAATAACATTACAGCAGGGAAGGTTTAGATTAGAATTAAGGACAGAGTAATAGGAGTAAAGAGAGTTCAGCACAGAGGGATATTGCCTGAGGTTGCTGCAAAATCCTTATCAGTGCAGGGTTTTGATAATAGGCACATTTGTCAAGAATGATTCAATTGATTTTGACTTTTTGCAGGCAAGTGAGCTAAATAGCTTCTTAAAATGTTTTCCATTTTTTTTCTGTCATTTTAGCTGCTAAAAAACAATGTTTAATACACTTGTATGCAATATTTTAGAAAATGAAAGTATAAGGACATATTTGAATTGAAATGTTCTATACCCCTGTTGTCAAACCCATTTGGAATTGTTAAAATTTTAGTCTGCCTCTCAGTATGAAAAACCTGAGTTAGTGATACCCATTCTTTCTTCTGGCAGTCTTTTTTCTTTAAATTAAAGAAAAAATATTCTTGAAACAAAAGGCAACTGAAAAAAGCAGGGATCAGAGATAGTCCAATTTATAAACCAGTAGCTTAATAAAATAAACCCAGGGATTTACAGCTCTTTCCTACCCTGCCTTTATGTTATAGGGAAAATAAGGAAATAGAATGAAGCTAACAGCATATGCCCTTGCTTCTGCCTCAAACTTACACTTTATTTTAAAATTCACTCAGCACTGATCTGCCTGTGCTGTCAAGTCAACAGGAATTTCCATTAACCCGAAGACAAGTAGTGTTAAGTCTATCCAGAGTGTATTAGTGACAATATGTGGATGCACTTGCAAGGAGAAGTGTGAGCTGGTGCTTCTCTGAGTGGCACCACCTTCCAGATCCAACCCTGCTGTAAGATTCTCACGCGGCTGCCCACGGACCTGCTCCAGGGCTGGTGGCCACCCAGGAATTTCACACCTCGGGATCCAGGTGCAGGGATTTCTGCATAGCAGCTTCAGTGCAATGGTTAGATGTTTCCCTGACAATCCCTTTAATCCAACTTGATGATTTCATTACGTGAAATCAGTTTGCGTGCTGTTCAAAAACTTGTGAACGCACGCACGTTTCACTTTGATATTTGTGTGTGTAGGTAAGTTTAAATTAAGATTTATGGGATGGCAGTAAGTGAAGAAGGTCTTAATTTTTCATAGTAAAATGCAAAATGTTCTTGTTTCTAAAAAGCAGTATAATGTGGACAGTTATGTGGAAGAGTCCTAATACAGTTCAGTTGCAGTAAAGGACTAAAATGGCAAAATTCTGGGCTCAAGTAAAAATCGTTTCATCTTCTGAATTCTTTCATCTTCATCTGTGCTGAACTGTATTTACAGTTAGAAAATACTCTCTAATATGGAATCCAAATCTCTTTTGTTGCAATTTGAGCTGATTAGACATAGAGGATGAGAACAGTTTCCCTTACAAAAGGCTTGAAAACCCTGAGTCGCTTTTCAGAGCCATGTTTGTCTAGAATAGAGGTTCTTATCCCATGAATGTCATCTGATGCTGTTCTGCTGGCTGGTAAGACCAGCCTAGATTGAAAGTGTTCAGTTAGCTTTAAGTCAGCCATTTGAGGTGCTGGTGGCAGTACCTTATTATAAGGAATTCTTTTTTCTTTTCTGACGTTAAGGAAATCTATATTTTCAAATGACATTACTTCCCTTACTTGAGGAAATTACTCTGAAGTAGTATGTGAAGTTAGAGTTCCTGAGCCCTGATGGGGAAACTTGTATTGCACAATCAGTCAGAGATCAAGGACCTTGCTAGAGGTGATTTCGGTTATTTTAGTGGTATTTACTGCCAAAATTATGGCTGTTTCTGAAAGTAGCTGTTCAAAGTCACATCGAGCAAGCTGCTGTCCTCTTTGGTGGGATGTTTGTGTCCTTGTGGGATTGAGACTGTTCCTTCTTGGCTCTGAAATAGGAGAACATTCATTTTCTATCCACGCAATAGAGGAAATGTTGTGTCTGTATCCCTGGTTTCACACTCCCAAGAATCCTCCAGTTATCTGGGATGAGCTGATACTCTCTTGCTAGCATAATTCTGAAGAAATCTCCTTTACCTTTGAAAAATCTGAAGTCAGCAGGCTGAGTACACAAATTCAGCAGAAACTTCCAGAAAAATGAAGGCTGTAACATCTCTAGAGGAGTAGAAACCTTCTGGATTAACCAGACTGTGATCTGAGGATCAAACTCCTCAGTTACCATGGCAGAAATAAAACAAAGCTTTTTATTTTTATTTTTTTCTTTTTTGATAGCATTGATATATTGGTTTTAAATCTCTTGATGCTACAAACAGCCTCTTTCACAGAGTTTTGAGGGAGTGGTCTAATCATCTGTTTTTATGTTTTATTAACTGTCAAGCACTAACAAAAGCATCCAGTGACAGTGAAAGGAGACAACAAGGTTATTTAGGAGCTCTGTATTGATAGGTGAGAATTAAAGATTGGTGTGAGATTTAAGCAAGCCCTTGATGCAGTGATGTGTCTAAGACAAAAAAAAAAATCTTTCTTAGGTTCCATCCAGACGTGCTCCAGTTTAATCAGCATCATCAAACCAAGCTCCATCTGCAGAGCGAGGCGAAGGGAAAAAGCTGTGTAACCAAAGAAGTTATGGTTTCTCCGTGGTACTGGAGTAAAAGTCAATCTTTTAAATCCCTGTGATAGAATCAGACTTTGAAATTAGCTGAGCTGAGCTACTCAGCTTCTCAGGACAGGTCTAGAAATAACCTGTTGGCTCAGAAAACCTACACGGCGCAGGAGGACGGTGATGGAGCTCCCGTTCATGCACAGGTAGCTTGGCTTCCTCTGAGGCTCCTGTGGTGAGGAGTGGAATCAATTCACCTACAGACAGTGTGATTTCAGGCTATGTTGCCACAGCATTTCTAGGCCAACCTCCATTCCCTGGGATAACACAGCAGTTGATCCTTGTTTGGATAGGGAGACATCCTACTGTTCACTTTATATGGCAACAGCAATGCTAATGGCACTGAGTGCTACACCAAAAAGTATCATGTCTGAAACAACAGTGACAGAATCAGTCCAGCAATATGATGCACCAGTTTGTGAAAATACATACAAGCTTTGACGCTGAACATTAAATTAGGAGTATTAGGTATAGGGAGTTAGTGCTTTATTAACCACCAATACTGTATTTGAAACTCCTGTGTCTAAAACTGGGATCTTCGCCTGTGAATACTCCCACTCCTTGGCAGAGCTGGAGAGTCAAGACTGTGCATCTTGATATAGGCTTGTGGCAAATGCCAAATGTGTTCCTGCCTGATTTTGTGATGTCAGCTGCCATTCTCCTGACGAACCGATGAGGAAATGAGGCAGATTTCAATTGCAAAATGCTAAATTATTAATTCAATTATCAAACTAGCAGAGGTATCTTGTAAGATAAGGTTAAGATAATTAAGAGATTAATAATAATTAAGATCATTAAGATTATTAGAGATAGAAAGACTTTAAAAGGCTATTTCAAAGAAGGCATGTCATTTTTTATGTATTTTTGTTTGTTCACTTACATTAAGATAGATTCAGTAATAGGCTCTGAGCTTGGTCATAGACATTACACAACATAGGAGCTTCCCAATACCCTTACCTTGCTTCTTGATTGAGTCCTGTAGTGAACTGAGTGCTGGAATTATGATGAGGTTTTCACTGTCTGAAATAGTCAGAAAGTTTTGTGTAAAAGTTGTTTATCTGTTTCGCTGTTGGCATTTTTACGAGCTTTCCAGTGACCTTTCTGGCTTCTGCTGGCCCTGCTTATGAAGTGTGTGCATATGTGATGATCTTCAAAGGTCTTTCCAGGGGTGACAGACTTGACTGTGACATGTTTTCTGGTCCCAGATTTCCTAAGGAGGCATCATTTAATTCTTAGCCATGTTATTATGTCTCGGAGTACACAGCTGTCAGTAGCTGTTTTGTACGGGAATTAAATATTTTACATCCTGTAATATGCAGTTTCCTTAATTTTGTGAATGTCACAGTGCTGTGGTGTGAGTTAAGCAACTTGGTTCATTTTTTGGTAGTCACATAAAGAACATGAAAATTAAGTGATTTAAGTAAAATCATATTCCTCTGATCAGTTCAAGGCAAGGGGATCAACTGACAACTTCTAAGGCTGAACATGAAGCTTAACATTTCAGTGAATCTAAGCAAGTTTCCAGTCCTGTGCTATAAATAGATGAATATATATTGCACAAAAAATTACAGACATACTCCAAATAAAATGTGTCCTGTGAAGAAAACCAGGGGCAACAGGAGGATTTGAGGCAGGAATGCTATTTCTTAACTGGCTTAAGCCACTCTAAGTTACTCTCCATTGTCCTTTTGATAATGTCACTACTAAAAGAGACTTTTACTGAGTATCTTTCTCTTCTCATTTTGCTGTGTAGGCAGTTCCTTTGTTGGCTCCCCAGGTTGTCCATATTTGAAATCACAAGCAGACCAGTAGGCCAGGCTGAGAACTGTTGCTTCATATGTTTGGTGTCACAGCTATTTAGGCACTTGAAATTTCTTTCAATTACGCAGTTTTATTGGAATCTGTTACTGTGGTCTGCTAGCCAAAACAAGGACTTTACTAAAAAAATAATAAATTGCTGGCTAATATTATTTGCATGGTAATTGCTTTTGCAGTGCCTATTAAATCAGTGTTTCTGGCACAACGCTGTGGTAGCAGAAGTAGGGATATTAATATACCATGACAAAAAGCTTTTCTCATTTTCTTTTTTTTTTGTTTGTTTGGGGGTTTTTTTTTGGTTTTGTTTTTAATTAATTATTATTTTCCCATGGGAGGGTTGGGTGGGAGATGTATCTGTTGTTCCCCTCAGCTTCATGGGATTATGATGAGGGTCATTACATGGGCAGGGAAATTGGAGATGTTTGTAGATGTTTAGGGAGGTGTTTAATGGGGCAGGGTCAGCTCTGCCATAGGGTTCTCGTTGCTTCATGGCACAGGGGCAGAAAATCCAGCCTGTTTCCTGCTTGGAAATGACTGATGACAAATACCTGCCCTTCATCCTCAGCACAGTTTAATCTGCATAGGTGCTCCAAGTCCAGCACCTTTGGACCATGCTGGACTTACTGTCTGCATTAATGGTGATTATACAGAGTATATGTTGTCTGGGAGGAGTCTTCTGAACCTGACTGCATTTGTTAGGATTGGTCTCAACCCCTAGTTGGTTTTAGTAAGCATTTGGTGATTTGGGGTAGGGAAAAATAATCTTTTAGGAAGAGTTTTTATCATGGAATGGTTTGGGTTGGAGGGGACCTTAAAGACCAACTTGTTCTAACCCCATGCTGAGGGCAGGGACACCTTCTACCAGACCAGGTTGCTCCAAGCCCTGTCCAACCTGGCGTTGGAATTTCCAGGGATGGGGCAGTCACAGCTTCTCTGGGGAACCTTGCCCATAGCCTCACCACCCTCACAGGGAAGAATTTCTTCCTGATATGTAATCTAACCCTGCCATTTGTCAGTTTGAATCCATTCCCCCTTGTCCTGTCACTCCAGGCTCTTGTCAATAGTCCCTCTCCAGCTCTCTTGGAGCCCCTTCAGGTACTGAAAGGTGCTTAAGGTGGTCAACCTGGAGCCTCTTCCTCTCCAGGCTGAACAATTCCAACTCTCTCAGCCTTTCCTCACAGCAGAGGTGCTCCATCTCTCTGATCATTTTGGTGCCTTCTCTGGACTCGCTCCAGCAGCTCCACGTCCATCCTGTGTTGGAGGCAGCTCTGCAGAGGGGTCTCACCTCTGAGCAGGGCAGAGGGGCAGAATCCCCCCATCCCCTGCTGCCCACACTGTGGGAGATGCCCAAGACACAGAGAGTATTTTGAGCTTCTTGTCCACCAGCACTCCCAAGTCCTTCTCCCGGGGCTGCTCTTGATCCATTCCCCCCTCAGCCCGTACTTGTGCTTGAGATTGCCCTGACTCAGATGTAGGACCTTGTCTTTGGCCTTGTTGAACTTCCTGAGTTCTCAGGGATCCATCTCTCAAGCTCATCAATACCTTTTGTGTAATGTATCCTGCTTTAAACATTCCTAAGATGGTTCATACTGAAGCTCTTTTGTCTGCAGTGCATCATTTCACACCAATATTTTTATCTGCCATGATTTAAAAATGTTACTGTAAAGACACCATCACATATTTTCTATAGTGCTCACAGGACTCACTGCAATTTGTAGCTAGAGTTAAATTAATTATTAGGCATTTGTAACTGTCAATCAATAATTTAGATAATTCTGGCTTATGGTTTTTGAAAGGAGCTTGGTTTGTGAAGAGTGAACAAATACACCATTCCATCTGTTAGCCAAACCACCTGGCAAGAAATCATTTGGGGCGTAATTATGTAGTTGGCAAGAATGTCAAAAAAAAAAAAGAAGTGATTTTTAGAGTTTTCATCCCAATTGATGCTTTACTTCGTAGTGATGGAAACCTGACTAATGCATCAAGGACCAGTTCTTTTTTTCTTTTTTTCCCCCCACACCTCTGAATAAAATAACTTGTGTTCACCTTACAAAAAATGCCTAACACTGACAAATATAGGAACCAAGAGAGAGGCGTGAAATAATCCTGAGCCTAATCACAGGAGTGGAATTGGAACTGCCCTGTTGTTACAAGCAGTTGAAAGGAGTCACGTAGGAGGTGCATCATTGTCCTTTTAATCTCTGTAGGAAGAGGCTTGGGACAATTTGGGAAATGATTTTTCCTTCCTGATGGTAGTGTGAGTGTTTTTTGGCGCTCTGGGCTTTACAAGATTGCTACATCTGCAAATCTATTTTCCTATTCTTTCCATGATAAAATTTCTTCTTTAATCCTCTGGAAGCACAGAACACACAGAGAAGAGACTTAGCAAATAATATTTGCAATGTAAAGAAACTTTCTCTTTTTAAATCCTTGAAGGGGAAAACTAACTCATACAAGGTTAGCTATAGGTCAGATAAAACTTGTCAGGTAGGGGCAAGCAGGTGAACTGTTTAAAAAGCAAAATAAAGTGCTCCAAGTACGTGTTGCAAATGGTTGCAGACAGTCTTTATGTGCCCAGGTGAACATCATCTATATTGTAAAGCTGCAGCTGGGGCAAGGCTGGTTTAATGATGGAGGGGGAGAGGTTTGTCAGGGTCACCAGGAGGCTCAAACATGAAATTTAGTTCCTTTTTTCCTTTTTTTTTCTTAATAAAATCTGTGAGACTATGAAAGAGAACCTGGGCCTTGCTTTCAGGTTTTACTCTTTGCTGATGTTCAGAGCATGTGGTCACTGGACAACTTCTTGTCACCCTGAGTGTTACAGAAAGACACACATAAATATTTGGGCTTCAAAATGCAAATAAATGAAGTTATAAATAAGTTATTATTTATGAATATGAAAAGCCTGCTCAGAATAATTTGCTCTGTTAAGGTTTCCTTCCTTGTGGTAAGTAATTGTCATGCCACATTTTAGTGTCTGGGGAGAGAGCAGCCTTAGTTTTAATTCTTTGCATGGTTGAAGTCATTCAGTTATCATTCAGTTTAATTAAATGGCTTTTAAGATTTCATTTTAGTGAAGGGAGAAATGATCTATCATTAAAATTATGATTGAATGTTTTCTGTTTTTTGGGTATTTTTTTTTTTTTTAATTATGACAGATATTTGAGAAGAGCCTTTGAGATAACTTCAGTAATAGAAAACTGCTTCTGGTACCCTGTAAAATGTGTTATCTATAATGAAAAGAGAAAAGTTGATATTGTTAATTAATAAGGGATGAATTACTCTGGAACCTGACAATTTACCCCAATAATGGTACTCAAGGAAAATAAAAGATTACAATCAGCTGTCATGCTGAAGAAGCCCCTTTTCTTCAGCATGTAGAAACTTTTGGCTCTTCAGCTAAAAATCAGGGTTTGCCTTTTGTCTACTGTGAGGGGGAATATAAGAAAAAAAATATTTGACAGGGTAAGACTGAGAAGTTGTATGGATGAAAATATGAATTTCTTGTACAAAACTAAGTGTACTATTGCATTAACCAGGTAAAAAAATTCCCACCCTGTGCAAGGTGCTCAGCCAAATACTCCAAATCTTTCACTTATAATCCCTTCAGTAATTGTCAGAAATATGTGTATGATTCTCCTTAAGTGCTGATGGAAAAATAGATGTCCTTGGTGGATCAGTCTGGATTTCTCCCCATTGTAAGCAGAGAATCAGTCAGCTTTCTTTGGGTTCCCCTGTAAGCTTTTCCTGATACTTGTGCCCATCTCCACAGTGCTCAAGTGTCTTTTGTTACTTTTTTTAAGTTGTCTGTACAGTTCCTTATGTTCTTATTCCTAAAACTGTCTTGACAGTGGGCACGATGAACACAAGAGTTGTCTGGCATTGCCTCAGTAAGGGGTAGAGTGTCAGACTTCCCCTGGCTGTGGCCAGTGATGAATCAATTTTCTAATGGAAGAGCAAATTGCAAACATCATTCTATACAAATAATTTGAATAATCTGTTACCTCTAGCTATTTTTAACCCTGTAAAATTAAGACATGTTGAAAATGGGGTTTTTTAAATTTAAGGTGTGAGAATTCAAACTGTGCCTTGGTTTGTGATGCTTTTTTGTGTTCTTTAGTTCCAATTCAACAAATTAATTGTTAAAATAAGAGTGCAAGCTCTGAACTCCATCTAAGCCACTGTAAGGTACAACAAGGCACCTTAGATAGTTAACAGGTAATTTCAGAATAACCTATAGAAGGGCAGTAATCCTGCTTTAGTTATTAAAATCTATACGAAAGTGTGTTACAAGCCTCAATTAGAAGCATATTCTTGGGTAATTTCTTAGCAAATCACTTGTAGAAAGGGTTAATTTGTATATTAGATACATAAATTAACCCATATCTTAAAAAATAGTGGTAAAGATGGCATTTGAAGCAGAGATTAAGAAAATTGGAGTGCTGGAAAGATTTTTACAAGAGATAAATTTAATCCCTTGCTACTTTATATCTGCCCTACAACCACAGCCTGGTACACTGGAATTTATTAACTTAAGGATGTAGCAGGCTCCCTGGGGGTTTTTTAAATTGATGTTCACTTCTGTTTCAAGCCACCAGGTTTGTTTTTGGTTTTGGTTTTGTTTGCTTTTTTTGTTATTGGTAGAAAGCACAACTTAAACAAAACATCCAGTCCTAACCAAGTGTTTGGTGTTATCCCAACCAGAAACAGAGCACAGCTGGTTCTCAGTCCTCAGCAGCACCTCACAGTGCCCCCCAGCTCAGCATCTCATCTCTTCAGTCCCCTAAAGGTTCTAGGGTAGCATTGTTAAAAGAAAGTAACTGGAAATGGTCTGTAATGTGGAATTATTCAGATAAATTGGTAAAAATGGGGATTCTTCCACTTCTAGGAAATGTCCTACAGAAGGAGGAGTAAGTGGCCAAAGAAGAACCTGTGGGTATTCAGAACATGGGGATGTGAAGGGTTCTCCTGGCCCCTGTTTCTCCAGGTGACTGTAGCTGTGCAGGTTGGTTGGAAAAACTGAGATTCAGTGACTGGTCCATGACTAGGAAATAAAGAGACCATTTCCACTGCATGATGTTCCTTGTCCCAGGTGCTGTTCCTGAAAAATAGTATTTTTTAATCTGAAAAGTTTTAGGGATCTATGTACCAAATTAGTTCCATGTTCCCATTTCTGTAGAACTGTTCCTTTTTTTTCAGTGCCTATTTTTTGCATCAGTAATGTCTTGTACAATGAGTTCCCAAGCTTGTTTTTTAATTTCTGATTATTCCTGGTGCTAGAATGTGCATGGGCCCTTGTCACACCCCTTACCCTCTTCTTGCAGGCCGGTAGAAGCACTTCACAAAAAAAATTCTTGTTCTCTACAACAGCTTTGGCACTAAGTGATGACAAGAAACAACACAGGAATACAGCAGGCAGTTTAATGAGGAAGGGAAAATAATAATACACTAGGAAGCAACATAAAAAAAAAGCCACATATGTGCTTGTTTTAGAGTCAACTGCCAGTGATATGGATTGTTTTTGCAGTAGCCCTTTGTGGACTGGCCACTAGAGGGGGGGTTGGATCCACGTTTTGTTCTCGTGCAGCAGTTGTAGGTCTGGATTCTTTACCTCACTCCTCACTGTAAGCTCCCCTAAATCATTCATCCTTTTACCCGTCAGTAGTTTATCCTTATCTAGCACTTGGATCCTTTCCTAACTTATCCTTAACAGGATTTTCCAACTGAAGGCATAGTAGTGATTTATATCAAGCTATTTAATTTCTTGAGAGCTGTTCCGTTCCGTGTACATTTGAGATGTTATTCCACTTTTCTTTTTTCCACCTTTTTTAGTTTTTTTTTTCCTCTCTGCACACCGAGCAGGGATTTTAATGCAATACCCAGGAAGACAGTTGTCCAGTTGTTGCCTATAACTTGCATCACCAAGGCACAGACGAACAGTTTTTTGTCTTTTGCTTTGTATTTGACAATTCAGAATTTTGTCCCTCAGAGTTTATATAATCTTCAGCCTTTGGAAGTCCCCTTGCTCATCCTCATGATTTTCATTACTTTTCACAATATAAATATGTCATTTGAAAAATGCAATCTATTTCCTGATTATAGCTGGGATGGTTTAGCAGCCCTGGCCTTGGGACCACACTATGCTCCATTTTTTCACTGTATTCAGTAAAAGACCACTGTATTTTTGGGTGCCTATCTACTTTTCTGTGACTGTGGAGCTTGTCTTATTTGTGGGAAACTGAAATCTTTAAAAGGCATTTTGTCAAATGCTGTTTGAAAGGCCAAATATGAGATTGCCTGTTCTTTATACCACTGTGTTAATACTATTATGCTAGTCCAGAAGTTCAGGATTGCCTGTTCTTTATACCACTGTGTTAATACTATTATGCTAGTCCAGAAGTTCAGGAGTGCAGCTGATGACAGAAGCATGATGCTACTCTACAGACAACCCATCAATTTATCCCTGTTGTCTGGTATTACAGACCTTAATAAATCACAAAATTAAATTAACAGCTACTGAGATAAGACTTACCAGTCTGTTATGATCAGCTCTGATCAGCTGGGGAACTGCAGGATATTTTAGTTATTTTTAGTTATAGTTAGTTATGGATAGTGAGATACTGGAATAGGTTGCCCAGAGAAGCTGTGGCTGCTCCTGCATCCCTGGAAGTGTTCAAGGCCAGGCTGGATAAGGCCTTGAGCAAATTGTTCTAGTGGAAGGTGTTCCTGCCCGTGGCAGGGGGGTGGAATGAGATGGGCTTTTAAGGTCTTTTCTAGCTCTTAACGTTCTGTGATTCCATGATTTTTTTAATTTCTTGATAAACATCATTGGGTTGACCCTATTTGTTGTTTTAACAATCCTATTGCTTTAAATACTCTTTCATTTCCCCATTTCTATGACCAGCAAACAATAGATCTGAGGTAGATTTTAGTGTTTGTTTCGAGTTTGATTTTCCAGGACTTATTCACCAAATCCTCATTAAGAGTTTTCATTAACAGCCATAGCTTGACTCCTTTGCTAATGAAAAATGACAGATTGGGGCTGGAGTATCCCATGCAATGGGAAAAGATAACCAAGGTGGGGGAAAGTTTTCAACTCTTTTTTTATTAGGAAAGATACTTTATAAAACTACTTCAGGGAACTTTTTGGGAAGATGTTTATTCCAATAGCTAGAATAACCTAATGTAATCCCTAGCAGTTTCTGGAATCAGGGAAATAGATACACAAAACCCATACATTAAGGTTTACTTCATGCTAGAAGCTCCTCCCATTTAAAAAACAACTATTGGTTTAATTAAGTAAAAGCTCAATCTCCATGGGTCCAATTCTGTGCATAACAGCAATAAAAAAGTAAAAAACCCCAAACAAACAAACAAAAGCCACCAAAAAAAACCCACAAAAAACCCACAAAGCACCAAAAAGCCCATCATGACAGAACAAGGATGGACAGAGGAATGAATAAGCCCAGGGTTTAGTTCCATGTGACTTCATGGATTTTTGTTTTCCCACTGCAAATCCATGTTTGTAACCCACAAAGTTTGTCATCAAGTATCACCACAGAGCTTTTTTAACCCTTATTGAGGTTCTCCTGTGTTGGTTATAACCCAAATCTTGCTGATTAATCTGTTATGGGCATTGTCCCCTCTACCATTCTCCTCTTTGTTTTTTAGCTGTGACTTCCTCTATCCCCTGTAACTCACCTTTTTTTCAGCCGATGCTTTATGCCCTTCACCTTCCTCAAGCTCCTCCAGCACTGTCCCATGCAGTGTTTTTTGTTCTGTGGGTTTTTTTCCCCATAGAGAGTATGTCAGGTACAGTCCTTCTACTCCTTCATTGTCTCCATGATTTCTTTGTCTTTCAAGCTGTAGGATTCATATTCAATTTATTAGAGTACATCAATAACATAATTAATTCATGACATAAAGTTGTTGTTTGGGAATTTGATCTGACAGAAGCAGGAGGTTCTGGGCTGTTTGTAAAGGTAGTTGAGGTGCGAGGGGAAGGTTTTTGAAGGTGGAGGCAGCTGCATATGCTGGTAAAGAAACACAGAATGTCCAATATGGAGTGACATTTACATGAAATTAAGGTAAACATTTGACATGCAGTGGCCTCTTTAGCAGCAGCCACAGATTTCTGTTTGCTGTTGAAAAAATTGCTTTGGGAAATAATGTGGATCAGATTCTGTCAAGATAAACTTTAGTATGGTACCAAGTTTAAAAAAAAAAAAAAAAAAGAGGTGGGAAAAATCCCCAGGTTGTTTATCTCATTATTATTAACATTCTTTAATATTTACCAGGCTGTCTTAGCAAGTCAGGCTGGCTGACAGGCACTGAACCATGGAGACAGATCCAGGTTTACTCCTGGGAACTCAATTTGCCTCTCATCTTGCAAAGAGGGTTGATAGCAGAAGTGTTTCAAAGGGCTGACAGTTGTGAAAAGAACCAAAACCTCTGGAATTCAGTAGCTGTGGACTGTTCTTGCAGCTTAGTTTGGGATTTTCAGGATTTTCCTCTTCTTCCTCCCCTCTTGGCTTTGATTCACCCTGCCTGTGAGGTTCTGGGAATGAGAGATGGGAGAACAGGTGAGAAGGGATAAAAATTAGGAAGTGTATATTTTTACAGGTATTCAGAAATCTGTTTTCAGTTGGAGTCCCCCACCTTTCAGAGCATATTTGCTCATACCTTACTGTAACCACTAGGGTACAGAGGTGTGCTACTACAGGGAGATTTGCTGTATAGAAGCTGCATTGCCTTCACCAGATCAGCCCTTAAATCAATTTGATGTGTCCATGCATATTTTTTTTACAGTCAGACTTTACTGAAAATACAATTTTTAGCCCTCTCTCTGGTACTGTACTCTGTTTTGCTGTTAGGGGAGAGGCACATCAGCAAAAAGGGCCAGAATAAAGTTAGTAATAAAAGAATGACTGGGTTTAGTGCCTGGCCGTGTCAGCCAGAGAAATCTGCTGTGCTAAAAATGATAATTCAGTGATGAAGTAGATTTTTCTACTTACCTATTACCTTTGAAATCTTGGATTGGGTCTTTGTTAGGTCAGAAACGGAAGGGAATTGGTCATGTTCCCATAGCACCCGTGCTGAAAAACATCTTCCTGGTGGTTAGTTACTGTGTCTGGTGAGGATGTGGAGAACATGAGAGCAGCGAAATGATTTAAAATAAAAGTGCCTCAGCAGAATAGTAAGTGGTGTTTGCCAAACACAGACGCTCGTAATTTTATCCTTTAGCCACCCTCTGACTTCCAGAAGTGATGTACATATTTGGATTTTTAGGAAGAGGAGAAATGGAGGAAAAGGCGAAAAGCTGGTGTTTATTTTAGAACTGAATTTCTTCTCTTTTAATGCAAGTCTGAGACTTTAGGCTCAAACTCCTTTCAGTGCAGCCTGTTCCATTTGACTGTTTCCCCCAACTATCCCCCCCAGCAAAGGCGAATAAGAACAGTAATTGCATTAAAGGCTGAAGAATTGTGTCTGAATTGAACGCCAACAAGTGACGTTATCTTTATAACAAAAAACAGTTGCCCTGTTCTCACGGAAATACAGATTTCATTGCAAATATGTTCACTTTAGAGCAGACACAGTGCAATAAAATTACAGTGCTCTGCAGCATTCATCTCGGCTCTTCACAGCCACCCACCCAATTACAAGCTGTGTCTTGCCAGCAGAAGACTGTTGCTTGGTTTCTGTATTATTTTTATAGCTTTGCTTTCCTCTACATAACTTTAGAGGTAGGCTGTGCTTACTCCTTTCCTTTCACCAGGTTTTTCTGCTGTTAAAAAAAACCCTAAAAATTGGCTGGTATGGAAAGTCTTTCGCATGGCTTGAAATGTGATTTTTTTTTTAAAATGGAGAATATGCTCTGAATAGTTGTTTCTAATACCTTAATAGCACTGGTTTATGTCAGTAATTATATGAAAGGTTAATCTTTAAATCACCAGCATTTCCTAAATTCCTAATCAACTGCCTGCTTGGAAAGGAACCCGTGTAAATGCTCAATTTGTTAATATTAGACTGGGTTGAGCAGGTCAAGGAAAAGCATAACCTTGGTGCATAATGGGAAACTGAACACAGCAAAAATATCTCAGATCTGTTTGCCATAATAGCTGTGAACATGGAAGCTGAATATGAGTGTAGATGTAATCAACAGGAGAATCTGTGATAGCTCAAGATCACCCATCTCTCTAGGTGAGGGTTTCTTAAAAAATGGAACAAAACAGAAGAGATATTTTGGGTAGAAAAGTCTGATTTTCTAGAAAGCCTGTGGTGAACTGTGGATAGCTAAGAAATCCAGCCAAAAAAACTGGTGTCAGAGGCACAGTGCTGGAGTTCAGCAAACACAGGGATGGATGAGGGGGACATTGTGCTCCCAGGGAACGGGGAGGTGGCAGAGGAAATGACGGGGCTGTGGGCACGTGTGTTTGGGGAAGCACGTCTGTCTGTGCCTCTGTGATGGGAGAGTGTGTGTGACTGGCATTTTGGAAAGAGAGAGAGAGGTGCTGGGTATCTTTCTTACGTCTCTGCTGTCCTAACATGGGAGGGGAAGGCACTGACTGATAAGTCCCAGTTCCCATGTGTGCATAGTGGTCCCCTTGCCTTCTCACCCGGTCTCATCTTCCCTTTCACCCCATCCCTTCACCCTTCCCTATTCTCTCTCCTGCTGAATGAAGCTATTTAGTGTTGTACCCTCCTTTGCAGAAGCTGTTTCATTCCTGCTTGCACAGTTTTTAAAACTGCTTTCTCCACCCACCCTCAGTCTTGGTTTTTCATCTGTGCTAGTTCTTTAGATTAACCATCTTTAAAAAATGAAAAGGCAAAGGAATCCAGCAACACCCTGATTTAGTTGTCATTACTCCAGTCTTTTCTCTTATCTTTTGTCTCCTCTTAATTTCATTATTATTACTGCTATTACTGTTATAGCACTAGAAATAAGCTTCCTCATTAAATACTCCTTATTTGCTACTCTGAATACCACTGGAGAAGCTGGGGGGGAAGGGAGAGGGATTCAGGGAGTCCTTTTGCTGTTCATGCAGAATGAGACACACACAAGGAACAAATTTAGTCCATCTGAATAGCAAATGAGTTGCCTTTTTTTTTTTTTATCAGAACCGAAGAAAATGATCAAACAGACTCATTTCGACTACCCCTCGATGCCTTAGCCATAAAAACATGTACAGAATATATTAAAGCATACAAAAATATCCTTAGATATGGTTAATGGTCTTTCTCTGGCACAGGTTTGCAAGGCAGCTCTGAACCAGGGGCTGCATCTTCAGCTATTGCTGTGACCACAGAGGGAGGGGGCATCCCTTGGTCTGACCCCCTGCAGGTCCCAGACAGCATGGCAAAGGAGGGAATTTGCAGCTTTAACACAGAATTTCTTTGCATTTTATATTTTCAGGCCAGAAACAGAATGTGGTACATTAGCATTGATTCTGTGGTTTCATATAACTATTTTTTTTTTTTTTAAGTAGTACACAAAGGAAGGAAAGAAAAAGACAGAAAGGAAAATAAATCATCCCTTATATACATTCAGAGCATACACAGCAACAGTTCCTTCAGCACTGGGTGCACTGTGAGTGGATATTGATGTGAGCAGCAAGTGATTGCATGTTAGAGATCTATAACACTGGTACTGTTAACCAGCCTCAAAAAAGGTAGTTCATTTGCTTGCCTTTCACCCTGTCTTGTGTTTAAAAAGACAGTTAAATATAAGGAAAATAATGCTAATTGCCTAATTATAAAAGAGAGATTAGTCCTATTAAGTAGAACATTAGAAAGGGAATATTTAAAATATTTTCCTTCCTTTGATATTCCCCAAGCATCTCTTGGACAAAACTGTCACAACTAACCCCAAAAGCATCTTTTTTTCTTTTCTTCCTTTTGAACTTGGAGCCAATTAATATGCCAGAATAAGGGCATCAAAGAGAGGGAATGACTTATCTCTGGACAGTTGTTGAACACAAAATTTGGAAGAAAGAATTAGGGAAAATTTGTCCCTGCAGTTACCATAAGTACAGTACAAATATAATAGTTCTCATATATACCAATGGAAATAGCCTGGAGCAGGATGAATAACTGGATTTGCAATAGCTGGGTTGAAATGACTTACTGGCTCTTTTATTTCTTTATTACTGACATATATTTCATGTAAACTTTCAGACTAGATGTGGGCACCCTGTGGAGTGCCAGGTAACAACAGTGATACCCCTCTTTTCACTAGTGCATATTCAGAGGGTGTCAGGATCTCCAGATGTCCCCTGGAGATCTCTAGGAGGTTGTCTCTAGAAGAGGTTACCCCCCAGAAAAGATTTCTGCCTGAAGATTTTGAAATACATCCTTTGATAAGGGCTGTGCTCCACATGGAGGATCCATCCATCATCCTGCTCAGGGTGGCAAGTCATTGGTGGTCATCACCTCTCTGCAGGAGAAATGGCAACAGGCAACACCAAAATCAGCTCCCACTTAGGAAATCACTGCACCTTTAAAGGAAAACGCTCTGCTCGGTTTACTTGAGCTGTCAATGCAAGATGCTTGAAGCACAGAGGTGAATAAATTCCAAAGGCAGGATTGCTCAGGTCTTTGCAAAGGTGGCTGGAGGTTGCTAACACCAATAAACAGCAGGAACAACTCCAGAGGGGTGCAATCACTTGTGTGTTTCAAATACAACCCACAAATATGCTAAAAATACACTGAAATACAACCACGGGATGATTGTTGGTATCAGTCTTGTCTCAGATTTACGGGGGCAAAGCCAGGACTGCACTGATACATTTCCTTGTAGCAACAGGGGGTCATTATAGAAATAAAGCCAGTTAATATATATATTTATATTTGCTTTTTGCCATATGCAGACAATATTTTAATGATCTTAGCTGATTTTTTTTGGAAGCTTCCTGGCAACTAGTTGTAATCAACCCTGCTGGTTGCAGTGCTGCCTTGTGGATTTGAGGAACATATAGCCTAGTCCAAAGTTGGAGAGCCAATTTTTCAGTTATATTCCCTACTGATTTCAGAGAAGGGTTTAATGGAGAAAATAAATATAGCTTGGCCTTCAGTTAGCATGTATTTAGGCAAGTATTTTTTTTTGCCTAAAACATGATCAGGCAACCCAAAAGACAAGGGGGTCTGTACCTTCTGTCTGTCCTCCCTGTTAGGTTTGTACATGGACACTCAACCCCTTCGGTCACTTGAGAGCTTCTGGATGGATCAGGCCCTTCTGGGTTTGAGGCACAGGAAGAGAAATGTGTATTTGTTTAAAGAGAGAAAAGCCTGGTTTTAACAGTACTAGCTTGTTTGAAACTGTGGGGGGAATTTTCAGTGGCTTTAGTGAAAAAGCAGCTGATTTTCATTAAATTCTCTATGAGACAGTCCTCTCCCAGTACATAATCTCATTGCTTTCACAGACAATATTACAGTCTCACTGAATAAAAATTTTGATTAAAAGGCTATTGCCATATTTAATATCACACGAGATGAGATGTATCAAATAGATGAAAATAAATTCCAACTCCTTAAAATAGTGTCAGTCAGAAAAAAAAAAATATAAAAGTCACTCTTTACACTCAAAATTAATGGCTAAAACCTGCTGTGCAGGAGAACAAGTGATTTATTCTGTGCCTATGTCCTGCTTTATAAGCCTGCTGTAGCCTTGTAAGAGTAGGTGGCACTTCGATGCTATAAAAAAGGAACAGAAAACCCTGTGTTACATTAAAATACATGTAAGATTTTGCAATTGTTCCTCTGTTGGTGGTAACCTGAGGATAGAGAAACATGTACAAAGCATAGAAATGTCACCCAGTTCATTATCCGTAACATTTTATTCCCATGTAGTGCCGTAGGAAGAAAATTTCAAGATGCTCTGCCTGGTGTTACAAAACTCCCTCACCGTCATTTAGTATGAGGGGAGTTGGTAAAAGGATCAAGTTGTTCACGTACTGGAATGAAAAATCCAAAATACAGGGAAAGGAAACCTTTATTTAAGGGCAGTCAGATAAAACAGCTGTGTGATTCTACATTATGAAATCACTGCTTTATATCCATCAATTCCATTTTATCAGTCATTAGTAAGGAGGATTCATCTGCTTTCAGCCTCTGCAGAGATTTTTAGGGTTGTTCTGTTAGTGAAGGCTGGTGGTGGAAGGGAGGGACATGAACTAGGCTTAGCCAGCAGTTTACTACAGGACCCAGAAGTAGGATCTAATACCTCTCTATCTTCCCCTGACAGTGCTTTTTGCTCTTCAGACACACAGGTTTCATCACTGAGACCCAAATAGCTTTTGCTCTTCCCCGTTCACCATGGCACCACAGGGCACAAAACAAGGGATTCTTTGCTCTTGGCATAGCTCAAAACAAGCATAAAAGTGGGAAAAGCTATTAAAAGCCCTTAAATTTAGTGTGGTTTTTTGGTCTTTTTTATATTTCTGATGAGCACATTTTGGCAGTTTCACTCGTTTCAGTTTTCTTGGTTATTGGTTGTTTTGGGTTTTTTTTAGGGAGTCTTTGTAGTATGGTCAGTTTTGATACAAAATACTTCGGGGGGTTCTGATGCAGTTTTTATGGATCTTGCAGCAACTAACAAGTGAGCTGTACTTAAAAACCCTCAGAAATCCTGTCCCAGGGACAGGGTCAAAACTTTAGCCTTTCTGAGGTGCACTGGCTCCTTGTTGTACTGACACCCAGTTACAGGTAGCACATTAACAAAAATAGAATTCCAGTGTCATGCTTCGTATCTTTAGCAACATGATGGACGTGAATGTGTGCTAATTACAATGGGTAATTTTAAACTTCCTCTTTTACGTGGCTTCTTTACTCCTCGACTTTCATTTCAACACTCAGCATGAAGAGAAAAAGAGGTTAAACTGTTGCATTTTGTATACAGGGAACCATTCATGTAATATACACCAGTCTGTAAAAACTGTAAATGCTATTTTTTTTTTTTATTTTAAACAGTTTTCTTAGTTTACAAAAGATCAATAATTGGTACCTTTTTACACTCTCAGATTCCTGAATATTGACAGATCTTCGAAGGGAGTATTAGCATATGAAACCTTAAGATTGGCTGTCCTGAAGGTTTTTAAGACACGATAAAGCTAAAATATCAAGTCTCTGGGACAGCCCCTCTTAACAATTTGGGCAGAGGTGCACGTCAGAAACCACCAGCAAAGCCCAGCAACCCCCCCCACCCCGTGCCACTGTCTGCCTGCACGCTGTTATTTGGTTGCACACTGTTTAAATCCCACAAGGAAAATCACACCTCGCATTCCCTCGCTGGCTGCTGGTGACAGGAACAAGATCCATACTCATTAATGATCACCAGGGCTCCCTCAATGTGGTTGGGTTTGTAATCAACATAATACTCCTGGGCTGACATGGCAGCCATTTGGTGCATGGTCTGTTTCTGCTTCTGCTTCCTGCGCTGTGTGACAAAGCACTGTCTTAGTTGCCTTAAGCCGGCTGGAAAGCACTTCCAGGAGACGTACAACACCAAAACCACGATGAGGAAGGAAAAAATCAGTGCCATGGTGCCCGTCACCACCTTGTGAATCTGCACGGCGTTCTCGGAGTTCTCGCCGGGCATGGTGATGGTGACGGCGTACGTGGTCCGGTCCTCGCCGCTGTCCGGCACGTCGTAGGTGGCGGTGGCGGAGCCGTAGCCGAGCGTCTGCTCGCTGTTGTTGGTCACCGGGGAGAAGGTGTTGACGCTCGTGGGGTCTGCGTCTTCACACAGGTGGAAGGCGTAGACGGCGTCCAAAACATCCTCGCCCTGCGCGTACTCGGGGGTGGCACAGAGCAGGTTGCTGTCGTAGCGACCCTGGAAGTTGCTGAGCCAGGAGGCCAGGGCGCAGACATTCCGGCTGCAATCCCAGGCGTTGGCGGAGAGGCTGATGCTAGTGAGGGACTTCCAGGAGTCCAGGACCCGGGAGTCAATGTAGGTCAGCCGGTTGGAGTCCAGCTGCAGGGATTTGAGGTGAGGTACACTTTCGAAAACGTGAGGTTCGATGTATTCGATTTCGTTGCCGGAGAGATCCATCTTTTCCAGTTGCCATATCCAGTCCAAGGTGTTTACTACGATGGTAACTTTATTCCTTCTCAAGCAGAGAGAGTGCAGGGAGATGAGCCTGGGAAAATGGGCTAAATTCACTTTCACCAAGTCATTGTGCTCGAGGTGCAGCTCAGTGAGTTTGAACAAGCCCGCAAAAGAGTTTCGAGCCAGGCTCTTTAACTGATTGTATCCTATGTCCAGAAACTTCAGGCTGCGACAGTCCTGAAAAATTCTCACCGGCACGAACTTGATGGCGTTCGACCGCATGTGCAAAGTTGTCAGTTTCCTCAGCCCGTGGAACAGGTCGGGCTCCAAAGACTGTAGGTTGTTGTAAGATAAATCCACACTGCGCAAGTTTGGCATGGGGCGGAAAGTGGTGTTGGGCAGTTGGGTTATTTTGTTGGAACTCAGGGTGAGCTCTTTAACTCGCCGCAATTTTTGAAAGGCATTCCCCTCCACTGAGCAAATGTGATTGTGATCCAGATAGAGCCACGTGAGCTGCATTAACCCTGTGAACTGTCCATCATGCAGCTCTGAAAGGCTGTTGTACCGCAGAGACAAGCCCATCATGCCCGACAGGTTGCGAGGCATCTCTGTAAGATTCAGTGATTCACAGTACAAAAGCCTGCCCTCACACCGACAGAGCTGTGGACACCCACTATTCACAGCTGGAAGCATTTTAGAAAAGATACCCAGCGTACACAATATCAACCCCGGGGGCTTCCTCAGCAGCCAGTTTAAACAGAGACCGATAAGAAGGAAATCCATTAGCAAGAATATTTCCAAATATGCTTGAGAATGTCCATTGAATCTTTTCAAATTCTACATCATATTTTATTTAAGGAGGGGGGGGGAAAAAAAAGCGAACCAACGAAACAAAGCCCGAAAACCAAAGCAAAACAGCAAACAGAACAAACACAGAGGCAAATATTTCACTTTACAGCATGCAGGAGCTGTGCAGCATTAAAGTTCACAGACATTCAAAGGTAAAATGATAGTGATTTTGTTCATGTTAAATGCTGCAGCAAAGAAAAAAAAAAAATCTTTCTTCATGAAAGAATTTAATTAAAAAGTGTCTTACCCACCCTTTTCCAGAGAGTGACAACCTCCATTCAGTTGCTTCCTTTGTGTTTGGACTAATTATATGCAGAGCTAAAAAAGACCCCTCTGTGCTACAAATTCAGTCCCTTTCAATGTTGTGCAAGGCTGGCAAGCTCACAATGTCTCACTTCGCTTCTGCTCAACGAGCGAAAGGCTTGTCCAGCTAGCTTTTGAGCTGCCTCCTAGGACCTGCAAGTTTCAGAACTATGTACATGAGCTTGATCTTCTCCTTCTCCCTCTGTCCTTTCCTCTGCAGTTAACACTGTGGCGTGAAAAAAACTCCAAACTCTTTACTAACGACTCCACAGGATTTGTCAATCTGCTTAATGTCCGTCATTTGCAACGACCATTGACCGGCACAACCTTTACTCCAGAGAGAGGTTACCATTCATTCACTGACCGGCTAAGGGTCGCTTTATTTCCCATTCTTTGTTCGCTTTGCTTGTTAGGTGATGCTTAGAGCAGAGAGAGACAGCAAGAATCCCTTCCCTTCAGCTGAGCAGTATGTTGCTAGAGCATGCAGAGGCACCCAGTGTTCACTGAGTGTCGTAAGCTGCTCATGATTGTACGCCTGCACTGTGCATCTCAGACATGGGCAGATTGAAAAGGGGTGGGCATAAAACCAACATCGGGAGCGAACCAGGAAAGTAATATATGCTCTTTGATGAAATGGAAAATACTTTAAGCCTATCTCGCCATTTCTCAAACAGGCATGCACACACAGCCGCACAAATCATCAAAAGCGAGGCAGTGCTAAGTAGGAAGCTTGAGAATTAGGATTCTTTTTTTTTTTTTTTTTTTTTTTTTTTTGGTGGTGGTGCTTTTGTTTAAAGTCTGAATTTATAAGCTATTAGCCGGGAGAGGGAGAGACTCGATTTCTTGGTTTGGGAAGGAATGTGTAACCCGGTGTCTTTGGATTGCTTTTTCTCTCTTAGTTCCGATGATGAGATTTGCCTTTTGGAGTCTTGGGGTTGGGGGGATTGAGGGGTGTGGAGGGTGGGGGTGGGAGGGAATGTGTTTTTCTTCTGACATTGTCTAAATAGAGCATGATTTGAAATTCTGTGCATTCTTTCTCATAGAAATGCAGCCAGAGCTCTGCAAATAGGAATGTCTTGTTTCATATAAGCTTTAATTACATTTGGTCTTTTTCCATCCTGCATATTTTGTGTGTTCAGCACATGCCTTTCCTAAAGGCTTTTTCTTTTCCTTTGCAGTGTATGCCACGGCACACAGAACTGGAATTCTTGCAGCACAAAAATCACTGTGCTTTTGGAATAAGATCAATGTATAGGTTGCTGTGACCGTGTCGGCAGCATGCAAAGAAGGGGTTTCAAACCCCAGTAGTTAATAAGTTTTGCAGATTGTGCTGGGTTTTGTGCCGTGTACCAAAGGAAAAAGAAAAAAAAAAAAAAATCTTTGCCTGATAATTTTCAGTCCTCATTCTGTATGGGAAATGCATCGACAATGAGCTCTGTAATTTTTACTGACTGAAAAATGTGCGGTACTTCTGTCAGGAAAACGCTGGCCATCTTTTCCCATTATGAAATAGAGTCTCAAACCTGCGTGCTGGTGAATGTGATCAGAGCTGACAGCTCCCAATTCTGCATCGATTCTCAGTGAAGAAGTTTCACATGGAAATACAAGTATTGCAGAAGAACGTGCCGATTTTAAGTCGACATCGGGTGCAAAAGGCTGGAGGGACAGGGCAAAACCGTTGTACTTGCTTTCTTTTTCACAACTGTATTAATTTTTTAAAAAGACCTTTTATTGGAAGTGTCTGTGAGAGAGCTGATGGTTGTGTTTGAGTGTGACTGGCTGCTGGGAGTGTGTGCTCGGAGAGATCAAGGAATGCAGTAATTTGATGCAGTAAAAGTTGCTTTACAGAGGTCCGGGCAAACTTAAAGCTCTTGTGCATAAAAATGTGTGAAGGAGGTACATTACTAATGTATTTGCTAAAAACAGTCTTAAATAAATTACAAATGTAAACCACTGTAACTGCGTTTTCAGAACCTGGGAGTCAATGTGCTTTTATGCTCCCTGTTCAGTTTATTTACATTTTTTCTGCTCTTCACAGCATTTCAGTGGCCTCAAAGCAAAAATATGATGCTTTGATAGTATATGAAGCTCATCTATGTTTTAGCATTTGGGCAGGAAAGCTGAAGGTAGTTTTCCTCTCCCAAAATCGTGCTGTTTTATTCAAAGCAGGCTGTTTATGCAAGTGTCCACTGGTTGCAGTACACCTTAATTCTGTTTCTGAGTACACAAAAGCAGGAAGGAGAGCAATGACAGAACTGACAGAAAGAGCATTGAAGCAGGAGAGACTAAAAAAAAACACCTTGTCCTAGAATATATTCCAGATTGCCTTGATGAATATTTTGAGGCAATTAGCAGGAAAAAAAAAAAAAAAAAGATGACTTGAACTTTACATACTGAAAAAAGATACTGGAAAAAGCTTCAAAGCAATGAGATTGTGTCCCTTAAAAACCTGCAACCCTACAAGTCTTTGTGGGGGAAATCTTAATGCTTTCTCCCATTTAAAAATTTGGAAAGAAATCTCAACAGTAGCCCTAAAAATTTCAGTTATATCTTCAAGGAAAGCTGCCATTTTCTGCAGATCAGATGATGATAATGATCACTTAGTTACCATTTAAATGCTATGTATAAGGTGAAGAATTCCTCTAGTAGAGATGAAACTCCTTGATGCTTCACTGAATAGCTGAATATTTTTTTTGCACTGCTTCTTCTTGCTATCACCTGGAATACAGCCTGGATCCTACCCAATGTTCCTATTCCCATACTGGCATATAATCCATTATCATTTGGTTTTCAAAGGTAGAAATTAGAGCAGACAGTAGCAAACCTATATAGCATCAGCTGGAAGACTGACAACAGGAATTAGGAACCCATAATTAATGGCCCTAAACACGCTGTCTCGAAGCTCTGACAGAGGTCTGTTGAATGAGAAACCCTGCTTTTACTTATACAAAATTTGGCTGTAGAAAAGGTTCCAGGTAGTCATTAAAATGAGAGACATCAGTGTATGTTTGGGGCTGTGCTGTTGAGGCACAGTAGTGACCAAATTCATGAACTGGGGCACTTGGATCTGAAAAACCAAACTTGGGTGAATGTATGTCTTGGCCTGAAATATCTTTTGTACATTGTTTTTTGTGTTATATTTCTGTTATAAAAGCAATGTACCTTTTTTTTTTTTTCTTCAATAAAACTAGGAATCCACTTTGAACATGATTGTAATGCAAAGGGCTTAATTTCCACTGTCTGAGCTGTTATCACAGCCAAACTGTTAAGTTTACACATTTTGTGGAGTTTCAAAGCCTCTGGCAAGTCTCTGTAAAATTAGCGGGTTTAAATTAGCTTTATTAAATGTGCTATTATCAAATATTTTAAGAATGGCAAACTCAGTTTATACATGTTTAAGGGAGCTTGATTAAATCAATGTGAAGTAGGTTACAGAAGAACAACATGAACAAAGTTTTAGAAAGTTTAAGTGGGAAGCTACTTCTTGAAGTCATGACAAGTGTAATCCACTGGCAACACACTGCAGTGATTGTCAGAATTGTTCAGGCTGATAAAGGAAAACATCTTTCAGTGTATTTGGTCTACACATTTTTAATATTGAGTTCAGATTAAACATTGAATCATAGGATCAGTAACATTGGAAAAGACCTCTAAGCTCATCCAGTCCAACCATCAGATGTTCCATGGGATTTAACTGGCCTCAGAATAATTTCATTCTTATTAATTCCTTGTATATTCTATTACTGTGTGTACCTAGATATTTACCTTGACTTACTTGCAATCCAGGACAGATGGGGTTGGGACAGAGTGAATGAGATTGGCATCTGGCCACTGATGTCTAACTCTGCATATATACATCTTTTAATAAATTCACCAACAAAATACAATAAGTCAGGACAGTGTATTAAATAATGAGTATAGTTCTTCCTTGTGGTATTTTCTGAGTGGTTTATATCAGAGTAATAAAAAGTGGGACTTTTAGTCGTGATTTTAATTTCCTTTCATGAATGGAAGGACACAAACCTTAATCTTGGGTAGTCTTTAATTTTCAAGGGTGCTGAACCATGGCATTTTGTATAAAGGAAACATTTAAAAGCAGAATAGGGAAGAAAAAGACGTGACTGTAAGTAAAGCAAACTCAATCTGTTATTTCTCTGGTGTTTCTGTCTTGGTCAACCTGGATATTTATTGGCTTCCCCTTCTGTATCGAATTTAGGATTTCTGCTGATAAGCAATCCAGCTCCTGTACAACATGTCTCTTTTAGTAGGTATAAAAATGCGTTATATTTTGCAAGATTTTGACCAAAATACTCCTGGTGACTCCATATGTCCTTAAATTCTGATTGTGCCTAACAGACACATTGGCTTTGTTACCACCTTTAAATAATAGATATTCTTCTGTAAATGATGTTATTGTTTATGACAAGGTGCTAAACACTCTTCTGTCTCATTGCAGCCATTCCATCCTCATCGTCCACATTAAGTCCCAGCTGGTTGTGTATAACTCTAAAAAGTCACTCACACAAGAAACCTATGTGCAGAAT
The DNA here is from genome assembly GCA_013397135.1 of Pachyramphus minor. NCBI lineage: Eukaryota > Metazoa > Chordata > Aves > Passeriformes > Tyrannidae > Pachyramphus > Pachyramphus minor. The sequence continues at coordinate 213,744 of VYXB01010174.1, read as the reverse complement.
TCTCAGTGCTGTGCAGAAATGTCAATTTTTAGGAAAATATATCAGTAGTAAGATGAAGTATCTCTCTCCTCTGTTCATTGCTTGTAAACTGCTTGAATAATCTAAAGAGTTGCTGACTCTATTAAGTATCTGTGAACTTGCTTGTGGATTTCTGAGTGTGCTGTCAAAGCTCTAGACAGTGTTACTGGTTCTGATTGTCCAGGTGTAATGGAAAAAAGACAACAAATAAAACTATCCTTTTGTGATTAATCAACACATTGGTGAAGATCATGCAACATCCTGGCTAAGCAAGGACGGGTGTGTTGCCATCAAATGACCAGGTTGGTGGAACTTCTGGCTTACAGGGAAAGTGAAAATTTAAATCTTGTGTTTTGATTAACTCTTGCTAATTTATATCTCTAAAAATGGCTTGGGAGGTCTTGGAGGAAGCACACATGGAGTGCAGCAATTAGCAATTGTATAGGTTTTAGTTAGTTATATTTAACTGGAAATCAGTCAATTCCACCTTCAGGACTGCTAAGCAAGACACTCCAGAAAGGTTTGTCTGAAGCCCTTCCCAAGCATTTCTGGAGGTGCCAGTGAAGGAACTGTCATTAATTTCCAATTAGCTGAAGAGCAAAGAGGGCCACAGCTCATCCACACCCTTGAAAACATCTAGCTTGCCCTCTACTACTGTTACCAGTTCATCTGTAGGGATTATTTTTTTAATACGAACTCTAGAGCTAAATGATCTTTTATTTGTGCTTCGAGACTTGTTTCCACTGAAAGGATTCTGTTCTTTCGTGGCTGTGCCTACTCCAAGGTGGCTGTTGACACCATTGCATCTCAGGTTGGCTGGTTGTTTTATCTTGATGTATTTACTCCACAGTAATGAATCTGGGAGAGGTTTGGTGATGGTTCAACCATGAATGTACCACAAAGTGACAGAATAGCAGGGTTGATTAGGACTGTGCAAAATCTCCCCTGTAACTAAACCGGTTTGGTTCCTAAACTCATCACATGTCCAGAATTTTGACTTGCCAGAATTTTGTGTCCTTCTCCAGAATAACTTGCGTTGCTCGGGAAGTCGTCAAGTCTCACCTGGGGGTGCAGGTTGAGCCATGCTGTATAAAAGGCACTTGTCTTATGTTGGGACAGCCCTCCTGAAGCAAAACTGTTCACTCTTCTTAGGGGCAGTAAACATTTTTTAGATTTCCAAGTTTCAGGAAATAGAGAAAATTGAGAGGAAGTTATGAAATCAATTATTGAAAGCTATGATGAACAAGTTAAAAGCTGTTCCTGGCAGTCTTCTGTAAAGTCTTTTTGCAAATGGGTGAGCTGCTCTTGGAAGATTTTCCCAGAGCGGAAAATCTGTTCTCCTCAGCATTAGACAATCAGTTGTTCTTAATCTGTTTTTTCTTTTGCTCCTTTCCAAATGTATTTTAAAGCATAACCAGAAAAGACAAAAAACCTTTTTGCTGGCCTTTGTGGATACATTATTTCAAGAAATATGAGTTGGTGATAAAGTCGGTGCTAGTATTTTGAAATAGAATAGAAGCTTTTATTGAGTCCTCGTCCATCAGGATGCCATTTAAATTGACTTCAGAGAAAAATAGAATCATAAAGTCACAGAATGATTCGGATTGGAAGGGACCTTAAAGACCATCTTGTTCCAACCCCTGCCATGGGCAGGGACACCTTCCACTAGCCCAGGTTGCTCCAAACCTCGTCCAACCTGGCCTTGAACACTTCCAGGGATGGGGCAGCCACAGCTTCTCTGGGCAACCTGTGCCAGGACCTCACCACCCTCACAGGGAGAATTTCTTCCTAATGCCTGATCTAAACGTCCCCTCTTTCAGTTTGAAGTCATTCCCCCTTGTCCTATCACTACATGCAAAGGGGTTGTTTTACGAAGAAACTCTGCTTTTGGAAAATGTTATCTGTAAATAATATAGTTTGGAATGTTCTTAGCTCTGACTCCTGGATTTACTGAGGACCTGACCAATATCACCTGTTGTGTAGTCGTGGCAATGGATGTCAGATTGTAGCAGAGCACCTACAGCGAACAGGCAATCTCATCTTTGGCAGACTGTGTTAGTCTCAGTTATGTTGCTTCTTGGTGAATTTTGGCAGATAGAGAAGGCAGGATTTTTATGTTTTCATCCTTCTGCTCTGATTATGTCCATAATCTGAAGTGAAAACTCGGGGTGAAATGTGTTGAAATCCTGGTTCTGTGTGTATTGTACCTTACAGGGAGATTAGAGGGACTCTGGATCATTAGCTCATTCACAGAATTAATAAAGCAGAAACCAGGTTGAAGACTCATATTTCAGATGGAAGTCATTGTGATTTTTGCCAGCCTAAAGACGGCAGTTTGTTGACTACCTGAAATATTTATGGTTTCATTACGTTTTATTTGCAACTGATGTAATGTCTAAGAGAAATAATCACGGGTCAGGAGTCGCAGAAGGACATACTTAAAGGCATAACAGAAGATAGTCATGCATTCTAAAAAAAATAAAGACAATAACCTAACTTTCTTTTTTTAAACCGACTTAAAAATACTGGGGCATTACTGAACAGTTTCATATGGTGGAGGAGGTTTGTGTGTGGTTATGTGTAATCTTAGAAACCCAGCTTTGCTCAACAGCTAATTTAATGGTGTGAGATCCAATGGCAGCCTTTGAAGTAATCATTCCTGGCTCTTCTTTACTTTTGTTCCCATGTATTTTAAAGACTTTTCATGTCTTGTAAGGAAGAAATATACAAAGCAATCAAAAGTTTGTGTTGCTCTTAATAAATGTAAAGAAAGGTATTGCAAATTTTTATAACATATCCAAAGATCCTGAATTTACCTGCAAAGTTTTGGAATGGATATGCCAACTACCTTCTCATCATTCATACAGTTGTATGAATCATAATTACCCTCACGTTATATGTGTTTTTAAAGGTGAAACAGCAGATTTGAAGGGCAAATAGTAACAAAGCTTTAGGGTTTACTTCAGCTGTGTTTTAGAATCCTCTTTCCTCTCTTACTGCTGTAATTTTGAATCTTTAATATTCCTGTAAAATGAAGAGGTTATTGCTTCTTAAGACTCAATTTATATTTTAAATGAGTGGAAAGATGCATAATCAACTTGAAAAGACAGGAAAATATCATGCTCTTTTTCGAGATACAGGACATTTTACTGAGTGTTTTGAATTCTAGAGACCATTTTTAAAGAATGCTTGGCTTACTTCTGCTCTTTTTTTGTAGTGCAAATTAATTATAATTTGACAAGAGTGTGTTTGATTTTCTTCTTCAGATTTGGTGTAGAGCCAAGCTTTTTTAGTTACAGCCTCTAAATCAAAACCGAAGGTCAGTATCTGTGAAATGCCTGTGGCTGAAGATATATTGTAGTTCTTTCTCCATTATTCACAGATTTTTGTCTATGAAAAGGTGTTTATGTGTTTAAGTGGATGCTGTGTGATGCACGCGTGGCTGTGGATGAATAACCATTTTTCATTATTATATCAGTAATGTTCCTGGCAGCAACCCCCAGCATTTGGGAAACCATTGGAGTGAAACTCCCGAGCTACCCCCCTCCTTGGTGTGGCCTTTGAATGCTGGTTGAGGATTTGTGTCCCTCAGTGTGTTGTAAACCCATTGAGTTCCCTTCCCTCCCAGTCCTGCGGGTGTTGGGCAGAGAAGCTGCTCCCAAGTCTGCCCCAACATCCTCCTTCAGTCCTCAGAATCTTTACTGGTGTTGCCATTTGTACACTGCTCAACAGGGGCCCTTGGCTAGTAGGGGACAAAAGGTGATAAACAATTTACAGTAATGGTTGCCAAATATGCAAGAGGTCTATCCTGGAAGCAATACTAGGGGCCAGATCCTCACTTTGCTTCTTCTAATTGTATATCATTTTTCTGCTTGTTTTATGCCCTTGTTCTTCTACCTCTAGGGTTGCTTTTTGATTTTGTTGTTGTTTGGTTGGTTGGTTTGGTTTTGGTTCCCTGTTTCCAGCTCATAATTTCAGGGATTGTTTGTTCCTATGTCTCTTCATTAGCCCAACCTGGACTATCTTTTGTTGTGTACTAATCATCAAATCATAGAATGGTTTGGGTTGGAAGGGACCTTAAAGACCATCCAGTTCCAGCCACCTCCCTGGGCAGGGACACCTTCCACTGGAGCAGGTTACTCAAGGTGCCATCCAGCCTGGCCTTGAATTCTTCCAGGGATGGGGCAGCCACAGCCTCTCTGGGCAACCTGTACCAGGGCCTCACCACCCTCACAGCCAAAAATTTCTTCCTAATACCTAATCTAACCCTGCCCTCTGGCAGTGTGAAGCCATTCCTGCTTGTCCTGTCACTCCAAGCCCTTATCCAAAGTCCCTCTCCAGCTCTCTTGGAATCCCTTTAGGCACTGGAAGGGGCTCTAAGGTCTTCCTGGAACCTTCTCTTCTCCAGGCTGAACATCCCCAGCTCTCCCAGCCTGACCCCAGGGCCAACCATAATGAATAAGATAATAATCAGCACAGTTCTGGTGTTCAAGACATCAGCTGTTGGACAAGAATTGCTGTCCTACAATGCTCCCAGACATGTTTCTGCCCAACTGAGGTTTGGTCACACTGCCTTCCTGCAACCTGTTTTGCCAGCTGAGCGTGGACCATGTGCTGACATTTGGTCAGCAGAAATCACTTGTAGTTGTTTTTGTGCCCATGATGGTCATGAAAGCAATGGAGCAACAGAAGACATTAAAAACATACTGGGAAAAAGCTTCCCTGTTGCCAGTGGGGTGAAGTTCCCTGGTATTGGCTTCTTTACCTTCAGCCTGAAGAAAATCATATTGATAGCAGTTATAAAAGCATTTCTCCTTTGACACACCAGTGCTTTTCCTTGGCCCTCACCCTGCAGGGCCACGAGCCTGCTGGATGCATCTGCAGCACTGCAAAGCAGTACTGACCTTGGGATACTTCCCTGAAATACGTTCGGCTAAGAGTCTTTTGAGCTGTGTTCTCTGGCTGTCTGGATTTGCTGGCACAATTGTATCCATTAAATACTGATTAGATTTAAGAAATCCAAGAGACCAAATAATGCTATCATCTGTTCCTACTTATCTTAATAATACTGCCAGTAACATTCCAATATATCAATTCCAGGATATTCTATGGCTAACCTGATGCGTGGAGAACAGAGGCAAGGTGCTTCGTTGTTTTAGAAGCAGAACTAAGCTATTTTATTTATTGATTTGATTCTGCTATACAGCCTAGAGAGGAGGGTAAAAAGTAAAAGCTACTTTCAAGGACTGTTAGAGAAATACATCATTTTTCATAATGTTTAATGAATTGCTTACAGTACTTGTTTTACTTAAAACTGCAATTAAATATCACCCTCTAGTCAAAAGAAAAATGTGATAAGAACGTGACTCGAAACTGGGAAGAACATTTTCTAAAGCCCTTTGGGAGTAATTCCAGTAATTATTCAATCTGACGTTTTCCAGAGCAATAACCCTTTATGTATATGAACTCCATTAATCATAATAACACAGTTCACATGTCAGATACTTCTGTCCAGTCACTTCATACTCTCCATTTAGTAAGAGACTAATAAACATCTTCACTAAATATGAGAAATATACTAAACTGCTTTCAAAAAATCCCAGTGTATAGTTTTGGTGGGACAGGATCTGTTCATGCCTGCAAATACCCTGAATTTCCAGGCTGCAGCTGTCATCAGCATCATGTCTTCTCCAAATTTGGTGGCATTTAATTCACAGCACTTTATGGACATTTTTGCTTTCTTTTTTCTTCTGAACTGCCCTGGGGAGGTCTGTTTTTTTCTGTCTCTCCAGCAGTAAACTCTTATTCTATTAACTTTCTTGTCTGAATAATTGGTCTTTTTCAAGATCTGTATGTAAGAAATAAAAATTCTACTTTGGATCATCTACAAGCACTAAATACTTGAATACTTCTCTTCTTGTATGAATTTGTTACACAGTATTTGAACAGCAAAATGAATATGCAGTAACTATCTTTGATGATAAGCAGCTCTAAGAAGGTTTTTGTTATGTTTTTCTGTGGTTCATCAGCTGAAGATATTCTGTAATATTATCTCGTGTTAAAAAGTGGTGGTTTAAAAATGCAGTGGTGGTTAGAGGCTCCTATTTGAAGACTTTACCATTCTCTCCTTTTCAGATTGACATTGTTTTGTGCTTTTGAAGCTGGCGAGTGCAATTACCAGTGTTCTGATGAGAAGTGATAAATATAATCTATTGCTGAACGTGGATAAAAGACGCAGGCAAATAAGATTGGTTTGACACAGCCTCCTTGTGCATCTCCTCAAAAGCTGAGAGGAGAATAATTCTTTGTCTTTGGCGATTTACTTTACATATTTTTTTTTTTTCTTTTTAAGTGATGGAGCCGTATGTGTTGTACCTGGGCTGTTACTGTGACTAATGCTTTAATTTCAGGGGCTTTGCATGGCAGTTGTCATTCGTTGCACACTCCAGTAGATGGCAACTCCAGTCTTCTTGACATTTAATCTCCATTCAAGCCAGCAGTATTTTCTGTGCCCCCACCCTCCCCCGCCCCTGCATCTTGTCTGTATAAATAGCTACGAGTTTCACAGAAACGTGAGTCAATATTACATTTATTGAAATCACCACATAGGATCTGATTTCTGCTCGAACAGTACCAAAGAGAAAGAAAGGAAAAAAATGACAGGCCTGTAAGCACCAATCCTCCTGGATCATAAAGCACAGACGGATTCCCCCATAACTTTAAAAAGTATTTTAGTGCTTTTCATAAAAAGCACTAGTACCCCAAACTTCTTTTTATGTGAGATAAAGGGGTGGGTTGGCTGCAAACACCACATACTGGCTTTGAGTTTGATGGTTTGTTGTGTAGTCCATACCTACCAATGGTTAATGCTAAAGTATTTATTTTTGCTTAATCAAACTTGTACATTATTGGTAATGTTGTACCTGGATACAACTTGTCTTGGGTGAGGGCAGGAGTAGGACCAGGGGTTTACTGTGTGGCATTAGCCATGAGAATATTCTCCAATCCCCCTCCTGCTCAAAGCACTGCTGTATTCAGCCTCTTCTTAGTGCTTTTATTCCACCCCATCAATTGTATTACCAAAGCATCAGCTCAGAGGAGTCTATTTCTGCATTTTCCTCCACTGACTTTCTCAACTTCAATACTTGCCTGTACAATTTGAAGCCATAAAACAAAGCATCTCTCTGTGAGTGAATGCCAGACATCAACCACAGGCACAAAAAATTGTGCTTGCTCTGCCTGGGCTGGAAACTAAGGATCATAACAGTCACACAAAGGGTCCTTTCTCCATCTCTCTGTATCAAGACTGTAGTGTGTCTACCAAGGTTTTATTTAAAGAGGGGCAGAGTGAGGGACTTTTTTTTGTTTGTTTGGTTGGTTTTTTGTGAATAAATACAAATCTAACTCCAAAAGAACACGTGCTGCTTTATCAGATTTTGTTGTTTACCTACTTCATCCATGGAGAATTTTCAGTAATTCCATAAGAAACTTTCAATCTGCCAGAGTCTGTAGGATCACTTTTCCCATTTCATACCAGGTCATGTGGTCACAGTACAAACATTTGTTGTTTAAAATAAACTGAAAAAAGTTCTAAAGCATAGCAATGTTTAAGGCCAGATTTAGATGTTCACACTTTTGTTGGTTTAGTAAAAAACTTGATTTTCAACCCAGACTTGATTAGTCCATGGATATTTTTACTTCACAGAAACAGTATTAAAATAAATTACACCATATAGGACAAGCAGAATATTGGTCTGTTTAAGCCTGACTGATTTTTATGTAACAAATTAGTGAACAAGGTAATTAAATCTCTTTTGGATGCCTGTTTCATCTCTGGAAGGAATCCCAAGAACCTCAGAAAACTGACTTTTGGGTTATATATACAGGTCCTGGGTCTGTTGCAGCTAAGTGGCTTGTTGCTCATTATCACATTTAGTGCTACAGAAACTACTCCACCAGAGTCTTTATTAAAACTTGCTTAAGGCAAGCATTTTCCCTTGGGTCAATAATGACTTTAGAGGAATGGATGCAGAGGCTGGATTTGTTCTAGCTCCTGGAATGAATTATGTCTCACTGGGGCCCCCAGGCAAGTACTTCAAGTTTGCCACCAGGCACTTCATCAAAAATTCTATTCCAGTATTGAGAAGACCTTGTGCTGCTATTAGGGAGTGCAGAGCATACATTTGTGGACATTCCCCCACACCCAAACTATGCAACTGTATCTTTTTCTCTGCTAAAACCCCATTGAATTGCCTCCTGCATCAGTGAAGATGTGGTTTAGAAATGTATCCTGAAGGTCTCACGCATTGGGGAAAGTGGTTGCAAGTTATTTCCTGTTAAAATATGGAGCACAGTAGAGCATCAGGCCAACTGCTGTGGTGTTCTTACTGGTACAAGCCACTTAAATCCTACAGCTCACTGATGTGAGCAGAGTATTTATGAGAAGGGTAATGTGGAAATGCCATTCCTTGATTATGAGTAATCCAATCACTGTTTATCACTGCATTATCATAGAATGGTTTGGGTTGGAAGGGACCTTTGCAAGTCATTTAGTCTAAACCCCCTACCATGGGCAGGGCACCTTCCACTAGACCAGGTTGCTCAGAGCCCCATCTAGCCAGAGCTTGAATGTTTCCAGGGATGGCACAGCCACAGGTTTTCTGGGAAATCTGTCCCACTGTTTTACCACCCTTTTTCTGGTTTCAGCTTACTCCCTACCTGTATGGATTCTGCTCAAGAGGGAGGATAAATGTACACAACACAGGCTGCCCTGTGGTTTTACCTGTGTGACCGAGGAGAGGACTTGAGGAAGTGGGATGGAAAATCTACCTTGACCCTGGAGGCACAGGAAGATGAGCTGCAAGGAAAAATGGTCACGAAAGGGCTGTTGTGGTTTAACCCCAGCCAGCAACTGAGCACCACACAGCCACTCATGGTCTCTCTTTCCCTGCCCCTGCTGGGATGGGAAGGAGAACTGGGGCAAAAATAAACTTTGTGGGTTGAGATAAAGACAGGAAAGCAAAGGAAGATAATAATAATAATAATATACACAAAGCAAGCAATGCTCAATGCAGTTGCTCACCACACACAGACTTACTCCCAGCCTGACCCTGAACAGTGAGCAACCCCTCCCAGCCAATTGCCCCCGGTTTCTATACTGGGCATAATGTTCTGTGGTGTGAAATATCCCTTTGGCCAGTTCAGCTCTGCTGTCCAGGCCTTGCTCCCTCTCAGATTTTTGTGTACCTGTTCACTGGCAGAGGGTGGGACACTGAAAAGTGCTTGATTTAGAGTAAGCTCTACTCAGCAACAGCTAAAACATCAGTGTGTTATCAACACTATTCTCATCCTAAATCCAGAACTCCAGAAAATTTACTCTCTCCCACACAAAACTGGGCAGTTTGTAAAATGTGCCCGTGTTGATGATAAGATAAAGTACTGATTTAGAAAAGACTTTGATTTTATGAGCCCAAACACAAATTGCTAGTTTTCCCATTTCTGTCTCTTTTTTAAATGTGATTGTGTGTGAAGTTTATAAGATGTAGTAGTTTAGAAGTGTTTGTCCCCTTTCCGTGTTTTACAGGCTGAAGTATCTGCTGCAATGCAAAGCTATTTAATATTAAAAAGAGGTGGTAATGGGTAATAGGCAGACAGGTGTTTGGCTTTTCTTTGTGCTTGTCAAGGACAGTCTTGAAGTGCATTACTTGGATTACAAGCAGATTCACATTCTCATTTTTTCTTGCTGACTGGATTTTCCCTGAGTGCTCTCTTCAGAGATTTCAAATGCAACATTACCTAAGAGGTGCCATCAAAATCTGAAGCAAATGGTGGATGTTACGATGGATATTGCACTTTAACTGCTATGTCTGTAGCACGATACTAAATATAAATAATTATTTTTATATATATAGGGAAATTTTCCCTATAATCATTTCCACGGTTTATTTCTAGCCTAACAACTGCAGGAATTGGAAAAAACATCTTCTGCTTTTGCTATATACCATACATCATGCTCCTTGCTTTTCATTCTGAAGTATATTTTCCAGATGTTTCTCTACAAAACAGAATAGACCAGTTTAGCAACTAGAGCAGACTGTAAAAATATATTTACTTTCTTGCAATATGTTCATTTTGTATTGGAATTTTAGAGCATACCAGTTTAGATAACATCATGGCAAAGCTAACTGAGTAAATTCTGTGTATAGTTAAGTTTTTCTTGACAGATTATAGGGCTGAAACAACATTTCATATAGTAGGAAGAAAAAAACACCCTCATATCAAATGTGTAATTCAGTCAGCTTAATCAAAATGTCAAGAAATAGAAAAATATTTATAGGCACAGTATGTGTAGAATCACAGAATCATTTGGGTTGGAAAAGATCTTTAAGATCATGAGCCAAGACCACTACTAAACCATGTCCCTAAGATCCATTTCTCCAATGCTGCATTTAATCCCTAGGGAAAAAAAATGCAGAGTTTTAGTCAAGATATAAGACATCACTTTTGCAGTAACTTTCTCTGTTTAGTTTCCACTTTAACCACTGGTTATCCTATAGAACAGGAGAGCTTAATTTAGGGGATAATTTTATTTTATTTTAAATCTTTTTACTTTAAATCTAAAATAAGTTTGACTGCAGTGGTTTGGGGTTTTTTTAGGAATATGGCAAATAGATAGAATTTAAGAACACGTGTTCTGATCTAATGCTGAAATGAATTCTCACCAAAACCATGGGATGAGGATGTCTGAAGTACCTTTACAGCTTTGAGTCTCAGCCCTAACAGTATTTTGCTGCCTCGTTATAAATAATGTTTTACTTGGAGGTTCCCATCTAACCCAGTCTTAAAGAAATATAAACCCCTATGAATAAGAGTTAAAAAGTCCCTCTGCTCTGTTTAAATTCTTTGTATCTGTTATATCTGGGCAAGTCATTGCAACATAAACCTTAGTGCATCAAAGGACAGTGGATTTAAGAAATCACCTGGTCCAATCTCTTTTGTCTATGAGTTTGGTCAGTCCTGACACATCAGCTCCTCCCGTGAGCTCCAGAACTGAATTCTTCTCAAGGAAAAGGTGCTTCCCCCAGAGGGTGGTGGGGCACTGGAACAGGCTCCCCAGGGCAGTGGCCACACCACCAGATCTGCCAGAATTCAAGGGGTGTTCCGACAACGCTCTCAGGGACAGGGTGGGATTGTTGGGGTGTCCCCATGCAAGGCCAGGAGTTGGATTTGATGATTCTTATCAGTTATCCTGTGATCTATTTCCATGCTTCACTTTTTTTCAAATTCTGAGTGTTCAACAAGCCCAGTGCACCCAAACTTCTACTACTGGTGGATCTTCTGCCGATCTTTGGCGACTGCTTTTGACCTATTTTGGATCCATTCTAAACAGTCCACATTTTCTTTATGCACAGTGCCAAAACAAATCCCAAGGTGTTTAAACTGAGACCTTGCTAATCCTGAGGGCAGCCTCTTCCTGACTGCCCTTGGAATTTCCTGCTGGAGAACAGCACTTGACTCTCCAGCAGCTGGGTGACACTGGTGACTCATGTTCAGCCTGTGGTGGACAAAGGCCCCTGGAGCTTTTTCTGCAGGTTTTCTATAGTTACTGCTCGTTCTGGGTTTTATAGCTGGTTATTCCTGACTGAGTGAACATCTTGCACATGACCCTGTCGGACAGCATCTGTTCTTTTCCTTTTTTTTTTCTTTTTGAGGACATAATTGTAATTTGTCAGAACCATTTTGAGTTTTTATTCAACCCTCCCTAGTACTTTCAGCTTGGTGTCATCTCCAAATTTAATAAGCATATTCCATGTTCTATCATCCAGGTCATTAATGACAGTATGAAACATTGATGGATCCAGAAAAAAACCTTTCTGTGTCATCTCTAAGTGAATTGCTTTTAGGTAGCAAGCTCATTATATGGCATGGATAATTATATTATGTTAATGAAACTGTGTAAAAGAAAGAAGGAAGTATCTGCATCAAACGGTGGTGATGGAAGAACTCACCTACACCAAGATTTCCTTTTCTGCTCTCAGTTTTTGCCCGAGCTGAAATTATCTGACTGAGCTTCAGTATCATCTGAGGCTCATGGGCAGGACACACAGAGAACAAAATAGATTTTGTCCTCATTCTAGGGCTGAGCTGGGCATTTGGAGTCCTGCAATGAGAAGGAAAGAGTGTTTAGGTAACATGCATAAGAAATGTAAGACATGCTTCATTCCTCTGCCTGCGCAGAAATTCTGTAGAATACAAATAAAGGCTGTAATTTAATTAAGAAAACTTGCAAGGACTTACAATAAAATGGACTTTGTTCACCTTTGCTTTGATCCCAGGTGTGCCTACACAGCTACAGCCCCCAACTTCACCATTTCATTGTGTAATGGCCTTTCCCATAGAGCTTGAGAATTGTAAGCATTCAATTAAATGCACAAATCACTTTATGCTAAATTATGTATTTTCTTAAATTATATTTTAATATGAAATAAAACTCTACTATGGAAGTAAATGCATCTCCTCATTTCTAGCTGTAGAGTTTCCATGAGAAGACTTACTACATTCATATACCCTGTCTCTATGAGCTCAGCATAATGTTTGAATTACTGGTAACCTGAATTATGTGTAAAAATCGATGGAGCCACACAGCTGTGCCCCTGAGGACTCTCAAAGGCATTAACTATTACAGTGAGGTCCTGAAATGTAGTATATACATTTACTTGCATGTATATTTGCCTGCCTTAAAATGTAAGGCCTCACTGTCATCCCTGTTAGTGTCCGTCACATATGCAGAATATATTTGACTATATTTGACTCCTTGGCACATTCTGTTGACTGAGTTGAACTAAAGCTTCTGTTATTTTTTTTTTCAGTAATGTTATTTTCTTGGGAATATACTAAAGGAGGTTTGGTTTGGTTTGCTGGGATGGTTATTTACAAGCCCACACAGACACAATAAATGACAAGCTGATGTGATTTTTTTTGTTGTTATCTAAACAGCATTTCCATGAAACTTTGGCTCATGTGGAATAATCTATTATATTATTTCTTTCAATTTATTTGACTACTGTCCAATACTGTAGACACTTCTAGATATCTATTGTATGACAAGCTGATGTGATACAATAGTATTTTTGCACTTCCAATATTTTTTTTAATGTCATTTATCTTCAAAACACCTGTGTGAAATATTCCTGCTTATAAATAGATAGAGAAGGTAGGCAGAGACTAAACAAACATAACAAACAGCACACAGGAATCCTATGCTGAAGCAGAGATTTTGTGCTTCAGAAGTCACAAACAGGCACCCTGGGCATCCAACCCTTTTCTTCTTTGGCTTCTTGCACAAAACCCATCTTGCTCAGCTCACCCCCACACAGCGATTTGGTTTTCATGCCCACGAGGTCGTAGCACCTCCGTGAGGCATGTAGAGAAAGAAAGAGCAGCCTGTCCAGAGCTGGCTTATCCTTTTTGTATTTCTCACTCTTTTATTTTTATGTCAGGTTTTGTTTCACTGTAACCTCTCAGAGGAGGTTGACTGTCACACATGGGCTGTGTCCTGACACCCAGGCGTTCATGCCCCCCATCTTCTGGCCCTCAGTGGACCAGATAAGTCATGCTGTTTTCCAGGCAGACATTTCCACCATGGATTCTGGAAAGGGCTGGCAGCAGGTGGACTCAGAGCTGTTCTGCTCAATCCTTTTGACATCAGAGGCTTAAATTCTCCATAGAATTATTTTGCTGAATCATGTTACAGTTTTTAAATGCTTCGTATAATTCGAAATTTCCCTCAGTGCAGCTTCAAATCTCATGTCCCTTATTAAATGCTTAGGGGATTTTTTTTTCCCCAGTGTGCTAAAATCTATCATCTCTATTACTAATTATGATCTTCTCATTTAATCTTGCTGCTGCTCCCTCCTGTAGGGCACTAGTCCTGCTTTGTTTTAGGGAGATGGCCACATGCCAGTGGTCACACAGGTTGGAAGTGGTATTTTTTCTGAGCATCAGGAAGCATTTGCTGGAGAAATCCCAAAGGCAATCCCAGTGCCATTGGGATCTGTATATCCCTAGGTACAGTTAATGCAGAGTGTGCCTCACTTTGCACCATGTCTCATGAGCTGCAGATAAAGGAATAAATCTCTGTACCACGTTTTGTTTGCCTGGAGGGATCTGTGTCACAGACGTGGGAAAATCTTGGCTGAGAGCAGTTAGAGCAGTTTTGGCAACACCACTTCCCAAAAAGGCACTTTACCCTGCAGATTAATGTGTTATCAGGGCATGAGCTTCCTTCTTTGTGAGTTACAAGTCCCTCCCTCAGTACTTTCTCTCTAAGCTCCCTGTTCTATGTCCCATATTTTTGTTCCCAAATCAGGCCGGATCTTCTGGACAGAATGAAATTTTGCAGCTGGAACTGGACAAAACTTTACTGGGCCTGTAAATTGTCAATTTTAAAGCAGGAACCACTGACAGCACTTGTAAACCTTTCTCCTGTGAATCTCAGACATATCTATGACCAGAATAAGCCAAGCTGGTCAAGGCTCCTTGGCTCTTTGTGAGGGGCTGAGTTAAAGGACATGTTATAAAAGGAGAGTCAGGAATTACACCTGTATTTTAGAGGCAGGAAAGCAGTGCCTGTGAATTTGTTGAGGCCGAGGTGGTGATGTGAGAGAAGAAAGAAAATTGAGGCAGAATTGATTCAGAAAGATTTAAAGCAGAAGGTTATTGATATGGAGAAATACAATATTGGAAAACAGCAGGGAAGAAAATCTGTAAATTTACAGGTACTGGTGTTGTGAGAAAGCTTCAAGAATTTGACAGGACTGGTAGAAACAGTTTAGTTTGAGACAGAAGTTAGATGAATATATATGTCTAGTGATATAGTATTTATAATCTTAGGACAAAACTGTTTCCAAAACAACAGATTTAGGAATGGGAGCTGATTCCTCAAGATCTGCTGAAGTTCTTAAGTCTGTTACAGAGATACAAGGACCATTCATTGGGTTTACTCAGAGCAGAGAGGAATTTAACATATGGGTGATATAGTTTGACCTGCTTAGCATATGGAGAAATCCATATAATGCCAATTTTTTGCTACCTTGGTACATTGCCTAATAATTTTGGATAGTTGAGTGTGCAATTAAAATTAAAATCTGTGAGCATAAAGATATTCAGTATCCTTAGAATAAGGGGGGAAAAATGAAGGTGGTAACAGCGGCGAAGTCTAATAGTGGAAATTTAAAATGACATTTTAAATTAAATTCTTGCCTCTGTTTGCAAATGTGGCAGTGTTTAATGGGGTTTTGATCAGTGCAATATGGTATCCTGGTATCAGCAGAGAAAGGAAATTTGCTCACAGTGCATTAAGCAACATATTCTTGTGGGTGATGGGGGATGTCCCTTTATAACCAGAGCTCGATTTAAGTGGAACAAATGAGTTAAATGTGGGTCTGTGTCTGTAGACACAGAAAGCCAGGCTAAAAGTCCATTTCTCTTCCCTGTGAAAAGCTTCACAGAGCTGATTCAGGGCTTCTGTTGGAGCGCCCAGAGCCTCAGAGGGATTCATACAAGCAGAAAAGGTCACACAATGCCCCAAAGAAATTGCTCTGAACTGTGTAATCTATAGGGGAAATCAGGAAGATACAGCTTTTGGTTGTTGTTGTTGTTTTTTTCTTCCCTCTTCAGAAATTTACCCTACATTTCTGCTTTGAACAGATGTCTTCAAAAAGTGTGTGGGAAATTTCCAGTAAAGTCTCATACACTTGAATTTTATTATGTTTCTCAAGTGCAATAATGATTTCAGAGATGACTGATGCTATTATTTCATTTAGTTTGCAACATTTTCTGTTTCAATTCCTTTTATTGTGTTTGCACAAATACAATTAGCTGTGGTACTAATCACTGTACTAAATCACTGAAAAAAAGAATACATAAATTTCAATCTTTTAATAATATTTTCCCAGGCTTGTGAAATGTTCCTTTTTTTTTTTTTTCAGATTTAATTGATATTCATGTGTATCTGTCATTGCACAACATTCAAGCTCAATGTTCAAAATAAGCCTTTGTGTTGCTCCTCTGTGTCAGGAGAGACTGAAGGCTGAATTGTCAATTGGTCCAAAAATGTGGGGCAGCACTGAAACAGAGAAATGGAAGCAACAAGGCAGAGGAGAGAATTTAATTTAGGTATTTTGAGGGACTTCATTTACAGCTTAACAAACCAGGAGATGTCTCCACTGAAGCCTCATGGGCTCTTTAGATGTTGGCAGGTCATGAGTCCAGAAACTATTTCATGGGTGAATGAGAATGACTTGGATGAGTGAGGAGGCAAAGAAAACACATTGAACCATTGTTGCGTCTCAACACAGGGAATAAAAACACACTTTGGTGGAACCAAAGCGAATTCTCAAGCACACACAGGTGTTCTGCCCAATATCATGAGTCTGTCTGACAAAACCCAGGTTATTTAGCAGAAGGAGGGAAAAGAAATTATGAAAATAATTGTGATTCTGTTGTAAGACAAATTGGTCATAACAGTAGCCAGGCAGTCAATTTGAGATTGTTTAAATGGGAAGAATATTAAACAATAAACATTAGAATTGCCACTTACAGGAGCAAACCTTGAACCATGCTTTGGATATGGGCAAGAAAATGTAGAGGGGATGTAAGAATTCATGAACTGAAGAGGCAAATGTCTAAACTGTGCAGCTCTGGTGCCTGTAACTCACCTCTGTGACAATATTATTATTACCAATGTGCCTTCAGCCTGCCCTTTCCCACTCACTGTAATGCACATTTCCATTAGACCCGTTGGGATGGGAGCTGTGAGTGTGAGGACACTGACCCTGATGGAGGGATTGGAGGTGTGTTTGTGTGTTCATACATATGGATGAGGATTTGCATATGTTTGTGTAACATCAAATAAGTGTTAGATTGCATTTGCAGGCTTCACTGGAGTGATTTAAAGGGAGTAGGTGGCTACTGCCCCAGAAGATGGAAGGAGTTTGGTGATATGAGAAAGTAGGAGGATAATTAAGATGGCAAGTATTACTTGTGTTTAGTGGTTGCTGTACCCAGCTCTTCTGTCGCTGTATCTCCAAGTATTTAAGTTTCTCTAAGTTCCCATATCTTTGTTTCATGCAAAATTTGCCTAATTTTGTTTTAATAAAGGAAAATTCTCACTGATGGGCATGCATAGAAAACACAGTTTCTCAGGACATAAAACCAAAAGACAAAAAAAATAACCTAAAAATACTTTTTTAAAATATGTATTTTAAGCAACATTTTGTTTGTTTGTTTTCATAGTCTATAATATTGTTTTAAACTTTTCAGACTGTCATCATTATGTCTAGGGATCTTTAGTATGTTCACTACAGTGGGTTTATGTATCTGCAGGGGATATAAAGAGGGGAGTCACCCCACAAGGGTGCTCAGAGGAGAATTTTGGAGAGATAATGAATATCAAAATTAGTTGAAATTGTCCTGCTATATTTATAATGCACATTCTAGGAATCAGTAGAGGGGCTTATTCCCCTTCCACTGGTTTTCTAGTTCAGTACAAGTCCTAAAAATGGATAAAATGGCAAATGTTTTATAGATAGCCTGTTGTGGTCATAGAACATTTATCATAACAAGCTGGTTAAAGCATCATTTTGCTCTCTGATGCTATAGCAATTGACATTTAAAGAAAGACTTGGGTAAAAGAATGTTTAGGTTATTGGCTTTTAAAAATAAACATTTGCAGATCATATTTACAAAACAGAGTGTTTCACCCTCTGTTTCTGAAGCAGGAAACAGGTCTGTTCATTTTCAGTGCATTCTTTAAAAAAGATTATTATATTTAAATAATTATTTTACGGTATTCAATTAAATGCATTACTTTCAAAAATAATAATTTTTATGATGTTTATCTGTGCAGGAAATCACAATGTGGCAGTTTTTATTATTTACAGTTTAGGTGCAGTCAGATCTCTTGTTCACTGCAAGAGATCAGTATGGGCCCAAATTCTCATCCCAGTTCCCTGAACTGCCCAGTTGGTCCTACCACTGCTGTGCATCATGTTCCAGCAGAGCACAGCCAGGGCCTCACAGCTACTGTGCAAATGCTCCACACAGCATGGGAGGATGCAGAATGGAAATCTGGGACATTTCCAGAAATATAAATTTTGTTTCTTAGACCAGTGAATTTTTATTCCAGTAATACTGAGGGCAGAATTTGATTAATTTCAAGTATTCTGTTAAGGAACCCCCCCCCCTCCCCCTATTTAATAAAAAATGCAATCCAGAATTCCAATGAATCATAGAATGGACCTTTAAAGATCATCTGGTCCAACCCCTCTGCCGTGGGCAGGGACATGTTTCACTAGATCAGGTTGCTTAAAGCTCTGTCCAACCTGACTTTGAATGGGGCCTGCCCAGAGAAGAGACATCCAAGTTCAAAGTGTGAACTTCGAAATTCCTGCACTACTTAAAAAGAGAATAATATCTGAGTTTATGTATTTATTTCAGGATGTTGTCTGGGAAATAGTAAAGCCTATAAAATCCATGTAGTATAGAGCAACACAAAGCAATAAGAGCATTTATCTTATATTCCTTCTGCTGTATTTTTTTTTTCTTACTAATAACTGTATAAAATAGTTTGTGATCTCATTCAATGACCTCTAAAGTCAGTGAGCTTTTCCACTAAACATCATAAACTTATTGTCAGGCACAGGAGATTAGATGTGATCGTGATTTCTAGTCTAAGAAACTGAAAATTGGTCTATATTCATGAATGTGCTGTATAATAGGCTGTTGTAAATCCAGTTGGGTTATTAGGATTTATTACTGAAGGGAAGAGTCATGGTTACATTTAGCACACCAGATTCAAGGTTTACAGAAATAACCACTTTTGATAATGCTTTCCTTTTCTTATGTGAAAAAATATCAGAAGTGATAGCAAAACTAGTTAAGTCAATATAATTCAAAAGTCAATTTAAGTCACAAGTCACGAGGGTACCAAGGCAAAACTTTTTGTGATATTCTGTATTCAGAAGGTTTTTTTCTTTTCCACATCAGTTTTTGCTGTTCTACAGCATTTCTCTAGGTGGAGGGAAGGTGTTTTAATATTTGGGTTTATTTCTGATTATCCTATTCTGATTCTGATTTTAATAAATCAAAGTGGTTTCCCCCAGTTGAGTCTGTTTTGCCCATGACAGTAACTGGTGAGTGATCTCTCCCTGCCCTTAACTTGAACCAAGAGCCTTTTGTGGTATTTTCTCTCCCCTTCCCAGCTGAGGAGGAGAGTGGCATAAAAAAGAAGTGGCAGTTCAAGTAAGATATTTAGCATGATGCATAATAGTGGGCATTACCCTTTTTAGCACTGAAAATGTTAATTATATCAGTCAAAAAAATGAGTATTTTGAATTGTAATTAATTTTGATTTTATAAAGGTAAAACATAGTGGATTTGAATTACAAAAGTATTACATAAATGCACAAAAATACATAAAAATGTGTCACCCAGCTTTCTTTTTTGTCTTGATAAAATTTGAAGTTACGTGGTATTTTGGAAACAACTTTCAGAGGCAACACTCATTCTTCTGCACGATGTTGCAATTTGTTTCTGGTGTCAAAAATATGTTTTTGTAGAGCAGAATGATATTAAAAGTGGAGAATTTTACTAGGAGATGCTATTTATTGTAATAAACTGCTCTGGAGTTCATCAGTCAAATGCTGGCATAGGCAGGCATTCTAGCACTCTTTAGCCAAATTTCTAATCTTTAGCTATATTAAAGGATTGATGGGTATTCTTCTCTTGATTTAGGAAGTTATCTAAGAAAAGAAATTTCATCCTTGAGTATAAAAATATCTGTAAATATGTGCATTTAAGGAAATTAATTTCGTAAGTTCTCTGTCTAACAAGAAGCCCATGAAATATTAATTTCATAAACACAGTTCCTTTTGTTTTGCGTGAGCTCATGGGATTAGTTAAACAGGCTCACCAGAAACAGGACCTCACCTGATGTGGTCATGGATTTGAGGTTGTCCACTCCCCATCTTGGATTTCAACCATCAGTGGGTGTGACATGATGCCCAGGACGTCTGTCCTGCTGTGTTTTGTTGACTTTGTGTGATTTTTCTGCATTATGGGGAAGCTTCCAGGATCACTTGGCATTGGCCCTGGCTTACCTCTAAATACAGAATACCTTTACCACCTTACCATTACTGTACTTAGAAGCACACAAATTTATGAAAGTATTTAAAATATTAAACAAAATTACTGAAATGTATAAAATTATTAAATTCAATAAAATGTAAAATATTAAAAATTGGACATAATCAAATATAATTTCCAAGCTCTGCATTGATATTATTGCACTCTACCATTCCCCTCCTGGATGTAATGCTTCCTGATGCCAGACAACAAGCCATGAGCATACAGATATCTCAGCAGAGAAGAGCTCACTTGATATATTTAGAGTCTTGTTCTGCATCATTTCCAACTGCTTTGTAACGCTGACTTGTTAAATACTTTCCTGTGGCCAGCCCTAGTCAACCCATCTGTGTTATGTGAAGTTCTTCTGAAGGTCAAACCTCAAAAACAGTTTCAGGACTGATGCCAAAATGAGTTTCCACTTTGTAGGTGCACTTTTGCTCTTTATCTTAGGCGGGTCACTGGCTGGCTCTGAGTGTTCAGAAGTCATACCCTTGCAAAGTATAATTCAGATATCCATGTGATATTTAATCTGAGAAAATAACCCTTTCTGATCTTTCTGGAATGAATCTTTTATGTGTATGAACAAAGCAAAACAAAAGCCTCTATTGCATGTTGTTGAAACAAATTATTAAGGGAAAATATTGTCTTGATCAGGCTTTTCAGCCATTAAACCCAGACCAGTGTTCTCTTATTTAATCTCTACCACCTCTTGGTTTTGATGTGGTACTGCATTTCACATGAATGCTGCATAAATATTTTAATGTCTGTGTAATTATCCTGTAAATGGACAGCAGTATTTTAGCCAGCTGGTATACACAATTCATTACTACCAATTTGTGTCACCTTTTGTCTTGGAAAAGCTCCTTTTTGATTCTTATCTTCTTGATCCCTGCAACTTTTAATAATAGTTGTCAAAAAAAAAAAAAGGGCAAAGAAAAAAAAATAACCTTTTCTGTTGAAACAGCCTGTTGGTGTGCATCTAGGTATTAATTAATTGCAAGAATCCTCTCTGTTCTCTCACGAGCAATCAGAGGGGTATTTTCCTAACCCATGCTGGGAGCATAACTTTTCTATTCAAGTGACCTTCTTTTATCACTGGTTTCAAGACTGAGGAACAGAATGGGCGTGTGGCAGGACATACTTGAAAGACCTGCTTAAAGGCAAGCTGTGTTCTGCATTTGTTCCACAAATTAAATCTTCCCTGAGGGGCATCCCACAGCAGTCACACAAATGCTGGTCTTTGACACAGGAGATCACAACTCCACCCTATATTCCTTAAATGGGGGAACATCATCCAAATAATATTTATAATTTACTGAGTCTGCAGTGCTGGGTTAACTGTTGGACTTGGTCTTAGAGGCCTTTTCCAACCTTAACTATTTTGTGATTTCCTGAGGGCTCACGAAACTCTAGAAGATTCTTCCTGAGACAGTACAAATAGTGGAGCACTGCACAGTTTCACAGGTTGGGTCTTTACACTTCTCTCCCACAGACAAGATCATTAGAAAAACAAAGTTTTCATTCCTCTCCTTACTCCTGCAAGATAAAGAGAAAAAGGAGAAAAAAGAAGAAAAAAAAAAGGGACTGTTCACTTTATACTGGAGAGGTAATATGCATCATGGCACTACTTTAAGATGAGATACTTCCTACCCATTTCACACTTTAGAAATAATTACTCAACACAGTGCAGCCCATTTTATTCACAGTAACTTTTTCTCAGTAATTTACTTGGTGGTTCTGAAGTGAAAAGCATCATGTGGTGTAGAAAGCAGCAGAGCTGCTCCTGCAGAGCTTTAGTTTATTATTTTTTTAAAATTTCTTTAGGTATTTGATCATCATGGAATTGACTCACCCTTAACACTAATTGCCATACTAAAGAAAACCTCACTAAAATATAGTCTATTAGGAACCAGGACTGGGAATTGGAAGTGGAGTCTGTGGATTCAATTGTTCCCTTCTTGGTGTTCATCATGACCAAGGGCAACAAGCAGAGGCTCCACCATTGTTCCTGTTTTACTGAAATCATCGATTTTTAAAGGAAACATTTATTCAATTATAATTTTGTAGATAATGCCAGTGGAATTGCAGGTTATAGTATATAAGAATAAAGTAATAAATAGGAAGTGTGGAATGCTACACTGTAATACTACTGAAATCACTATTGAAGTCACTGAAGGGCCAAACTAGTGAATTTTTAGAATAATACTATTTAAAATAGTTGATAACCCTATATATTAAATATAGGTTTAATTTGGGACATCAAAGCTTTTCAAGAGGGAAAGAAGCAAACCAGATGCAGAGGTCAGTCAGCACTTTTACCACTTGCAATTAGTTTCTCTAAGCATTTGTCATTAAAAAGGGATTGTGAGCAGCTGCAGATGTCTGTAGAAAACTTTTAGTAGTGCATGATTTGCACTGAGACTTGCAAATTACCATGTGTGACTTGATACAAACTATTACCCATTCCTCAGGGAAAAATCTGTGGGGAATAACTCAGTAAAACTCCAGATCAGGAGTTCACCTCCAAAGTTTAAACTCCACAGACTTTGAATCCTTCTAAATATGTGCACATGTGTCCCATTGGATGAATTTTCAGAAGCATCCCAATAACTCAGCAGGGCATGAATAACTTTGGAGCTGGCAAACCAAATCCAAGCCTGTTTGAATGTTTTTTGGATGGCTGGCCTTCCTCTGGCACCTTTGAAATCTTCTTCAGTTTCATTTATGAGCATCAGAATGAAGGTGGTGTCAATTAGCATCTGTCTCAGTTTTATTTCAAGTCTTGCACTGGAACCGCAGGTTTCAGTCTGCTGTGATTTCATTTAACATTCTTTAACATTTTTTATGCTCCATTTCCTACAGGAAGTCTTGGTGGCAATCTACCAAGAGAACTGTCTTGCTTTTAACCCCTTTTGCAATATTTGGAGGGGTTTAGTAGTGCCAGAACATGGAGGTATAGCAGGAAAAAAAAAAAAAAGATTAAATTTTTATTAATATTATTTTCAAAGGCAAAATGTACAATGGTGTTGCAGGTTGCATATGCATACTTTCTTTATTTCCATTAGCTGTGATCTGGACTCCAGTGGCACTTACCTTAAGAATTTCAGTGCCATCATTACCAACAGAGTTAACTTGTCATATTGCACATTCATAGTAATAACTCTTTTTGGAGGCATTTATGTGTCTGTGCAGAGCTATTCATTCAATTACCCTGTGGACCAGGCAGGGATGGTCAAATTAATTACTATCTCATGAATATAGAAGATAAAGGGCCAAATCCAATTATAGACCTTGGGGTTTCTGAGCTCAGTTACAACATGAACATTTTAAGTTAATTTTTTGCCACAGGGGTACCTAAACCTGGGCTGTGCATTGTGGCTATTGAAAAAAGTGAAGTCACCTCATTCCAGGAAATTCACTGTGCTGAGTAAAGTCCAAACCCCCAGCCCCTTTGGATCTTAAAAAGCAAGTTAGGCCTGGAAAGAGAGGGCTTTTTCAGCAGGTACTCTATCCTGAAGACATATATTGATAGGTATTTTTTGAAAAAAAGTGATGTTCTAAATATTATAGAGATTATTCTACCCCCTATATTTTTATCTTAATATTTAATATAGGCTTCGGGCTGATTTCCCATTGTGGGTGTTCACAAATCATAATTCCCTTTATACCTCTGGGCTGGGTACATTTTTGCCTATTGCACTGAAGCTGAGCCGTGGTGCACAGTGGGATGAAAGGATCAGAGGGACTCCAGGCACCAGTGCCCACCCCAGCATGTCTCACCTGGGGACTCCAGGCAGGGCTCTGAGGGCAGGTTTGCATTAATTTGTCCTTTTGAATCCACCAAACTTGCACCTCTGCCTTCAGGAGGAGAAGGACAAGTCCCTTCCCTTCCTGCTCCCATTTTGCCCATTTAATCCAAGTCATCTGCTTGATGATTCCAAAAATAAATCTTTTATTCAATGGAAATTTGGAGTGTCCATGAAAAATGAATGTTCCAATCATTCAATGGAAATAATGGTAAAACTCCTGCTGACTTGAGAGGGAGCACAGAGAGGCTTTGTAAATGCACCAGTTATCATTTCAGTAGAGGTCTTTATCTTTATGCATTTAATTTTATTCTAATAACAGAAAAAAAGCCAAAAATTTTTCTGATATCTCCAAGAAGAAACAAGGACTCTAATCAATCTGTAGAAATAAGGCATTATTTTATGCCTAATTAGTTTGTAATAGCATTTCCAAAGATTTGGGGGTTTTTTTCTGTAAAAAAAGGCTGTTGATGAAAATGTCACAGAATTATTTTCAACAGGCTTTTGCTCAGATATCCCACATGGACATTCTGTTATTTTCTGCTGGTTTTTACACTAATGCCCTGTAATTGTGTTTTACTTCCTCTGATTAAACTGACAAGCAATTTGAATGGATATCACTTAGCACATTGATCTGAGGCAGTGACAGGAATAGACCACAGCTTTGCTCTGTAAAAA
Source organism: Pachyramphus minor (assembly GCA_013397135.1). Taxonomy (NCBI): domain Eukaryota; kingdom Metazoa; phylum Chordata; class Aves; order Passeriformes; family Tyrannidae; genus Pachyramphus; species Pachyramphus minor. Next base: position 189,055 of record VYXB01010174.1, on the reverse strand, counting down.
TAGACAGAGCTGGTCCTTAGCTTCTGCATTCTTTTGGAAGTCTGGTTGGAGTTTAAAAAGTTCTTTTATTTTGTGTTTTATTTGGGTTTATTTCATCCCTGTTGCCTCGTGGTTGTGATGTCCTACAAAGAAACATGCGGACGCTAAGAAGCAGCTCATACTCAAAGTGAAAGATTAATTACCGTAATGAGGATTGAGTTATTTTCTTTCCCAGGCTTTGCTCTGTCTCCAGTCATTCAAAGCAGGAGCTGAAGTTATGGCACATGTCCAATTAAACCTCAGACTCATTTTCTGCTTGCAGGTGGGGTTTTTGTAGGAGATACATCGGGGTGAAACCCTTGTTTCCAGGCACGTGTCACTGCCCTCAGAAAGTTTGACACATCCACTGATACTGTGTAGGCTGCACATTGCCAAGCAGGGTGTCAGCACTGGAAAGCAGCAGTGCTTTCAGATAATAATTTCAAATATTGTTCCAGTGTAGACTGTAATTAAAGGTGTTCAGAACAGTTTGGAGGACAAAGAACGTGCAAAAAATACCCCAACCTCTACCTGGGCGGCTTGGAGGGAACTGGCAAGGTAAGGGAAAAGAAAGTAGCAATTAATTGGAAAGAGTATTTCATTCTCTGTTATAAGTACTGAATTGGCATTGAGTTTGAGCTGCCTGCATTGATGAACACATTTTTGATTGGACATAAACAAGACTCATTTCCTTGTGGATCATCCAAGGAATATAAGCATGATGCAATTAAAGAGAAAGAAATACAGATGTAATAGTCAATACACATCTCATACAGAAATCTATTAGATAGTGACAGATGCAGCCAAGTAGTTGAAAATCCTGTTTTTCAGTGGTATTTGATAATCAAAGCACTCTAAGTGCTCACAAAAAAACAGTTCTGTGCCTCTTAGGCACAGACAGATGAGTTTGGCGGGGGGTAGTTGTTGAACTCTGAGGTTCTATAATACCTTTGTGCCATGAACAGTAATTCTGCATCTAAATAGAATGGAGCTTCAATATGTTCATAAGAAATTTTAATTTAGTACCTGTAAATGTTGTGAATGCTCTGATGAACTTCCAGCGGTCCCTTCGTTTGTCAGAGGTGCCTATTTGGTTAGAAAGCTTTTCTGCTGAAAAAAATGCATAAAGTTCCACACTATGGAAGCCAATGTCGTAGTCAAATGTCATCATCCAATGGAGCCTTTTTTTAAATACATAAACAACAAAAAAAGTCTTTGCTTGCAACGAAATAACATTGCATCGTTCTCATTTGCTCCGAGAGAGAGCTGAAAAACGCTAAAAGGATGTTTTCAAGGAATGCTGAGATGTCTCAAGAAGTCCTGCAGTTAATTCGGTATATAACACTCCTCCCTGTGACTCATAATACATCCTTTAGCCTAAAACCAACGGGGGAGAGATTGGCTACAAGAGCTTTCTAGTGAATAAGGCATAAAACTGACATAAATACCAGACATCGAAACCACTTCCTTTAGGAGTCCTGAGGTATTTCCCCTAATCTGTAACAGAGACAAACCAAAGATTTAGTCAATAGATTTCTGAGTTTGGATCCATGAAGCATTTTTTTGTTAAATGTTCTAAGACATTCTGTCCTTCTCTACCCTTCCTCTTTTCTTAGTTGCCTCATATTGCATCAACTTTTGAACTGATAAAATTTGAACAGGATACATGATAGGAGGCTTTGTTAATAACTGTTTCATGAACATTATTATGCTTAATAGAATAGGCTTTTCTCAAGAGCTTTTATTAGAGTGGGTAAATTTTAACATTTTTCATTTGCATAGTCCTTCACCACAGGTTTCCATATCTGAAGGGAAAGAAAAAAAATGTATCCTATCTACTTTTCCTCCAGTTATTTTAGATTAAGAGAAGACATGAGGAGCCATTTAAAAGCAGATTGCAATTTGCAGCTGGAAAGCAGCTGGTGGTTAAATGAGGAGTTTGTACTGGACCCTTTGCAAGTAGAAGTCTGTGAAGAAATTAGAATAATTTTGAATTCTGGAGTAAACATTTCTGACCTTCTAAATGGAAGCATCTGCAAGATTTTATTTATATGATGAGTGGGGAGATTCTCAGCTGGTGTAAATTAGTGTGGCTTCAGTGAAGCTGATGTTTTTATAACAGTTTACATCATGCACATTTCTTTCCTCAGAAATTCTATTTTTTATATGCATTTAAGTGTAACAGCATCAATTTTCTGTACTGACATTTTCTGAATAGAAATAGGCAGTTTCTTCTGTGAAAACCCTTATGTTTTCCTCTGAGTAAGCATTGCAAAGGAAAAGATGCTATTTAATTACAAGAAATATTCTGCCAGATTTAAATTTTAATACATAGTGTTACAAAGTCAGCCCCTCAAACAGAAAGGAATGAGGGGAAGCTTCACAGACATCAGTTCTCAAGGGCATTAGGACAGAAACCTGGATCAGACTTGTGTGCTAACACTCATATCACCTGCATTCCCAGTGATAGAGACCGCATTACACACACCCTGCCAGAGATTTCTTGGGGATGTATCAGAAAACCTGTCTCAGGTTATTAGTCCTGGCTCTTCCAGCTGCATTTCCTTGTTTCCCCCTGTTATCAGGAAACCTCAGTTCCAGGTGAGGCTGATGTTGGAGGATGTCTTTATCTGAGAAAACTCAGATTAGAGAAATCCAGCTAAACTGGAGGGTGGGTTGTTTTGTTTTTTTTTCTTCATTAGGTTGTGGTGTTTCTGTGACCAACACCCTCAACCTTTCCTCACATTCAGCAGCAAACTTCATCAGGGTTTGCTTGATCCCATCAGCCAAGTCACTTAGGAAGACATTAAACAATGTTGAGCCCAATATCAATCCCTGCAAGACCCCACTTGGGACAAGCTGCCAGTTTGAAAAGAACCTGAGGTTGTAAAGATCCAATGCTGAGTGTGAATTATGAGGCATGTTTGTTTTAGACAGTGAGAAGAAAGTGAATTATTTTCAGGACCTCAAAATATCACATCCTGCAAGGACTGGAATATCTTTTGTGGAAGCTTGCAAAAAAGGCACCCTTGTGACGCTGTATTTTTTTAATTATCTGGAAAAAAATCATCCAAAAAACACATCATTTTTCCAAGGCACATTCTCCAGCCTGATCCTTAGGAGGGCTGGACAGTCTTTATAGTTATTAAGTAGGCAGTTTATCTCATGTAACTTAGTTTTTTATAAAGAATTAATCATCAAGTACTGCAAGATTCCCTCCATTGTTGATGGAGAGGAGCAATCCCATGTGGTGACATGTATTCCATATTAAAACAAATATGCAAGACAGATGGGTACTCTAAAAGTGCCTGTCACTACATATTGAGTATAGAAGGAGCTGAAATAACTAGATTAAATTCAGTATTTCTAGATGGTAAAATTAAATGGGGTGGTCCTTCCCTGAAAACTGCCACTGCTTTCTCAAATGGCAGTGTGTGCTACACTATAATCTGAGTTTAATTAAATGACACAACTCTTAAGTGATGGCAGGATATTCTTGCTTTGGGGAAGAATTTCTGATAGTTGCATGGCTCTCCTTCCTTCCAAAAAAACCACCCAAACAATGCATGTGTTTTACCTAATAGAAGATCAATGAGATTTGGAAGTTACACTTGCCTTGTCCCTTAGGAAAGTCCCACCAGTTGCCTTTTCTGAATTTTTGGTACCTCAGTATGCTGTAAAATCCAATCTATCTGGAAGAGCAGCACTTTGTCCTCACCACAGTGATCCTGGAAACTCTAGTTCAAAAATACACAGAAATGCAGAAATACTCAGTGTATCATCTACAAGTGAAAAAAAAAAGATCACCAAACCCCTCAAAAATTGCTGCCTTTGTTCTGGAGAGTGAAAATTTCTCCGTCTTAGGCAACCTCTAATATCATTATAAATATAAATTCTTCAGCCAGTTCTTTTTTTTGGAAGCTTAGGTGCCAGTACAATTAATAGTAGCAGCTGCCACTTGGGAACCAGTGTGATCAAGCCCTAATCCTAACTGGTGTTTCAAATCAAACTGCAGTCACTGATAATGTTTCTGAAATCCTTGGTTATTACCAAAAGACAAGAAGTGGTTACAACAGTGAATCATGCAAAGCCAGAAAAATAATAGCCACAAACCAATCAAAGGGAAATACTCCCCTACACACAAGTTTTCCCACTTTGGAAAAGATAAAAGAAGCAATTACACATGGCTGATATTGAACAAACCACTTAATTCACCAATTCACCACTAGAAGGCATTCAGATATTGTGGAGATTTGGCCAAAATAAAAAACATACATAAAATATAACAAGAAAATCTTCCTCAACCATTAACAGATGCAGTTTTCATTATTTCTTTATTTTATTTCATATTTGGTCTTAATTATGTACAGATCTAGATAAAACTTGCTTAAGATCCAGGCCAAGGATAAGATCTGTGCACCTCAGGTACTAACACCATTCCAGCTCATGGCTCATTTTAATTTTATTGAATTTATTTACCCTCTGGCACTGCAAGTTTGTGGCTTCCCCACCTTTCTGCACAGTTGTTATCAGTTATGCTACTCTGGAACCAAATTCACCGGTCCCAAGGTAATTAAAAACTGCAGAAAGAAATTGTTTTATTTAAGGAGAGCTTACTGTATCGTACATTTATGAGCAGATTATTTAGTGAATGGCATTCTAGAACTGGGGAGTATCGTGGAAGGGCCTGTAATTCAGTGTTTTATTGCAAAGGAGCCACATCCTGACCATGTCTCTGCATCCCCAGCACTGTGAGCAGCAGGTGAGGAGGGAATCCTGCCCCTCTGCCCTGCTCAGGTGAGATCCCACCTGCAGTGCTGCCTCCAGCTCTGGGGCACCAGCACAAGAGGGACCTTGCCCTCTTTTTTCTTTTTTTTATGTAAAATTCTCTTCTTTCCCCCTGAAAAAAAATCAGTTATTGAGAGGAAAAGGGAACATACAAATTTTCATTCCATAAGAGGTGTCTCTCTCTAGCAAAGTTGAAGGAGGTGATTGCAAACCTCGAATGTAGTTACTTAGAATAAATTCTAAAACCAAAATAATTTATCAGAATAAACATACAGAGCTGAGTAAAACAGTAATTCATGTTTATATCATGCTCCCAAGAGACTTCTTGCCATTCAATTTTTCCATAAATTGATTTATTTTAACATGTCCTCTTCTGCTTATCCATACAGGAACCACACAGGTTTTGTAAAACCTGTTTTCCTGTCCCGTCTCTCTAGCAAATAACTAGGATTTTCAACTTCTAGTGAAATTTAGTCTCTACTTACTTCTCCTATAATATATAGTTTAGCCTTTTCCTGACCCAAAATTAATCATCTTCTATTAGAAAGGGAATATGTGTTGGTATGTTTAAACCTAGATTTCTGTTTAAAAGCACTGATGCAGCCTATGTCTGTTGTTCAAAATGTTCTTTTTCTTAGTACTAAGCTTCTCTTCATCACTTTTAAAAGGGCTATTGAACAGGGGCACAGTTTTAAAAGAGTGATGTTGTTCAATGTTTAAAATAAAATATCAGGACGGATATATTTTTGAGCAGCAATTTACGCCTTAATAAACTACCGTGATATTGAAGTTCTGAATAAAGTGTAAATGTTTTTTCACCATCCCTCTACCCATGGGATGGTGAAAATATAAAAATATATCAAGGTCTGGTAGCTTGTGGATCAATAGATAATCTTTCCACCTGTCTCCTGGAGGCTAAATCACTGGAGAGTAGTGAGAGTGTCTTGGACATGCAGCGCGGAATGTGTTGGGAGACAGCTTTCCCAGATATTTTGGCTTATATCTAACAGGGGAATGTGGGAAAATAGTGGTTCCAAAACTTCTTACGTGGTTTTAGTCCACTATTATTATTAATATTATTATTGTTGAATTGAAACACTGAGTTTCTAAATGATGCCCTTCAGAGGACAAGCACAACAACACTGTCTGACATCACTCATTTAGTTGTCATACATGTTGGGTTTTGTCTGTGACATTCTGTTGTAGGCCTGCAGTTGCTGCATTTCTTGTGTATATCTTGGCCCTCCATCCCCTTCTTTTATAGGTCACTATGTCAGCCTTGTTCACCTTGCATTGATTATAATTATTTTTTTTTTAATAACATGCTCAAAATTGTGGGCTTGCATCTCACACAACTCTTAAGTGATCCTAGCTTTTCAATACAAGGATATTCATTACAGTAGCATCTATCTAATAATAATTATTATTATTTTGGAAGTAGCAATTTCAGCTGTTTTATGGGCTGAAATTTAAACTCTGTGATTTCCATATTGGTGGTATCTGGAATTACACAGTTCCAGTCTGGAAAGTGCACTGTGTCTCTGGACTGATTGGCCTGACTGTCCTTGTCTTGACACTGTGATATTCTCCAGGGTTAGAAAAGAGTGTCCTTTTAAGTACCTTTTACTGATCAAAAGAGTTCTGTAAGAAGAAAATCATGGGATATAAATGTCCTTAATAGTTGTGATAAATATTTTGGGAGTTTTATATTTTACTCTGACCGTATAAACTGTGAACAACTCATGAAAAGAAAAGGAGGGAGAGTCTTTTTTCAAAAGGAAGAACAGTGCTATATCTTAGCAGAGATCATTCTAGCTGATGCTGAAATTTCTTACCATCCTTAAGTACTTTTGTTATTAATTTATTTCTTTTCCTAGCTAAATGAAGTTGAAGTTCCCAGTATAACTGAGTGCTTACCTTAATATTTTGCACTTTTAACTATGAAGCTTCGTATCAAGAGGAAAGTTATTGTATTTTCTCTTTGGTTTAGTGTTCAAGTAATATTGTTGACACTGGTTGCGACTACAGGCATTTTCTAGAGTGATAGGGCAATCAATACCTCGATTTCTTCCACTTACCAGACACAGATGTGTTGAAAAACTACACAACTTCTCATGCCACATGGCAAATCAGGCTTAAAAACACTTGAAAATTATGTTCAGGGAGGTGAATCCTGCATTATGTGATCTGAGGGAGGGACTGCAGCCTTGGGGCAGAAATGGAAGACCCACTCCTGACCTGGAGGACTCTGCAGCCAGCACAGCCCCTGGTCAGGATCCCATGGGAATTAGCTCATCCTGAGCAACTAAATATAAGTCAAACAGGCAGGGAAAAACTCTAAGGGAATTAGGATGGAAGTAAGACAGACTGAGAAAAATGTTTGAAAATATCTCGAGTACAGGCAGTATGCAAATGCTGTTAATGGTCACAAGAAATCAGGGGCTTGATTAATATATTCTCCTGTAGCAAAGTTCTCATTACACCATGAATAGATGTAATTCTGTCCATAGGGACTATGAATACTGATATTTTGACATTCAAGGACTTCTGTGCATTTCTCCTCCTTCTCTTTTTAACCCAATGCCAGCAGCAATTTTTGCTTCTTTTTTAGCCCAAAATATCTTTCTTCTCTTTGTGGGAAAAGATTAACAGAGAAATGGCAAAAGCCTCAATACTAAGCTTTATGGTTTTTTCAGGAAACCACTAAATTCCTTTCTATCTCTTCTAGGAATGAAGGCCAGAAAATTATCACAGAACAACAATAATATAAGAGTATTTAAGGACTTAAATAAATAAACTTTAATAAACTTATATTTTCAGCACAGAGCAGATGGTGTTTGACAGACCTCCCTGAAGCTATGTAGCATCACATGCCACACTAGTTATTTTTCAATAATGTGATTTACTAAACAAATTTCTCCTTCTTTGAAATCCTATGGTGAAGAAGGCGTTTTGTGTACAGATTAAAAGGCTGTAGCCATTTTATAAGTAATAGGTGAAGGACACCTAAAATTCATGGATAAGTAAAAAATTGTACAGAATGTGAGACTACATCCATATTTGCGTGTGTTAATAAAATATTGACATTGAGGGAGCTCAACTGGGTCTCCATCCACTTGGTTTGGGAGCCTGTTTTCCAGCACAGGCTGGTTCATCCCATTTAGCATCTCAGACAGCATGTAGGCATGATTTGGACAATTGCACAGAGCAATTGAGAGCAGGCTCTTTTCTGGTTTGGAGGGAGAAGGGACCAGCCAGATGGATATTGACAGTTTGTGTTGTGTGGCCTAAGGGTCATGGAAGGGCTCCCAGTTGTTTTGTATTTCACAATAGGATGTACCCCAAAGGCCACTGTTTATGTAAACATTGTAAATTTAAAACTAGACTCAAAAAGTTACAGGATAAATTTAAAGAGAGGCTTGAGAGAGGTTCTAGATGTAGGCTGCCATGGGCCTACTCTCAGTGAGAGTTTCCTCCTATGAGCAGTACAAACCACCCAGATTAGGAACCTAAATTACAAACTTTGAGGTCAGTCTCAAAATTTCTACTATTTTTTTTTCCAGTGGCCAGGAGCCTTTTCTCCTAGATGATGCAGTTTATCAAATGCTTAATTTGTTCAGTGTCACTGTATCCCATAGCTGAGTATCCTGGAAGAAGTCCCAAGTTCCTGTTCAAGGACAACTTTCTGAACCCCTAAATGGTGACCAGACATTAATTGCTTGACCTCACCATGTAGGTGGTGAACACAAAATATATCTGCCCTGCATGAGATCAGAGAAGAAGAATTGTTAACTAGGTGTTTTGTTTGAGAGCTGTAAAATATGATCCCTATGTTAAGTATCATGGTGTTTACTCTTTGATTGTTTACATTGTATTAATGATCACAGCAATTTTCCCCAGTTTAGCAAATCATTCCCTGATTTTATTACAAAGGTAAAAAAGAAAAAAAAAGCCAAAAAAAGGTTATCTTTGCCCTAGAAAAAAAAGTCTTAACATATTTTGTGTTGTTATGGATCTTTCCAAGCCAGTCCATTAAAGCTTTAACAATGAGAGGGAAGAGGAGAATTTAAACAATATTAAAGAAATTGAATTATTTGACTGGGAAAATAAAGCATCCCAGAACAGCGATGTCACCAAGGAAACTTGGTTCAGCAAGTGCACAGCTGGAGTAATTTTCTTTTTTTAAGTTTTCTTAGAATATAGCTTTGTAGTCTAACTAACTAGACCCTGGCTGAGACTGGCTCATCTGGCAGTCCCTGCCGCACCATTCCGACAGCCAGGAGAGGCTTCCTATACCAAACTTCTCTGCCTCAGCTTTATTGTGAAATGTCAGCCTGAAAAGCAAGCTCTGATTGTGTGCACATGTGACAGCTGCTGCCTTGAACGAAATAGCAGGGACTGAATTCAGGACATCTAAAACTAAAAGCCTGTGCTGACACTGCTTAGGCTAAAGAGACGTAGATCTTCAGCTGGGGACCAGAAGAACTCAGTGAAAGGATGAAGGCAAGAAAAGTGAGATAAAAATATCACCGAGTGACACAGATGCCTCCTCTTGTGTGATAGCAAATGCTTTCTCTCTCTGTTTTCTGGTGTCAATTTGTATGATTAACTCCAGAATTTGTAATGGATTCTTTTTAGAGAGCTAAGAGGTAAATTTATGTTTTGTATCAAATCCTGGTGGCACTTGATGTTGTGGTGTTTGAATTTCTAAATGAAAAAAGGGGATGGGTTTTTGCAGATTTCTAAATGATCATAAAAGCTTTGGCCTCGTGTCATAATTAGAATTACAGGCAATAACAGAAAGCAGGCGTTCTCTGGAATGAATGCTCAAAGCAAAGGCTGGAACAGAGGCCACTTGCCAATGCAGAGCTGATAACTGTTCAGTCCATGTGAGAGATCACTGTTGAAAGGGTATGTTTAATCCCCATCCCACCCCAAAAGTGACTTCTCAATAGTTCCCAGAAAAGTATGCTATTAAGCTCAGCTGGAGATGGAAAATGGCTCTTAATCATATGCAAGGAACAATTCTAAATAGGAGCATTTGAAAACAGCCTTGGGAAGGAAAGAGAACTACCAGGAAGAATGGAAGATCATTTTGATTCTTGATGAAAAGCTTTCAAACAGAGTTCAATGTGTAAGAGATGTGACAAATCTTTAGAGAAGCAGTTTTCTCTTAAGAGAAAGGTAATACAGCTAACAAAGTCACTTAATGCTTTTTGTGTCATTGAACCTAAAAAAGTATTTTTCCCCCATTGGTTACGAGCCACAAAAAACTTTTTTTCCCCCCTTGGGTTCGGAGCCACAAAAAACTTTTTTTCCCCCCTTGGGTTCGGAGCCACAAAAAACTTTTTTTCCCCCCTTTTTAATCTTCGTGAGGAGTTTTGCTTTGAGACTTCCTGCAGGAAAGTGTTTTAAGTGGAATTTTTCTTTATACTACACCTAATGTCTGCCAATATGATTCCTGCTACAGGCGTAGGGACCATTTTCCTTCTGTCCTCAAGCTGTGTTGCTGCTTATTATCATGTTTAACATTCCCAGTGCCTGGCAGGATGGAGATTAGAAACTCTTAATATTCATTTTATAGTGAAAGGTCTTGCCAGATTTTTGTAGTATTAACTATAATATATGCACATAATTTAGTGGTGGAAAAGTTCTGAACTCTCCGGTGAGTCACCTTAATCTTTGTTCTTATCACTTTAGGATTGTTTTTAAATAATCTTCTATGCCTCCCTCACATAAACATGTTAAAAAGACTACACTGGAAGTACCAACTTGATGGAAGCAAACAAAAAAAGATGCACAGGTTTCCTTTGATAAGTGTTTACTATTTTTTTAAAAAGTGTATGTTATCTGGAGTGTTTTTCTCTAATTCTATAATTTTGGTTTTGTTAACAGACTGGAAGGAAGGAGAAGGGGGACCCACTCAACATTGCTATAGACAAGATGACCAAGAAAACACGAGACCTTCGAAGACAGGTAAGCTATAATTTTAAAATACATCTTGATTTTCCAAGGAAACCATAAACTTTTCCACTTAGGACTGGTTTTGTCACATGTAGAGGTGTAAAGTATCAGTGTCCTTATTTAGACAAGGCACTACATGACATTAAAAAACGTGGTAGCATTTCCTGAGACCAAAAAGGAAAAAAACAGGGAGAATGGAATGTGTTCCAAGTGTAACTCCCAATGTCCTACTGTGTGGGAGGGTGGGCAGATTGGCCAGGCCTTCACTGCCTTTGCAGCCCAGCAACCCCAGTCATAAAAACACTGGCATATGTGCTTATTTGTATTTATTGGAGTACTCTCATGGAAATAACAGGAAAGATGAAGAGAATATGAAAAAAAAATTATAAGAGCAGGATATTTTCAAAGAAAACTTCCAAGGTACTGTGCTAAATAAAGAGTTTATGAAGATACAGAGAGGGTTAATACATAACAAGTTGCCCAGAGAGGTGGTGGATTCCCTATCCCTGTAAACATTCAAGTCCAGGTTGGATGGGGATATAGTTGAGGATGGCTCTGCCCATGACACAGGGAAGTGGAAGTGGACCAGATGACCCTTGAAGGTCCATTCTAACCCAAAGTATTCTATGATTTTATGAATAACTGCAAAACATAGATTAAACCATAATGAATTTCTTATATTACATTTATCATTGTGTTTTGTAATAAGACTGAAAGTTAATTCAAAAGGCTTGAGATGGAAAAGAATTGAAAGGAGATTGGCAAACAAGAGGGAGAAGTCCTTTATAAGTCTCTTTAAGCCATTAAGTTAAGGCAGGGCAGATTGACTCTTTTTTTTTTTTCCTTCTTTTGAGATGATCTCAGTTCTGCATTTTCGGTAAATAATAATAAGAATAATAACAACAACAAAAATAAAACTGCAAGACCAAGCAAGGACTTATAAGTGTCTTTAGATACCTATTTGCAACAAGATAGTTTCGGAAAGAGTGACCCCTGTAGGTGTTTTGGAATCAGTGCTCTGCACTTCTAAAGCTCAATTCATTTCAGCTCTTAACTCTCAGCAAACGTGTTTGAAGATCATATTCTGCAAATAATAAACCTATTGCAGTGGACTTACAGACAATATGAATCACTGACTCTCCTATATAAAGCCTAGAATCACATCTGCTGCTCAGCTAATGACAGAAGAAAGATCTCTGCTGTTCTGACCTCCAAATTTGTGGGATCCTCAATTCTGCAGTGGAGCTGGTACCATGTGTTGCCTCCCACCTCTGTTCTTACTGCTTCAAGGAAGTAGCAGACTAACACATGAGTTGCTGTTCTGTGTGAGGCTCTCAGCAGTTGCCTGAATTACTCATCTCTAAAGCCAAATTTACTCCGAAACGTGATATAAAAATGGCACCTTTCTTAATAAACTGTCTGCTTCTCATGTATATTCAGCCCCATGGAATATTCAATCTCAGAAAGGTTGGAACTTTGTATGTGAGTAAAGTGAAGCACATATAAAATATTTTCCTGCTTGGAGATGAAGCTTTTATTATAAGATCTGATATTTATGAAAGTTTATCACATAGATATAATGTTTATTAAATCGTGGCAGGTGCTAATAAACTAATCAATATTAGATCATAATTGTGCTGGTTTTGCCCAGACACAGGGGAAGGTGGAGTCTTTGCTTTCCACAATGAGCATTCTAAAAGTGATTATCCTTCAGAATCATAATCAGTGTTCTGCTTCTTCAAATGCATAATCAACAATATATCTGTGTGTGTCTGCCTAGACCTGCCTGCTAAATTTCAGAGTGTGAGGATGTCACTGAGGGCTTGGTTTAATGGCTGGGGAGAGAGGCTTGAAGATTGAGGAGAAATGAGCCGTGGTTGAGATTACGGAGTTACACTATTTCAGTCTTTCTATTTTGAGCTAAATCATTGGAGAGACAACCAACTTTGAATACCATAATGCCTTTTGTTTTAATGAATCCCTTTTAAAGCTTGCTTTTCAGACTTTTGAAGCTTAATGTTAACACTATAAAACTAGAAAATCTACAACATACGTTTCGGGGATGGAGAAGATATATATATATATTTCATTTGATAGTCAAGCTCCCTTGCAAGTCTATAGTAATCACCCATCTAAGACTGATTTTCCTTTCTCTCCCCAGGTTACTTAGCTCTTTATTTCTGAGATTTGATTTCATTATCTACAGAACATGCAGACATGTGAAATGAATGGGGATGGAATGCACGGCGCTAAAATTCCGCCTCACAATTTACAGTCACTTCAATATTTCTTATTCTGATGGAATCATGTCTTTTAAACTCATCATTTAAACTCTCCTGGGCATTGGGAAACTATTATGGAGATCTAATTATATGTCTTACTATAAACTGCCAGTAAGAACATCAACCTAAGTCAGACTGAGCAAGTTCTTGGAAGCAGACATGTCTCACCAGCCCATAGCTCACTGCTACCATTTCTCACATGATTTTCATAGAAGCACAGAATGATTTGGTTTGGAAGGGAACTTAAAGACCATCTAATTACACCGCCCTGCCATGGGCAGGGACACCTTCCACTAGCCCAAGTTGCTCCAAGCCTCGTCCAACCTGACCTTGGACACTTCCAGGGATGGGGCAGCCACAGCTTCCCTGGGCAACCTGTGCCAGGGCCTCACCACAATTGCAGGAGATCATTTCTTCCTAATATCTAATCTAACTCTGCCCTCTGGCAGTGTGAAGCCTTTCTTCTTTATCCTGTCCCTCCAAGCCCTTGTCCAAAGTCCCTCTCCAGATCTCTTGGAGACCCTTTAGGTACTGAAAACCCCTTTAGGTGCTGGAAGGTCTCCTGGAAGTCTTCTCCAGGCTGAACAACCCCAATTTGCTCAGCCTTTCAATTTGAACAAGCTGGAAAACACACAGAGTTCTGTGTCTGATAATAATTGTGTGAATTGGCAAGATTTGAGGTCTTTTTCCCCACCCCGGGATGCAAGTCTGTAGGTTTTTTTTTAAAAAAAAAAAAAGACAAAACCTAAAAGCTAAACAAAAACATCTTTCACTGTGTGGTACAGCAAGCCAGCCCAGCAGCAGGGAGTTGGTTGATGCCAGTTATTTTGTTTGTTTGCTTTTCCTCCATGGGAGGAAAAGGAAATTACCAACCCTATAGTTTAAATACTAGAGGTAATCCCAAAGCAGCAGGCACACCCGGGATTTCAGGTATCACAGTGACATCTGCAGTGACATTGCAAGCAAGATAAGAAGGAAGGACACACCAAAGAGTTTGGCTGACACAGCAACTGGGTGCCCAGCGAGGCCCAGCACCATCTGTAGATCATTTGGAGGTGTGTGAGCACAGCACCAGCTGTTCTGCTGTCAGCACCACTGGTGTCCCACCTGCCAGTGCTGCTCTCCTGCCCTGCCCTGTGTTTGTGTCCTGTTCCAGCGGACCAGCTGAGCTTGTTCAGTCTCTTTGAGCCACTTGCTTTCCCCGTGAGGTGGAATAACCAAAACCATTTGTTTTCTCTTAGAGAGCAGGACTCTGTGCTGCCATTAATACCAACAGAGCAGCCTGTCTGCACTGTTTCATTTTTGTCCATTCAAGCCAGGCTAAGTCTTCATATCCCTCCAAGTAGAAGGAATTGTACAGAAAAGAGATTTTTTTTTTTTTTTTACCAGCAATGCTGTTTATACTGAAAATGATGCTCTCAGGTAGCTGTTAAGGACAAAGAGATTACCTCCTGCAGACTGTGTGTCTGCAGGTTTGTGTTATTACTGAAGCTACTTAGAAATACTGCGTGAAATAAATACCCCAAAGAAAATTTTCACTTTCTTAAAAACTGAAAAAAACATCATAAATCATCCAGAAAATGAATTTTGAAAGTAGGAAAAAAAAAAAGTCTGAGAGTGTTGAAAAGTCCAGTGTGGATTTTTTCAGAAGTTTCACATTTTTGGTTTGAAAGTTAATAATTTATTTTTAGATTAACACTGCAAATATAAACATTTACACATTAATAAATATGGAAAAATAAACCCACATTTTTACAATGGCCAAAAAAATTTTCCGTTGCTTTAAGGCATTTTGGTAATTTCTTTTTAATTTTCAGATGTAATTGCAAAGTAGACCAAAACAAAAATTAAAAAGTACTGTATTTTTCCTAAAGTTGGATTTCTGCTTCTCCTTGCAGTTTTAGGCAACAAGACTTTATTAAAAAATATATATATTTGTAGGAACTGTGAGTTAGAAAGTCCAGAAATAACTGCATTACGAGATGCATTTTGCTAAATACTTTTGAATGTTAGACTGATGTCCTGGGCTTTTTCTTTAAGGGAAGGATGCCTAATAGAAATTAATGTTATTTTTAAAGATACAAGTTTGTGTGTGCAGCATAAAAAGGGTTTTTTTGCTATCTGATTATTGTTTTGTGCCCTTAGACTGTGTGTTGTTGGGTGCAATGCAACTTAACCTTTGGACAGGTACCACAAAAAGCAGAATAACATCAACATTCTATTAGTAGCTACCTACAGTCAGTAGCAAGGATGGTGATTTTTAATATGGAAAGCTGTCATCATTTCTGGACTCACAATAAATGTGCTTGTTCTTGTGGTTAAAAGAATTCTTTACACCACTCTCTGAAACAAAACGTTCTGATTTAGCATCTCTTTTGATTTAAAAGATGGTTGGATGGGTTGTTCTTAAAGGTCCTTTCCAACCTTAATGATTCTTTAAAAAATGCCCTCTCCTCAGGTTGTCTTTTCCACACCACATCCTGCAAACCTCCGAGGAGTACATGTTGTGTGGACACAGGACTGAAAACCAAAACCAGCTGAATTAATGACATTTTGCTTTCTGTAGCATTGTACTGAGTAATCTCAACTCCTCCCTTATGGCCTCTGATTTTCTTGTTTTATCTCATTTTCTCACACCCATCCTTCTCCTCTCTGCTGCTGCCTCATCTGTAGCTCACTTTTTACTCCAGGCTGGTCAGTGAAATGCAGCTTTGTCTGGTTTTGGCTCCTGCTCAGCCAATATCCATGTGGTGGTTGCCCAACTGGTACCTGTGTTAGTACACTGGCCAGCCAGCTACTGACTTCACAGAACAAATTTCCCTCCCAGGAAATTTGGACTCTAATCCGGGTCACTGTTCTCCTACCCAGACAATTTTTCATCAAACTCCAGCTATTCAGCATCCTTAAGATCTTTTTCTCTCTGTCAGATGGTTTTAAAACCGGCCAACAGATTAAAATGCAGTTGAAAAACTGGGCAGAGTTGCTGTAATTTCTGAGCCTCATTTCCTCAGAAAACCAGTTGGAAACAAAAGCCTTTATGATCAAGACTGTGGTCCTGTTCTGCTCTACTCTTTCATCTCCAACTGGTACTACCCATAAATAAATACCTCAGTATGATTTCTGTAGTGAAATTTTAGGGTTTTTTCCCCTATTACTTTCCAAGAATGGGTTTCAGGTGTGGCTGGGGTTTGTCCTTGTTATTGATGATTTAATATCAGCTTGTTTATAGACTGAAAGCTGAAAGATAAGAACTTCCAAGATTCCTGCATTGGTTTGGATGAGTTGTCTCCCTTTTTCTGATGAATATTGCTTGAGTTTTATTTAGATATTTATTGCTTCTTCTCAATGTCTGCTTTTCCCAATAACCACTCATAACACCTTAGGAATGGTAACATGGGGTACTTAGGATCAGGTTTGCACATTTAGGCATGAACTAATATTAATAGGGACTGTGCTATCATTTCTCTCTGTCAGCCACACAGTCAGACTTGTTCATCCACATACTTTGCAGCAGCCAAAATAAAATAAAATAAAATTAAAAAAAATAATAATTAAAAAAGTATATATCCCTGTCATATTTACCCTTTTAATACCTCTAATCGATTTTTTATGTATCATGTAATAAGTACATCCTTTCACATGACCCTTTTGTATATTTGATTGGTCATTTCCATTCCCTTTTGCTAAGGTGTGCTCTTGCAGGTACCTTTGTAGGGCACTTGGTGGACTTTGGGCACAACATTCATTGGTCTCTTACAAACCATTTTCTCTGGAGTTTTTCCCTTCAATCTACAATTATTATACTCCTTATCTTTTAGTCATAGATATCCTGAGATGGAAGGGACCCACAAGGATAGTCAAGTCCTTGATAGTCCTATTTCAGTAGCTATATCAGGCTACAAGTCACATTTTCTAAAGGTTAAAGTTGATGAGGCAAATACCTCCTGTAAATTTATTCGTGCAAATTTGGTAAAACAAAGATCTGGGGGAGAACATCTTGATCATACTCAGTTTTTATCAACTTGATAGGCCTCTGAAAGTTCTCACAATTTGGTGTCCTTTGTTTAATATGGGTTACAACAGTTTGAACTGGGTAACAGCCTTCAGACTGTTCTTAGGCTTATTTGTCATGTATTTCTGTTCTGGCTCTTGAGCGGCAGCTTGTCTCCATTTGCTCTTTATGTCAGTCACTTCCACATAGATTAAGTTGTATTGCTGTTTATAAATGCTATTTGTGGTAAAAAAAGAGAAATCTTTAGCACTTTGAAACCTGCCAAAAATTGACATAGACTCCAGAGACAGCCTCAGAATAAAAGCCATGAATATTAACTCGCGGAATTAGACTGATGGGACACCTAAAATTGAAAAAACGTGTTCTGTTGGAACAGATTTTATTGCAGCTAACTTATACAATGTGAATTATGTTATGGATAGACACTTAGAGAATGTTTTGAGTCTGTGAACTTAAATCTCTCTTATTCAACTATGGGCATAGGTTTCTTCTTTACAGTATGTAAATGCTTTTGAAGAAAAAAAAAAAACAGGACTTCCTGCAAAAGAGGAAATCTTATCATCATCTTTCTGCAGCAAAGCTACTGTCTCATAGACAGACTTGCAAATGCTGCAGGGGGGGCCAGCAGCACCTAGAAATGAAATCTTGCTGCTCTGAATCATGATTAATTGACTTGATTATTTTTCTTTTGTTTGTTTATCCCCTCTTCCTTCTGTATGTTCTATGAAGACAAGCAACTTACTGTCCAGTTTTAGAAAGAGAATCTGAAGCTGCCTCAATTTAGGTATTCTGTGTTCTACCAGCATTAGGAGGTACACAGCATCTGTATATTAAGATATAAGCCCAAGGGAGGCAAAACAAGATCTTCAGAAGAAAACAGTGAACCCAATTCTAATCAAACTTATCATTAGAGAACAAACTCCTTTCAATGTCTCAAAGAAGATGAAGAGCACACCCAAAGAAATAAAAACCTTATATTTAGGGGGCAGGGTGAAGAGGAGAGAGAGAACTCTGAGGATTCACAGCAGCTGATGTTAGTTATGGAAACTGGGTGATGACATAAGGAAGTGGTTTTCCTTTAGTCTCCCTTACAGTCAACAGGTAGTTCCTCTTTGGAGGGTGATTTAGGGGTTCAAGGATGCATTTTGCATAAACTCATCTTTCTTTGTACACAGGGAGTAACAAACAAACTGCTTCCTAATTCAGGCACCCCAAAAATAAGAGCCCAAAGGCAGGTTTGTGTTAATAGGCCTTTGACTTTCAGGCCAGTCAACAGTGCAGCAACTGGGGCATTTCTGGGAGGGCTGGGGAAGCACATTCTCCCTCTTCATTACCATAAAAGTAGGTTCTGATGTGCCCTTTGTTGCAGACAGGAGGGCACTAGGTAAAGTTATAAATCCTGAAGGCAGCTTTTTTTAATTCAATATCTGTATAATTTAAGGAGAGCTAAAAAACACAGAAAGAGCAGGTCATGGCCCTTTACTGAGCTCACATAACACTGAGAATTTGTAAGGGAGTTGATACAGTGCTCGAAGATGCAAAATTTCATGCAAGTGTTAAGTACTAGCAGAATATCCAAGAAGGTTATAACTTCAAAATTTTGTCTTGCATGAATGTTTACTGAAGATTTATTCTATAAAGGCAAAGTTGAAGCAAGGCCACACTTAAATAGATGATCCACAGGAGTCTTGCCAAGGTTGTACTGCATTCCCAAAGAGGAGGTGATGCCTGTTTGCAAGGGGAAGTGCAGTGTTATTGGTAATATTGCCCCATTCTGTTGCATGAAACTGCTCCTTGACAAAATTTTGATGTTTTTAAAGGGAGCCAGCCATAAATCAATCTAAATGTCTTTGAAACTGAGGCCACCTGTGGCATCAGCTTGTGCTCATTAGAAACTCGGCTCCTTTCCCTTTTTGCTTAGTACGTTTTGTTTTCATCTGAGGTGACTCCAGTGCTCTTGAATATGGAAATCTGGGAGCTGGCTTCCCAAAAGCAGTCTATCAAATGCTAATATGGATTTATTTCTGTGCCAGTGCTATGTGTTTATGGCTTGGATTCATTTAATGTGGGTGCATTGCATTGCGTGTACTTCTTTAGTAGGTTTTTCTAGCAGCTTCTACAATGGTAATAGGCAGGAGTCCTCTGTAATACTGGCTTAGAAAGCTTCACTTGATAAAGTCCTTTACTCTTTCAGCTTCCACTGAATTTATGGCTCTAACACAGCAGAGGTAGGAATACCCTGAATGTCACCATCTTGGAGTGAAAGAACTGTGAGCCCCTGGCATGCTGTTCAGTATTCCACTTTTTGTCTGCTCTCATTTGGTAGAATAACTGGTGGGTGTACTATAGGAAAGGAGGTTTAGAAACATATTGAAAAATCTGATCTAAAAAATTAGAGACAATGAACTGTTACTTTAATTTTAATTAATAATGGTTTTGGCTTGAACTTCTTTCATAGAATCGTAGAATCAGGTTGGAAAAGACCTCCGAGATCATCAAGTCCAACCCTTGATCCAATCCCACCCTGGTTACCAGACCATGGCACTGATGCCACATCCAGTCTCATCTTAAAACCCTCCAGGGATGGTGAATCCACCCCCTCCCTGGGCAGCCCATTCCAATGCCTGATCACTCTCTCTGTAAAAAATTTCTTCCTGATATCCAACCTAAACCTCCTTTGAATGCACGTGTCTTTGTCTCCCTCAAAATGCACTTCTAGATGTTTATCACTGTGACATTGAGGTTTTTATGGTGCTCTGAAGTGCTTCAGAGGAAATGGAGAGTGCTTTAATACTGTTGATTTACTCTTTCAGGTCTGCAGTAATTTCCGTACTGCCTAATTATAAGGCTGTGTTTAATTTACTCTACACATAATGTTTACTGATGCACATATGGTGCCATATTTCAGGAAACTGTGCCCATATCAGGTAGTTTTGGGTAAGGCTGCAGTGTGTAACATTTTGATCAAATGAGGGAAACTTTGATCTGCAGCATAATACCCATGATGGATTATTTTTGTCTGGCAAAAGCCACAGTGTAGTAACTATGGCTGCTTTTGCTTTTTGAAATAGGGACTTGATTTTATATATATTTTTTTTTAACTGAGTGAAGCTGTGAGCACAGAGGGTTGGCCTTTCAAAGTGGCTTGTGAGGAATTATGAGGCAAAACTCAGTGACAGCTATATTGCATTAGAAGACATTACTGCACATAGTTTGTGTATTATTCTTCAAATAATGAGTCTTCATAAAAGCTCACATATTTCAACAAATCTTTGTGCTTGCTCCAGAACCTTTAGAAGATGCCAAGCTCTGTAATCACTGCAGAGAAACAAGTATGGAGTTTTTAGAGCTCTTTTTAATAAAAGACACTGTAAATGTGGGAAATTCTGAACAGAAATGTATAATGTTGTTACATTAAAAAAAAAAAAAAAATCCAAAAAAACTAAACCAAAACAACCCAAAAACCAGAGAGGAAAAAAAAAGATATGACAATTTTACATAAAGAAGCTTACATTGTTCTATATTGTCAGCTAGAGACTGACCAGTAGTCACATCAGCTAAAGAAACTTATAGAAGCTTGGATACATAAAGAATCAGATTTTGGATTCATAAAGAATCAAAATCAGCTTCAGATTTTGATGCTCATTATCAATAACAGAGCAGCATGAGGTAGAGAGCACAGTAATTGTGGAGGGAAGCAGAGTCCTTTCCCAAAGACTTCTATAATGTTTTCTTCCTAACAGATTTATGAGCAATGGCAAAGTACATAGAATTTAACTTCCAAATGGGATTTCAACATTGCATTTGTTTCTTAATTGACATTAATTTTGTTCAGTAGCACAATTTCTAAGTGTTATTAAATGTCCTTAGTGTTACTTTCTACTTGTAGAAAGCAACCAGAAATATAAAAAGTTCTGGTTTTGGTTTTCACTTTGTAGAAATTTCTGCAAAGGAGTAGAAAACAAAACAAAGCAAAAACAAAATGAGAAAAAACAAAAAACAAAAAACCCAAACAAACAACAACAACAAAAGCAAAACAGTGAAAAACAAACCCAACTCTGTAAGCCAGACTGTGATTTTGCTGCAGTCAGGACTTTCCTGAAAGGCATGGATGATAATTGATAGTATCAGATATCAATCATCTCTGTCCATGGGGCAGGATCCATTTGTGACTTCGAGTGGCTCTTGGAAGGGATGATGAGAAATCCATTTTTGCAGAACACGATCAATTTTTAATCTTGTTTCAGCCATTGTCTGGCACTCCAATAGACAGGTCTACCCAGGAGCTGTCATCAGCTTTCATTGGGCTAAATCTCCAGGCCTTAGAGAAGCTGATGATAATATTTAGTGTGCCAGCCTGTTCCTGCAGCTGGGGTAGATGGGCATGCAAGTGTGACACGTGTAGCATTTACTCTATTAAATCTTTAAAGCTTATTGCATCTGACTTTGAGTGAAGTTGTTTTGCATGTTTATCATAGTGAGGATAATTTCATTAAGGGCTTTCATAGGCAATTTCCTTCCTATTTTGACCAAACAGCTATTTTACATCCCCAAAACAGCTTTTTCCTCAATTTTTTTTTTTTTTTTTTTTTTTTTTTTTTTTTTTTTTTTTTTTTTTTACTTACTGTATTTATATAAAAAACCCATAAAGCTCCAAATCCACTCGATTTAAATATTTCAGCACAACCTGAGACACTGTGTGAAGCTACACAAGGTGTTGTGGTTCTCAATTTAACCTGTGGATATTCAGTTCATTATTTTTATCTTTGCTTATTACCCTCCTCTTTGTCACACCCCTTTTGTATCAGACCCTCTAGAAATGCAGTCTTGTGACATTTTTTCACATTTTACAGTCCTCTTCAGTTTCCATAGTGTTATTTTTCAAAGTCCTAACCCTCTTTTTCTCTACTGGGGTACCCTCCTATAGTCTTTCCCTTCTTTGTTCCTACATGTAATTTCCAGTTCTGCAACTTCATCCTTCCACATTCACCTTATCACAACTCTACCCTCCCAGGTCATACAGAATGCAAAATTTAATCTCTGTCTTTCACTTCTGGGTTCTTTGACTTCACTAAACCTCTTCACTGTCTGTTCAGTCCCTACCTCTATTTCTGTTTTTCCAACATTTTTGATGGGAATCTCTGTACTGTCCCCTACCTGTTAATGCCCTGTGTAAATCTTTATTGCTAGAAATAATAAATATTTAGTATTATCCCAGCATGCAATCAGAGTTTGGTTTTCATTGTTGTATGCAGACATGAAAGAGAAGAGTTCATGCACTGATAATACTCATGTGTTTGAGGGGTATGTGGATATCTTTCTCCCAAACATATGATATTTTCTCTGCTTTTATGTAACTACACTCATATTGTTAGCAAGCCTGAGGCTTGCTCTTGATGAAAAATGTTTTTTTGAAAAAGTGGTTTAAAATTTGTTATCATATAAATTGAGAAACCACCCACCCAACCCCCTCAAAAACAAACAAACTTAAACCTAAGTACTTGGTAACTGGGTTCTTCTGTGCTTCAGGCCATATACCATTTTGAGGACTCCTTTGCAGTGGTCTATGACTAGAAAAAATGTTTTGGTTTTTTTTTTTTTTCTTTATGTGTCTTATGCTCTTTCAAATTTCTGGTCAAATTTGTAATTTCAATTGTTTTCTATTAGTAGATTTACTCCTGGTTTTTTTCCTGATCAGGGAAGTTTCTCTTTAGAGAGAAGAAACCTCACACAAGTAAAAATATATTAAGAATTTTAAACTGAAAGGGAGAAAGTTTAGATTAGATGTAAGGAAGAAATTGTTGGCTGTGAGGGTGGGGAGGCCCTGGCACAGGTTGCCCAGAGAAGCTGTGGCTGCCCCATCCCTGGAAGTGTCCAAGGCCAGGTTGGATGGGGCTTGGAGCAACCTGGGATAGTGGAAGGTGTCCCTGCCCATGGCAAGGGGTTGGAATGAGATGGGCTTTAAGGTCCCTTCCAAACCCAAGCTACTTCATGTTTCTATGAAGGATTACCCGAGTTATCTTAGGCTCAAAACTTAAATATTTGTATATAATATATCCCAGCAATTTGTAGTTTGAGTGTCCAAGTGTGATACATGCTTGAAATGCTAATCCTTTTGCTCTTGAATCCATCAAGACATAACTGATGGCATTACTGTCCACATCCCCCAAGTTCCCATTTTTTGATCACCTTTTCATGTGATGTACTTTGCAGCGTTGACCAGGACTTTCTCTTTAGCACTACACTGCAGAAGCTTCTAATGGTCACTGCCTTATTCTCCAGAACTCAATTTCACAGCACGTTGGGGGTGACACACTTTAACTGCAGTGGAGAAAACTTTATTTTCATCCCTTTCAATTAAATTAATACCTGTTTGGGAGTGCTCTGCAGGTGCAAACTGGAGTTGGGTTGCAGTGCACTTTAAATGGAAAATGGTGAATAAGGTGCTCCTTGGTAAACTTTTGTTACAGATACTGCCAGGCTTTATAAAGTTTAACAATCTGTTAGAATCATTAATCTCCTGCTGTGACTTTACCTTCCAGTGTCAGGATTAGACATTTAATTCTTTACTAGACTGTAAGTAGCACTGAGATATTTTGGTTCTAAAACTGTTATATAGCTATGGAAAACATCATTTTGGTGGGCATTTAACCTCTTTGAGCTCAATTACAGCTGTGAACCGACAATGATAAAACAGCCCTAAACAGTGCTTAGAACAGTACAACATGATGCTATCAAAAACAGCAACTTGACTGTGCACCATAAACTGACTAAATTGACTGAACTGGAAAGACATAAAATCTGCCTTGTGCTGCACCATTCATCGCTTTTAAAAATATTTGCAGGTTTTGATGTTTTCATTCTATATTTTTTTTGTCGGCCACTCTGGCAAAATTATTATTCTTTTAGCTTTATGTTAATTAATAAAGTTTTCTCTGTGACAAAATGAATTAAGCAAGACCTTACTTTAATGTGCTCCCCCCTCTAACAAATGAAGTTTCATGTAGTGGAAACTACCCACACTTTGAATTCACCTCTAGCTTAAAAATTCAGTGTGTGTGTGGGGGAAAACCTAAAGCATTGTCCTATGAGTAATAGTTTTTGTCATAATATTTACATCAGAATGCAGCATAAATTAAAGCATTGCAGAGACATTTGTTAATGTAGGTACGTGCACGAGCTCTCGTGCTGGTTTTAGAATAAAACATGATGTGCTTTTGCTGCTTGTTTTATGAGCATTTAAATTCAAGCCACAGACTTCTCCCATTCCCTTCCAAGCTGATGTTACTTGTACGAAACAGTGAAATCCCTGGATGCAAAGCCAGCACTTTGGCTGGACTTTGTTGCACTGTGCAGAGGAACATACAAGATTAGTTTTCCAGTAGTTATTTACCTTGATGAATAGCCCTAATTGGATCAAATAGACTGGTAATGGGGAGCCAATACTTTCAAATGTCTCGTCTTGTGCCATTAATATTACCTTGTCATGTATCCATTTGAGCTGTTGGATGAATGTCTTGCCTGTGACACTCCTGTCACATTTAACAAATGATTTTGTCAAGTCATTCTTTATAGCTTGTGGTGAAGGATGGCAAAATTTGTGGTCTCCTGCATACATAAAACCCATTAACTACACCTTTCAACTTCAATGCAAGGGCATCCTAAAACTCAGGTAACAAATTTTTAAAGAAATTATAATGCCTGTTTACAAGAGGGGGCAGAAACATGCTACTGATATCTATGATTAACACAGCAGAGGGAAACAGAATTAATTAATTTTGTATTTATCAAACCTGTGACAGTCAGAATTCAGATTTATTTTTTTTCGGCTGCTGCAATTATGAACCTCAGAAGGCAGCACACAGTTGCCATTAGAAATGAGATATCCATTTAATTCATTCATTTTGATTCAGATAGAAGTCTACTGTATATTTGCTATGTGAAACCCCCAAATTGCTGGTTAGCTGATGCTCTTGCTGTCCTTTACATTGATTTGTAGACTGAAGATATTTAACACTGATGAAAATAAGCTGCTTCCTTGAACATCTTGAGATTTCTTAGAATTCCATGGGGCATATTGTTATAGCCAGATCTATAACACCACATTAACTTTGATTAAAAGTTGAATTGAATAAAACCCTTTGGAACAGATACGTCCTTATGGAACAATAGAAACAGAAAAGCATCAGTGTTCATTTAGCATTTAAAGTCAGTTTTTTTCAGTGCAGTGGACAGTAGGTTTTACTGACACATTGAACTTGAGCAAGTGGATTTTCTTAAAGATTTTTCACTGAGTAGGAGATGGAAACCACATGGGATTTTCAAAATCTTTGTGTGTCTAGCTACAGGTACACAAGTGAGGCATCTGAGTTCAGAGCAGATTTTCCCAGCAAGCTCTGGGAGATGGGCATCAGCAAAAGGTGATTAAACAAATTTGTGATGCACCCTCTGCAGTAGTATCTCTCCCTTAATGCTGGCTATTGGTGAAACCCTTCATTTTAGTAGGGAATCACAGAATATCCTGAGTTGGAAGAGATCTACAAGGATCATTGAATCCAACTCCTGATTGTCCTGCACAGGACAACCCCAAGAATCTCACCATGTGTCTGAATTTTTAAATTAGAGGATTAATGTACATAGTGATTGGAAATCTATCAGCCATAGAATGCAGGGTACTGTGCTGGTGCACTCTTCTTATCATCTTAGAATATGGGGTTTTTTGCAATGTTTTGATGCACTTGAAGCAATATTAGTGTTTATATTGAGAAAAATGTTCATGGATAAGGATCTCATTGTGTGAGATGCTGTGCAAACGGACCCAAAGGATGGTCTGAAAGAGCTTTTAATGTAAGAATAAAATAAGAGTCAGCAAGTGGATAGCAGCAGGTTGAGGGGAGAAAAGGAAAAGAAAGAGTACAAGATATAAATGTAAAAGGTGGTAGCAAACACACACCAGCTTCCTAACTCTTGGCAAGTCTCTGATAGATTCTTCTTCTCTTCTTTTTGTGTTTTTCCTCTGCCTGTTTGCATGTGTTACTGACTTAGCTATTCTGAGTCCCTTTAATCATTTTGGAAGTGGAGAAAAAAATTCCAGGTAGAATCTGAGTGGAACTAATTTTTCGGGGGAATTGAGAACTGCTGGGTTTCATACACTGACTGCTGTAGTTGTGATAGAAACAAAAGGAACACCTCATGCAAACACATATATGGTATTTTGCTTTGCTTGTTTTTACTGCACTGCTCAGGGATTGAGTGAAAATATTCACAGTTAGCTTTGCCCTTATTCAAATAGAGCTGAGAATTGCTGCCATCAAGCAGCAAATACATCTCGGTGTGTTTACAGTACCTAACAATATACTAGTTTTCAGTATGATTGGGTGTTTTGATGACACCTTGTCTAGCTAAAGCTTTCTTGTCTGGACTGCAAAATAGAGAAAATTACCTTTCTGGATGTTTCATCTAACTAAAAATGTATGATTTAAGGAGACTAATGGCTACCCAGGCCTCCAGGCTGAATAGCTCCCAGCTTGTGTTCAAGTCCACAGTTTTTCATTCTTAACAGCCAAAAAGCTGGGGAAGGCATACTCAAAATGTTTCTGATCCACAATCCTACAGAGCAATTATGCCTTCCAGGAAGAATTATTTAAGATTTCAGTTGTCTTTCTGGCTGTCTTTCAAATTTTAGTGAAGTTTGACACTAATGAGTGGTTATTAATAAAGTAGAGAAGAAGTTAGTGGCATCATTCTTACAGTAATATTGTTTCAAACAGATGTTTTTACGAAGTAACAGGTGTTAAATCTTCAGTAACTTGTAAGATGTGGGGGTTTTTTCCTTTATAATAAATTATGGTATGTTTTCTAATCTGCCTGGAAAA
The DNA here is from genome assembly GCA_013397135.1 of Pachyramphus minor. Lineage (NCBI taxonomy): Eukaryota > Metazoa > Chordata > Aves > Passeriformes > Tyrannidae > Pachyramphus > Pachyramphus minor. The sequence continues at coordinate 162,116 of VYXB01010174.1, read as the reverse complement.
CGCTTAGAAGGGTTTTATGTTTATACCTGTTGAAAGTATTTGAAAAAGAATATGAAGCACAAGGCATCTGATACACGAAATATTAATTATTGCATAGAATACTATTCAGTGCAGGAATTAGAGAAGGCTTAGAAATATTCAGGCTAATATTTTTTATGGTTGCTTGAAGTTAAGCTCCTTAATCCATATTTGTCTTTTAAGTGAGCTGAACTGTTTTTTCAAGTAGTGGGGAGCTTTCAGTTCTCATCAGTTTGCAATGTCTTATGCAGGTAATCACCATCATCCTTTATAGATCATTTCAGTCCAGTAGGATTAGGTGTGTGCCAGCATGAATCCCAGGAGGGTTTGGCAGAGCCTAGGCCTTTAAGTGTTTAATTCTGTGTTCCTGCTGGAAATATTTAACTTGGAGAAAAGAAGGAGAGAATTCCAAACTTCCGTATATTGCTGTGAGTTGTAACACATCAATGCTTAGATATGGATAGTGGGAATGGGTATGGATAAACTCTCCTTTATTTACTGGTCTGCTTTCTTTTGTCACAGCTACGGAAGGCAGTGATGGATCATATATCAGATTCATTCCTGGAGACCAATGTCCCATTGCTGGTTCTCATTGAGGCTGCAAAAAGCGGGAATGAGAAGGAAGTGAAGGAATATGCTCAGGTCTTCCGTGAACACGCCAACAAGTTAGTTGAGGTAAGTGACTTTATTGACTCAGCCAAGTTTCCATCTTCCCTCTCTAGGAGAGGTAAGAAAAATGATATATTGGATGAAATGTTGCAGTTATAGTTTCAGGAGTTTTGGTCAACTTTATCCCAGTGATTGCACAGGAAATGCCTGGATGAGTGGCAGAGGAAAGCACATGCTGTGTTTTAGCAGCTCATTAAAATAGTTGAGCATGTTAAAAGTGATATTTCCAGTATTTTTCCAAAAAGCATGAGCAACAAGAAGTAAATTTCAGTTCAGCTTTACTGGATATACATTTATTTATTTATAAATAATTTCAAATAAATAAATAAACATTTATTTATTCCCACAAGGAGTATGAAATATAATGATTGAAACCTTGGATCCACATTGAATGGACTTTTATTAAAATGGTAATATTCATCTCAGTTTGCCCTTTAACATATCAAGAACTGTGAAAAGGTGCTTGCATTTCTTTAAGACAAATATAATCCAGTGATTTACTTGATAATATTGTGTGGCATTATTGACTTTTCTGTACTAGCATTATTTTGAAGACTGTGCAATGCACTTTCTAGCATTGTCTAGCAAAGGAAAACGGTGTTAGGGAACTACTGATTTAACAAGTATTGAACTAAACCTTTGAATATCTTCTGTTCTTAAATCAGGCCTCAGCCTTATTCTGTAGTGCCTGAGCTGAAGGAAGGAGTAAGGAATTTTTAGATACTATTGACTAAAGCTTTTACTGCCTCCTTGTAACAGGAGCTGTGGCAATGAAAAAGAAAATATACAGTGGGTATGTACAGGGAAACAAACCAAACAAACTGAAAACCCCTCCACAATATTCATAGTTATTTTATAGTGTCAGTCAGAGTTCTAGTCTTACATGCAGTGAACATATGGGGTTACTATTGTAGCAGTCACTTCCTCCACCGGCTTGGAACAAAATTTTGCAATGACAGGTCTAATAGCACTATTAAAAAGTTAAAAATAACTAAGTAGATATTTTAAAAACATCATAGGAAGTAATGACAGGAAAGGAGGAAAAATACCTTTCAGATGTGTTGTTAAAAAAAAGAACAACCCACAGTCAAAAATAACCCAAAAACCACTCACCAGAAAAACCCACACCACCTTTAACTGGAAGAAGAAAGAACCATAATGGTGTTAAACTGACAGAGGGCAGGTTTAGGTGAGATCTTAGGAGAAAAAATTCTTGGCTGTGAGGGTGGTGAAGCCCTGGCACAGGTTTTCCAGAAGAGCTGTGGCTGCCCCATCCCTGGAAGTGTCCAAGGTCAGGTTGGACAGGGCTTGGAGCAATCTGGGATAGCGGAAGGTGTCCCTGCCCATGGCAGGGGGGTGGAATGAGATGGGCTTTAAGGTCCCCTCCAACCCAAACTGTTCTATGGTTCTGTGATTCTATGACACCCAAACAAAGAGCAGTTATAGTTTTCTAGCTTTGGTTTTACAAGCCTGACATTACATTAGACTCATATTTTAGACCAAACTGGAGTTTGGTTAATGATTTTCAACATTATGTGGTCATCTTTAGGTACCTCATCAACAAAGCAATGATGATAGTAACAATAAATGTCTTGGGCCTAATATCTAATATTTTTATTGCATTTAGGTTATTTCTGACTATTAGAAGCAGATTCCTAATTGATTCTTGTATGTTTGGGACAGCTGGTACTAGTTTCTGGGTGCATCCATATTCTTTTGCAAGGATGGGTTCTTTTAGGTGGATCTTGCCCTTTTAGCTGTAAGGACTATTTCTGGTTCAGGTGAAAAGTGTCTTGAAGAAATTGATTTCTAGGGTAAGTGAAATTTTGAAACCTAGATTTCAAGTTCATCAGGCTGCACAAGGAAATAAGTATTTTGAATAGATTTATGTCCCTTCTCCACTAGATTTTACACTTAAAATAGTTTCATAATTTTTACTTATTGATGCACAATGGAACCTCAGCAGATGGGCTTCTGTGGCTTTGTGGGTCAAGTATTTTGCAAATAGTAAAATGTGGTTTAAAGATGAGACATAATCAAGTGACTATGAAATGTAAGATCCTTTCCCAGGCACAGGGCCAGAATTCCTTGCTAATATATGCAAACATAGCTTCACTGAAGTATGTGGAGTTGCACTTACTCATGTCAGAGGAATTTGGCACTGCAAATTCAATACTGTGAAAACTCAGTAGTATTAATCAATTTAAAATCAGAATCTGAATTTCTTGGATGTCTTACCAGGCTCAATAGAAAGCCTACCAAAAGGTCAGGGAAAAAAAATCCATGTTTTAATACTTCTTTACACAAAACCTTCACTTTAACATCCTGAGGAGAAAAAAGAAAAAAAAAAAGAGGCAGTTCTTGATATCTGATGAATACAAATGGCAAAATTTTCTTTGCATGGCCAATGTATTTTAAAAAATAGCTGCTGTAAGCATGAGGCTTATGGAGGTTAACTTTCTTTTATAGTCCATATTGCAGAATACTCAAATCTTCTCTCAAAAGCTGTTTTTGTTATATATATATATATATATATGTTTTCCCTTCCCCGCCTCTTATAACATTAATAACCACAAAAATGGATTGTCATTTCTCTGGGCATTCACTGACAATCAGATTTGTCTATGGGTTTTGTTGGAAACACAGAGCAGGGTGGTACTTTACTGTGATGTAATTCATCCAAAATAAATCAAATTTATTTTATCTGTCATACAGATTCTGAGGGTTAAAAGTAATAATATAATAAAACAGAATTTAGATGGTACCACTCCAGGCTTGGAGGGCTGACTCTTTTCCTTCAAATCATTTCTCAGCAGTCACCTCTCAGTTTTTCTCTGCTTTCTGAAACTGAGGCGCCTATTCCAGGTCATGATCTTTACCTCATGAATCCCTTTAATGCTTTTTAAAAAATTATCTCTTAATGGCTGAAAGTCAGTTAATACCTGAGTTGTAATGTCAGCTTCAGATGTGACCTTGGGAAGTCATTTAACTTCTCTATCCAGGTTCCTTCATTTGTAGCATAAGGTAATTCACATTCAGATAATTCACATACCTACCATACAAAGGCATTTGACTTATAAATCAGCTCAGATTTATTCAATGCAGCTATCAAAGCACTATATGGCAGCTAATTGATTAATTTTCATTATTTTGTTTAGTAAAGCTTTCTTGGTTTAGCTGTTAGTCCTCTGGAGTGTTTCTTGCAAAGTTAAATTATTAAATCCAACAAGTTTTCCTGGTAGTTGAAATTCAGCGTCCAGTAAACTCTCAAGAGCCATGATAGCAGGCTGTTCAGTTGAAGTTCAGATTATAGGCCCTTAGTGGATTGGGTCAGACTTTCCATTTTCATGAGGATGGACATGAGTCCAAGGGAGTTCTATTTGTTATTTCAGTTTTGAGGAGTTTTAGTACTTTTATTAAAGGACTTCACCATTTGGTGGTCGGTGAACATTTACAAGAGTTAAATCCGGTCGCATTATTTTTCCTTGAAACTTATTTCCAACAAAATTGGAATGAAAGGGTTTTTTGTTCTTCAACATGAACTGATGCAGCACCAAATTTAAAACATCAAAAACTAACTTTTGAAAAGACAGTACTTTGCCAATTTTGCATGAATTGATTTTTACGAAGAATCTTGAGGAACCTTACTTGAATCTCTCTGTTTCATCTCATACAAACTTACAGATTTCTGAGACACTCCAAATAATCAAAGTTGTCTTCTAAGAACACTTGGCCAGTGAAAGAACTGTGTTAAGCAATGGTTTATGGTGATTTAAAGTTGATATAGTGCAAGCAAATCAATAATATCATAAGGTTGGATGGTAATCTGTAGCAGATGAAATCCAACAGCACCATTTATTCTGTTTTATAGTCTTTTTTGTTCATTAACGTTGCAGGAGCCTTTATTAATGTTCTCCACTTTGAGGAGGATAATGGGGTTACTTTGGGATTTTAGGGTTTTGGGATTTTTTTCTTTTGCATTCTCAAGGGAATGTTTTGACCTTCTTTATGAGACAGAATGCAGGCTACTCTTCATTTTCCAAGGACTGTATTAGTTGGAGCTCCCCAGTTCAGACTGATTGTATGCTTTCCCATCATAAATGTAGAAGCAGGATTGCATACTAAACACAGGAGGGAAAAACGCACTGTCAGTATGCACAGCACACAAAACAATCAACTGGACCTGTTCAGTGACCCCTGATTATTTGATTTGGCAGTGAGAGGAGAGGGGGAAAAGCGTGAAGGAAAACTTTACTCTGGTAGTTGGTAATGAATTTCATCGAGATTTCCATCAGCATTATCAGAACTCATATCCAGCCCAGTATTATTTTTTTTTTTCTTTCCAGAAATATCTCTCAGAAAAGCACACAGAGCATTTGGTTCAAAAGAAATGCAAAATTAGACTTTCTCTTAGGGAGTGAAAATCATCTGTGTAAGCCTGCGATGCACTCGAGGTCGGTGGAGTGCTGAGAGTTCACTGTGTGGCACTCGAGCTCACGTCCAGGAGGTACTAGTGGCCTTCATAAGGAGTAGGTGATAGTGTTTTATTTGTGCTTTTGTAAATATTTTCTAAATTCATGAACTGACAGATTTTAATTAAAGATGGACAAAACCCAGAGGAAGAAACCTAAGGAAAAAAATTGGCTCATTTATTTCTTCATCTTTACTTCAAGGAACAAAGACTGTTCCTACTGTTGTATTTCACAGATACATGATTTATCAGAGTATACAACCAGCTTTTTACTTCTGATAATGAAGAAAAAGTGTCAGTATTCTTTCACAGCTTCTGTGTCCAACTTCCCAAAAATGTGTACATCCCTGGGTTTCCTCTGATCAGCTTTTGCTCCTGTGCTTTTCTTTTAACTGACATTAAGCTAGATAAGAAATACTATTTAGAAGGCAGTAATCTGTGGTTCTAATCAAGGAGTGTTAGGAAGGTCATAGATTAGTTTAATTCAAGCTCTTCAAGTTGAGAGATTTTATTTCAAATTAAAACTGTGGGCTGCCTTTGTGTCCTAGTGTTTCATCTGCTCAGTTTAGTTTTAATTTCCATCCCAGGCCTTTCTTCCCTGTGTAGGCAACAGATGTTCTCAATTCCTAGTAAACATTATTAGTATATTGACATAGCTAAAGCCACAAGTCCAGTTATTTGCAACAAGACAATGAAAAGCTCAAAGTCTTCCCATTTATTTCTTCGGAGTCCCTGCTGCTGCCAGATCTAGTGTTCCTCTCTCCACCTTGGAGGGATGGAGAAGGAAGTTTTTGAGGCAAAATGAACTGAAATTCTTTCAGGATAAAACTTTCTGGTGATGCAATGCCATGGGTGGACTCTTTATGCTGCCTTTTTCCCTTACTTTAACCACTGAATATTGGTAGTCCACTGGGACCTGTGCCAGTTTCACCTTCCAGCTTGTGGATTAACACTGAAGTGAAATCAAATTGCTTTATAGAAAAGGAGAGACACAGAAATAACTGATGCTCTGTGAGTTTTTGAGACTCTTGAGTATCTGTCCCTGAAGAAGGTAGGTAATTAAAGGAGTTAAATACACAGTGTCTGCATATTCAAGACTGCTTTTGTCCAAAAAGCCATCCAGGATGGCTGAAAGGGGAGGAGCTTCCCTATCTCATGGCTATTTTGGCAATACAGCTTTGTTTCCAAAATTTCTTCCCACTAATGCACAGCAGAGTCTGTGAGACTATTACCATATCTTGCAGAGTCATTTTTTACTCATGTGCCCCTTGCCTTTTTTCTTAGATTGCTACATTTCTATATTTCATAGCAACACCAAATGGGTTGAAGGATAATTTATTTTTTTCATGCATATTTCTGTAATGTAAATAATAGGCAAATACTACATAAAGTTAGCAACCTTTGAGTAATAATGATATTTTTCTTCCTTCCCAGGAAAGTACAAGATTAAAAAATAAATTAAAGAAAACCCTAGGTGGTAATTTGCTGCTGAATCCCCCTTGTCAACTTGAAAGCTTTGGGCCTGTAAACACAAAGTCAGTGCTGTGCTGGTTCTGTTGTCTGATTTCCTATAGGCCATCATTCATTAGCAAATGCTTGTGTAATATGGTTTTACACATTGGAAAAGAAGTGGTGGAGGTTTTTTTTAAAAATCAAAGTAATTTTGCCACTTATTCACATTTTTTCTATAATTCTTTCACATTTTTATGAGTACTCTATTAATTATTTTCATGAGGAATACCTGCTTTTCTCCTTGAGGAAAGACTTATTTGTAGTAATTTCACAACATTTTTCCTGTTATCTGATTATTTTTTTAAGATAATTAACTCTTAACCATGCTTATTTAAGGCCTCTGTAGAAGAGAATAAATCCAATTACTCCCTTTTTAATCACTGAGTAATTTTTTTAAAAATATTTTTTCTAGTGAATAACACCCTCTGAGCTGGGGACTCACTTCTCCTCTCTGATCACGCTACTGTGCTGTGTGATTCATATTTTCCCAAAATAACCCGACTCCTACAAACTCTAGTATCCATTTATACCTACTATCCCATACAATCCGATCACACAGCAGTCAGTGTGATTTATGACTTGTTAATAATACAGTCAAGAGCTCCTGGTACTATTTTAATTGATTGATTGCATAAATTAATGATTTAGCTCCCCCGAACCAGTTGGTTTTGAAACCTTAGTGTGGTAAGATGGAATAAAACATTCAGCATGTTAGTTGTTCAAAGGTGATATTTTCTAGAGGGTTCCACCTCGTTATCCTTATTCTTTATTTTTTATTTTATTTTTACACTTTATTTGTGCCTCTGGTAACAAGCCCTACCCAGAACTGATGCTTTTACCTCTTTCTTTAAAACAGGTACTTCAATCTATACTATAGGAGTTGTGTATTTGGATTATTTTTTTTCTACTTGAGACAGGTTACCATTTTACTATCCTGTAAAATGTTTAGCATCTTGGACTTTGTTCTGTGGTGCCTTAGCAGAGTTTTATTTCAATCAGTGAATATTAAGAACTGTGCTTTTACATGTACATCTTAGGCCTCACTGTAAGAAAGAAGAGTTTAATCAAATAACCTGTTTCAGAGGATGAAATTTAGGAGAAATAAGGGTAATGGTGGGGAATAAAAGAAAGGGTGAAATACAAGAATCTCTACTGTTATTCCAAACTCACAGCAAAGTAAAAAATAAAACAAACAGCTGATATTACTGCAGAGAAAGGGAATTTGTCATCCACGACTGAACCTTTTTGGGACAGAGATGGAGGGACTAGAACTACTTAAAAAAAACAAAAAATTCAGTAAAAGCAGTAAGTACTTCTTAGGAAAATGAAAAAAGCATTTACAAGGGAATAGTGAGTCAGAAATAATGGAGAGCATTCAGACATACTCAAAAAGGAGCAGGAGATGTCCAAGGAAAAGTCATGTCAGACACTTGTGGGCAGAGTGGTATGTTTATGATGGAGTTTTGAGCTGATATAAAGGAAAAAATTGTAATCTAGAAATCTCATGACGTTGAACAAAAGTTGTAGCAGCTTTGATTTTAAAAAAATATATCAAGCTATATGTGAAAAATTTTTTAGTGAAGTCCATTGAGTAATAATTTTTATTAATCCAGAGCAAAGTATGCAAATACAAAAAGCATCATCTCCAGACACCAGTATCATGGGTACACTAGAGTTGCACTGGAGTGTCTCTCTTGCTTCAGCTTATGCAATGTGTGGGTCATAGTGGATCTTATCCTGTTTTTTTTTCCCTGCCTCCCATTGTCTAGACTCTAAGAACCATAGTGGTTATGATAAACCCATCATAGGTATATCATACTGCTTCTACTACAATGTTACGATAGCACTTGAATGCTAAAATAATCCTTATTGCTTAAGTGTTCTTGCCAGGGGTGCTGTCTGTGTTGGTTTTTCAGAGTTCCTGTGGCAGTGGAAAACTTTGGAAACTGCAACAAACTGTGTTTAGTGGCACCAACAACCATTCCCTTGGTATATTTACAATCCTCTGGTGTGTTTATAATTTAGGAAGACCAAAACTCCTCCACCCCAAGTTTTGATTAGAAACATTTAACTGATACCAAATCCATAATAAATTATGCCAAGTAATTCAACACTGATTTTCCTTCAGTACTAAGATTTATCTCTGTAATTTTAATCTAAAGACAGTTTTTTTTGTATTTTTTAGACCTTAGACTTTATTCCACATCTTATCTGCACCTTTGTTATGAAGGACCTTTCTTATAATAAATCTGTTCTCTGTGTAGATACTTGCAAATTTTGATCCAACAACTCCCAAACTTAAGGCTGTTAAATGAGCTCCTTTAGGAAAAAAATCTTGGCTGTGAGGGTGGTGAGGCCCTGGCACAGGTTGCCCAGAGAAGCTGTAACTGCCCCATCCCTGGAAGTGTCCAAGGCCAGATTGGACAGGGCTTGGAGCAACTAGTGGAAGGTGTCCCTGCCTATGGCAGAGGGTTGGAATGGGATGATCTTTAAGGCCCCTTCCAACTTAAAAAAGTCTATGATTTTAAGCCCTTTATTTTTTCCCCAAGTTTATTTATTTGTGTGTCTCATCTCTATTCCACCTGTTTTTCCAGCTATTTCACTTGTATGTCTATGCATAAACATAAAATGTCCCACTTTTCCTTAGCATTTACTAGGTGGAAGTAATGCCTGTAGACATAGTGTTTTGTGCTTTACTTGAATGAAAAAATCTGTCACATCAATACCTTTTGTATGCTTTCATGGAATTCCAGATATTTTCAGTAACAAAATGCACCTTTTGCCTTTTTTTTATTAGTTCAGTAACTGCTGTTATTGTGTTTTGACACCTACAGTCTTAGCCTGGAATGGCCTGTGCAGCTTTAAAATATTTTGCTGTCAAAATAGATCTTCAAGATAACCAGTAGAGTCTGATAATCCATGTCTTTGTTTCCCCCAGGATAGTTGTTATTTGGACAAAATATACATCTCTTGCTGGAAGCTTTTGCTGCAGAATTGCATGAGGGAAATGGCAAGAGAAATCAGGATGATAATATGAATGGACACAGAGCAGGCTGCGAGAAATGAGAATTTGGGAGAGCTACTGGGGAAAGCAAAGGTTTTAGGGTGAATTTTCAGTGAATTTATTTATATGTGCTTGTAATGCTGCTGCTGAATGTCAAGTACATACGGGAGTAGATTTCTTCAGTTTACTAATGATTTTTTTATTTTTTTTTACTTATTGACAACCCATGGATTTAAGAAGAAAATTCACCATTCCATGTAGATATGGATTTGAAAGTAAATATTCTTAGTCATAACTATCCTAAGAACTTGAGCTCAGTTACAAAGTAGAAGACACACTGGAAAACCTGTAGTGCTGTAACCTTGTGAGATAAAATAGTAGCAAGCTCATTCAGAAAATATCTAGAGATCACTGAGTAAAATACTGTAAGTGTAATAGCAAGTTTCCTTAGAGTTTTAAAATTTATTTTATACCTTAATTAAATTTCCAAAGATGAAAACAACCACCTCACTATTCCTTTAGAATGGCATTGTAACAAATGTGTGGCTCATGCTTCACTAGAAAATCTTTGATGAAATATTGATGATAATAAAGGAAGACTGACTCCATGGCTTAGCATGAAAAAGCATTGGTTTCACTGTTTTATTTCCCAGCTTGGGTTTCTGAAAATCAAATAAAACAATTAAGTGGATTTTCTTCAAAGTTCCAGAAAGTTTTTCTCGTATGGCCTCAGAGCAAGCAGAAGGAACTTCAGCCCAAGGGCAACTTCTTAAGAAACTTATAAGTAGCTGAGAAAATGATTTTAGCATGAAAGTGTAATCTCAACAGTAAGTTTAGTTTCACAGTACACAGGTTATAAAACTCGTGTTTTGAAGATCCTGAAGTACTTCCAAGACTTCAAGAGTTGAGAAAAAGTGGTTCTCTGAGCCTTAATCTCTTTAGAATACGTTATGCTTGAAAAGCACAAGATGGAGAAGTGAGGAAAAGTCAAGATTTTATCACTACCTGTACTTCTTGCAGTCAAAAGGTTTGTAGGAGAGAGGTCTTGCTTCTGAAAGATAAGTGACTTAGAGGCTGGTGATGCCACCCTAATGTCTGGGTCATTAGGTCTGGGTGAGAAAGTCAAGCCACTGCTTTACAATGAGAGCCTTTTATCACAGAGCCAACAATGCTGGTGTTATGTGTCTCCTTGTAGTCTGTAATTTCCCAGTCGTACCCTTTGAGGCACCAATTAAATGACCCGAGTTTTTCTTTTGCTCGTAGAGAAAATAAGTCCAATTCTTAGCCATAGCTATGCAGGGCATGTAGCAGATCAGCTGTCACCTTTCCAAGACATAATTTGTACTGTTCTGTAGCTTAAAGGGATTTGTAAATATTACTGTGCCCAAGGAAACAGTTAAAAGCAGTCATAAGATCTTAAACCACTGTCTGTGACATGACTGTAAAGTCCCCTGGTTACATTTTTGCTACAAAAAATTGTTATTGCCAGAACGTCAGGAGGAAGATGAAGTCACTCAGTGATGTATATTAACAATAGAACAAGCAAATTTTTAGATAGGAGAGGGGAAAATGAGAAAGAAGCAATAATGATACCTTATCTGACTCAGTGTAACTTCCTCAGGGATAATTATTTTTGCTGGGATGCCAATATAAATAGAGAGTTTATGTAGGAGAGGCAAATCAGGCCTTGTGCTATCCCTCTCAGATAATAACAGTGCCAAAGGACATCCCTTTTAACAAAAGGATGTTTGGTGATTTTGTTGATTTAAGTTATAAAAATTGAAGTAGGTAGGACCAGCTTGCTGCTTACCACTGTTCTTCCAATATTGTGTAGTATTAAACCTCTAATCATGCACAGTATTGCAACTAATCAATGAGTTACCTTGACACCCATGATTTTAAACAAAGTCAGACACTTAAATAACATAAATAGGAAGCTGCAGCTTTTCACATTCCCAGTATGTGTAAGAGAAAGCATGAGGAGATGAAATTTTGTAGCTTGGATTGCAAACAAATATCTCAGTATTACTGCAGTATTTGCCCATTTCATTGAACAATGGTAAATAAATAGAATGAACAGATCACTGGCAACCTTATACAAAAGGTTCTACATCAGTGTGCTAATTACACTAATTTGTGACACATGATTGTCAAAAGCCTAACAGATAAAAGCATTAAGATCATGAATCAATAATATAATCTGATTATTTCCAGTCAGTCCTTTATTTACTGTCCCCTCAATTAAAAATTGAGGTTAATGAATCTTTCAAAGGTACTATAATATTTAGTGTTCATTATTTTGCTCTTCCACCCCAGGTGAAAATCTATGTCTTTTTTCTCCTCTCCATCCCTTTTTGCATTAGAGAGGAACTTCTGAGTCACACCATATATTTTCATTTCTGAAAGTCGCTGATAGCAGTTTTGCCATCTGAAATGATGTTCAGAGAATGAGATGGCAAAAAGCCAGACAGCAGCAGGAGCTCTGGAGAGCAAATGTGCAAGTACAGCTACACCTTAAGTCTTTTACCTTACATCTTTCTGTCTTTGCTATTTGTTGCAGAAGTTACCTTTTTTTGTCATCCACAGTGTGGCCGTAAATCATCTTTTACTTTAGTTTTATTTCTCATAAAACTCAGAATTCTGTGGAGAAACTTGAATTTCTTTCCCCATTTTTGAATGTGCTGATTTGCAAATGAATGAGGTGTTATCGAAATATACCCAAAATTGGTAACAATCATTAGAATTATGTCATATTTTTTTCATCAGAATTGCAAATACAAAAAATTCTTCCCCGAATTTTTTTTTTTTGCTGAATATTATCCCATTCCTTGTGGTTACCTGCCTTCAGAAAGATTTTTCTCTTTTAGAGAAGAATTATTTCCCACATCTTCAGAGCAAGAAAATAGCAGTTTTTATTCCTTGTCATTTTGTAATGTTTGACACAAAAATATTTGGCATTTTGCAAGCAATAAGTGAACGTGTTAGCTTTCTAAGTTGACTGAAATTATAATTACAACAGCCCAGGTTCTCTTAGGATTTGCGTGATGCTTCTTGCCTCAAAAACACCTTTTAGTGCTCAAAAGCACCAAAAATCTGTCTTACATCAGATTTTTTGTTGCTGTTGAACTCAAAATGCTTTTTAAATTTAATCATTAATATGACCTCCACTTTGCCAGTGACATCCTAGGAAGTGAAATGATTTGCCCGGAGTGTATTAGTGAATCTGTGGCAGAGGGACAAAAAAGATCTGACTGCTGTGATTTCTATCAAGGGTTTATCAGTGAGGCTTTCACAATCCTTGTTCCAATTTCTAGATTTTAACCATACTATCTTTTGACTTTTAGTTGACTTGTTATTTGCATATCACTTAAAATAGTAAACTAGATACAAGTGAGCAAAAAACTTTGAGCATTTAGAAACCATTAGATACAGCCTACTCTTTACTATATATAAGCCAGTAAAAGTAAACATAGTATACTTCCAGGATTGGTTTTAAATAGCTAGAACCTTGCTAACATACAAAATAAAATTAATTTTGCCCAACTTTTGCCTTTGACTAATCATTTAACCTTTTAGATGGCTGTTGTCTACACCCTCTGGGACATCACTAGAGGGAGATGTAGGGAGAAAGCTACTAGAAAACAAAGCTATTAGAAACTGTCCAAAGGAGAGCTGTGAAGATGGAGAAGGGTCTAGAAAGGAAGACATATGAGGAGTGGCTGAGGTCACTTGGTTTGTTCAGCTGAAGAAGAGGAGACTGAGTTCAGACCTCACTGTGATCTGCATGAAGGGCAGTGGAGGGGCAGCTGCACTCTCTGCTCTCTGTGATCAGTGAAAGGACCCAAGGGAATGGCTGGAGCTGTGTCAGGGAGGTTTAGGTTGGATATTAGGAAAGGTTCCTCCCCCAGAGGGTGGTTGGGCACTGACAAGGCTCCCCAGGGCAGTGGGCACAGCACCAAGGCTGCCAGAGCTCCAGGAGGGTTTGGATGATGTTCTCAGGGACAAGGTGGGATTGTTGGGGTGTCCTGGGCAGGGCCAGGAGTTGGACTGGATCCTTGAGGGTCACTTCCAGCTGAGGGTATTCTATGATTCCATGATTCTGTGGACAACTAGATGGTAATAAATGCCTTTTAGACTGGTCATGTTGAGTTGCTTATGTACTGTATTAAATGCCTACTATAGTAAATTACCTGGGCAATTTCTAGAGACTGATATATTTCTAGAGCCTGAAATATCTCCATACATAGAAGAAGCAGTTTTTATCTCTATATACTTACAGCATTACCTCTCTCTGTAATGACAAAAGTCCTGTCTGTGGTAAAAGGCTTTTCCCACACTAGACACTGCTACTGCCTGTGGTGCGCTTCTAGTTCTGCCCTCAAGTTTCTTGCAGTGAGGATAATATATTCTTGTAATTACCTTCTGGTGAAAGCTTGAAATGCTTCATTTACATCAAACTCTTCCCTTGTAATAACACTATAACATCAAGTCTCTTTGAAAGTGAGACAACCAGTGGGACATGTGTCTTAGGGGAGCATTGCCATTTCCCACCTCATGCAGGCTGAAGATATGTTTCCCTAATATTTTCTTTTAATCTGCAGCAAAAGAGTAATATCCTGCAGCCACTGCCTGTGGTCAGTTGGGTCTTAACCTGTTTGAGCTCTCCAAGCTTATTTCAGTCTGCAGTGTCTGTCAAAGATGCTCCTGTTTCCATCTTATGTGCGTGGAAAGCTTTCTTGGCATGTAACTGTAACACAACAGATGGCACATGGTGCATCTTGGCTGACCTCTACTTGCAGCATTTAAATAGCTAAACTGATTTTATTACCACAAAATAAACTTCCAAGAACCCCTTACGCTGTAGACCAAGCTAGCAAGTGCCAGCTGCAATCCCGTAATTGCAATAGCTGAAGAGTTCGGGTTTTCATAATGGTTTCATGGGATTTTGAAAGATATTTCCATGGATTTTAATGAGAAACACAGGGATGAAATGCCTAGAAAATTTATGACTTCCTCCAACTAAGACAAGGAAGTGAAAATAACATGGGTAGCAGCATTTTTTTTTGGTTTTCATTAGTGTTTCTGAAGTCTTACTTGTACTTTTCACTGTCGTTGAGAAGACACAGGAGACAAACAGGGCTTGGAATATTGGGAATTAAAAAATTTTGCTTAAAAATGGTCAACACACTTTGTCTCAAGGCTGCCACTTTATTGAGAAGGTTTTGTTTATGGTATCATTGTTCTGTTGTTTTCAGTTCCTGATACCCCCATTCCTTTGTTATTTACCCTCCTTTTAGGCTGATTGTAACACCATTAGCTACCAGCTCTAAATCTTTAGCAGGCCAGGTTTTATTTCCTACCAGATTCTTCCTGGAGGAATCCAAGTACACCATTGCAAAACTTGAGAATACAATCTCCTTAAGAAAAATAAACACTAGAAGTTTATATATCTATTACAATGTAAAAATCAGAAGACACGAGTTACTAAAAAGGACACTTGCCCTGTAGACCTTGGCTTCTGACAGAGGGATAAAGGTCTCATTTTCATTTTTTACCCTTTTTCAATATTTTTTCCCTTTAAAGCTGATTATTATTACACCTCCTCATGTCCTAGATTAGTTTTTCCATACATGAATTTAGGCTCCCTCCTTCCAGCTCCTAATCCCATTTTTTGGGCTGCAGTGTGGATGCCTTTGAACCAACTCACAAATATTAAAAAATATATACATAACCAAATCCTAGAATTATATATTAAAAAAAATGTTTGACACATCCTTTAAAAATGTGCAAAATTTATGGACTGCTTGTATTTAAAAAAATATCTGACTGAGATAACACAGCAATACATTTGAACACTTGCTTCCTTTGGGCTGCTGTGAATGAATCATGTGCTTTGTAGCAGGGCGTTTGTGTCTGATTTTTACACCTATACCAACAACAAATGTTATGCACTTAGTTACAGATATAACCACAACTGTGCTATGATCTAATGACACAGACACTGGAACTCTGATTTTCCTTTACCAAATATGAGCACACTTGTTAAGTCTAGTTCTAGATGGCCTCGTTTTCTATTATATAGTTTTGGGGGAAAAAAATAAAAAAGGGGGGGACAAAGCAAATTTTATGCAACTAAATAATAAAAATTATTTCAAAAGCAGGGAGGCAGAAATCTATTTCTTTTATTCACTGAACCTCTTCTCTACAGCTTTTTCTGCACAGGTTTTTGTACTTGTTTTCATTCTTCCTGTGTGACTTTGTCTTCAGTAATATTATAAATGAAACAAACTCTTGTGTGTTCTGCTTCAAATCTAATTCTGTAATTATGGCATTTTTGTTGTAATACAAATTTGGAAATAAAAAGGCCCATCTGTATTTCTGTGCATAAAGAAATGAAAACCCGAATCTTACAAGAGAGACTTATTTAACCTTTATTGAGATGATTTGTGGCAGGCTTGCAGGAGAGAGAAATAAAGGAAGAATATTGTGACTTGAAACTCTACTTTCTTTTTATGAGAAAGTTTATTACAAAGTTAAGAATATATATTTATGTTACATAAATAATCATCTTCAAGAAGTTCTTTTGATCAAATTAAATTTCATGTTTGTACCTCATTCTGCAACTCTGTCATACTTACATGATAATTATCATTATTAGTTTTTCATCCTGATGTCTAAGAGAACCTCCTTTCGTTGTGTCAGAAGACATTTATGGCAGAAGGAAATTTTAAAATTAATTAAATTCTTCTCATAGGATGTGTGAGATCCTGCAGTTACCAAGAGAGCAGAATACCTGCTGTGAAGGTGAAAGAGGCTGCCTGTAAAGTCAAACAAGACTAAAACAGCACAACCAACCAAAAGCCTTGATATGTGGCAATGAAAATCCTCCATATATGCTGAATGTTATAGAAATGAAGTGTGAGAAAGACCATCAAGAATAATAAATAATAATCCAAATTCTCTAATTATTCAACAATCTATTTTCTAATTCCAGTCCAATATTTAATCTGTACATTCTAGAAACTTTCAAGCTCTATGTCAATGAGCTCATTGGTAAGTGATTCCAGAATTTTATTCCCGTAATGATCACAAATCTTTTAAAATTAGTTTTGAAAATCCTACCAGAAAGTGACACTGTAGTTATTTTTCCCTCCCAAGCACATATCTCAAATTCATTTCTAAAACACTATTGTGGCTTCCTCCAATGTCCCATTTCCTTTTTCCCTCTTTGTGCCTTGCAGTTCACGCTGCTCTTTTTACATGACTGGTCTAAGTGAAGTTTTTCAGTGGTTTGTATTAAGAATTTAATATATTTGCTCAATTTATCACTATTTCTTCAACATCTTTATCTGCTCCAGTGTCTTGGATGCTTTAGCTCTGATCTGGTTTGTTTAGTCTTTAAAACTGATTACACAAGTGTGAGTCTTGCAATAGATTATCATCTGTGCTTGTAACCTGTCAGAGTTGATATAATTCCTTATGATTGATCAGACAACAGAATTTCTATTTCTCCTTAATCTTTTCTATGCTCTGTAGTTTCTTGGTCTGATGGGCACTGAGGTAATCTAGGTTTCTTTGGCAGTTCCTCAGTGAGTGAAGTCCAGGCCTTTTGGCCTTGTAGATACATCTATAGTTCTGAATAAAAGAGGATCAGAGAGCTAATGCAAGAGCTGGGATAATTCAGTGGAATTCTCTCATTTAACAATACAGACATAGAATAACATCTCTCTCTAAAGCAACCATTTGCATCCCTTGTTACATGAGCGAGCTGCATTTTGAGAGAAGATCTATTGGGAACACATGTGTCATGTAAAAGGGACATAGAGACAGTGTTTAATCATTTGTGGGAATCACTTTGTGTCTGGAGACTTTTGTGCTACTGTCTTTGGAAAGAAAGGCTCCTTCCCAGAGTAGTGTTTGTTGAAGTCTGCACAGGCAGAGTGATTGTGATAATGGCAGCAGCAAGTGATACTTAATCTGAACCCTGAACCTTTTTCTTTCCCACTTCATTTTTTGGCTATGCTGTTTCAACTATTTTACAATATGCTGACATGTATTTTGTCATGTCAGTACCCTGAAAAATCTCAGGAATTCACAGAATACCTGTGAAGCTCGAACTTTCAGGTAATTGATAATTGTTTGATAAATATGCATTGCATCTCCAGCATGGCTGAAAAATGGCAGGATGGTGCAGCACAATGTCAGCTCCTTGAAAAATGGGCAGAAATTTTCAATGAAAAGAGCACTTAAAAATAATTTTGCTCATTAAATTCTGCTGGTGATGTCAGATGCTAATCTGAACACTAAGAGAATAGCCTTGATAATAAAGGGTAGAGCTGGTAGGTGGGTAGTAGGTAGTGGGTAGTGGGTTTATTTAAATAACAGGTGGAGACATTTGGAAGCTGATGAATGAATCCAGCTGAACATAAAGTATTCTGACCCCTCCAAGCAAATGTACATGGGGGATGCTAAATACAGAAATGCATATTGTATAAATATAGGCTTGAATTATTCTGGGAAAACCTGGAATTAGAGAGAAGCTGTGTGAAATATCTCGTGACTGTTTTCCTTTTAGGTCAACATAAACTACCTGTGAAAGTTTGCTGAATTTGGCCAACAGGAATATACTTGGTGTGTTGACCTGACACAGTTTTTTGTGATTATTTTTCTTTGCAGCCACTGAACAGAAAAAAAATATCATTAAATAGCTCTATTTTTTTGGCACACATTTTACATACAGATAGTATGTCTGGCACAGTATTTTTATTCTCTTATTATGAAAGAATTTTCCTGAATCTGTCATATATGTTCATAATAAATCATAACCCTCACCCATATATATTTTCTACTAAAATAACAATATTGATCTGGAGGAAAAACACAGAATAAATTAATGTATTAATAATATCTTTTGAAATTGTGGGGGAAATTCTTGCGTATTTTAGATACTTGGTCATGTTTCCTGCAATAATATCAAACATAATGC
The DNA here is from genome assembly GCA_013397135.1 of Pachyramphus minor. Lineage (NCBI taxonomy): Eukaryota > Metazoa > Chordata > Aves > Passeriformes > Tyrannidae > Pachyramphus > Pachyramphus minor. The sequence goes on along the minus strand of VYXB01010174.1, from coordinate 143,456 downwards.
CCTGACTAATTGCTGTTGGAACTATTTTACTGAATCCCCCTCATTTCTGTTTAGCTGATGTATTCTTCATTTCCTTCCTTAAGCTGAAATGCCAAGGTTCTTTTGTAAACAGCTGATATGCTCTGTTATAAAAGCCAACAGACTTTCTGGAAAAAACAGAACTCCAAAAATTATTAACTGTGAGTTTGATGAAATATAGCAGGTAGATGTTGGAGAAAATAAAGTTGATCTTGACACTGTATTTATGTGTACATTAGAGAGAAAAATAAAATACCAGGATAATATTATCTTGATGTAAACTGGTTTTTTAAGGTACTTAGTGAGCCACAGTTGTCCAGGAACAAAACTACCATTAAAAGGAAATAAATTTTAATGATAGTTTTCTATGCTTGTCTTCCCTGTGAGGGTGGGGAGGCCCTGGCACAGGTTGCCCAGAGAAGCTGTGGTTGCCCCATTCCTGAAAGTGTTCAAGGCCAGGTTGGAACAACCAGGTCTAGTGGAAGGTGTCCCTGCCCATGATAAGGGGATTAGAACTAAATGATCTTTAAGGTCCCTTCCAAACCATTCTGTCATTCTTTTTACTTGGAAATCCATGGACTCAGATACGTGATCTATAATTTTACATAGAAAGGAAATCCTGTAAAGATTTATTTTACTTATGTTGAAGGAATATAGATTTTTTTTTTAAATAAGATGATATTTTGGTGATCAGGAAAAGTGTATATGTTATCATTTCTAAAACCTGTAGCAGTTTAAAACACAATCATATACTATTGACATAAAGGATTATGTGTACTTACTCTTTTAATTAAGTTTTGCTAAGTGTTGGAGAAATACACCAACAAACAAATGCTGACATTTTTTTCCTTTTTGAGACAGAAATGTATAGATAGGATTGCTTTTATTTGCAAGAAGCAGAATTTCCTTGCATTAGCACTTTTATCTGCTTTATCCTGAGTTTTTCCAGAGGATGACTCTGTTCTATTTCGGACTCCATTTAAAGTAGAGTCAGAATTATGTGTAATTGATTGTATTTGGGGTTGGAACAAAACATCTCCTGATTTCCACTGAATCTTACAGATTCTTCTTTGTCGTGTCAAAACTTTGAAAGGCAGCAAGTAAAAGTGCTCTGTAGCCTGGTGCTTTGGGCACAGTCTACACAGGTTAAAGCTGTTTGTGCACCTTCAGGCAAAGAATGGAAATAGTCCTAGGTGTCTAAAAATTAAGCTGTTGTTCTAGTATGGGTAGATATATTTACTCTTACTACCATAATATATATTCTCACCTCCTGGAAAATCTTTTTAGCTGTGAACAGATACAGGTACAGAGGTTTTTCCCTTGGTTCACTCGTTTGTGCTGGGAGAGCAAAACCAGGTTGAGACTCTGTAAAGTTGGTTTCTTACAAATTGCTCTGAGATATTGAAGGCAGTGCAGAATGAAAAGCCCAAGTATTCCTTTGTCTACAGAAAGCATTAGTAACCTACCTGAGAGCTTGAGTAAGAATAGTTTTCTGTATTTTGTTAAATAACTTGGTAAAGTCGGAGAAAAATTTCAGGTACATAAATTTTTAATGACCTATGAGTTTCAAATTTTCAATATTACATACAGAAGCTGAGCCCTCCCTAGTCCTCTCTTCTGAACTTCTGTAGCCACTTGTAAGTACCTGATATATGGAATTAGCTTGGGGGGAAAAAAGCACCAGCAAAAATACTGTGATACTTATTGTCTCTGGGTCATCTCTCTGAGATGTTTTGTTTTGCTTTTTTGGTAACAGGCAAAAGATAAATTCCCTATAATGCAGAGTTGAGACGTCACTGCTAAGATAAAATGCTCTCCAAATTTAGACCAATTAATTACATATTCTCTACCTTTTTACAGTGGGCTTGAGTTTTTAACCTATTAAAGCAGAAAACTGCTTGATAGCAGCAGCTGTGCCATCAGTGAATATTAAGGAAGATGATTCTCTTAGTTAATTTGAAAACAGCCTGCAGTCTAGAAAAGAAACCTGTAGTCCCACAAATCCCCCCAGATGGTTCTGAATTTAATAGAGGAGTTATTTATTGAGGCTGGGGGTGTTTGCTTTTTAATTTTTTTAATTGGCTTATCCATTGTATAAAGGGTGTCCCTCAGAGTGGACAAAATAAGAGAGTTTGTTTAGTTATTTAATAAACAGAGCTTCTATTAGGCAAGTAAACATTAGACAGCTGATAAAAGCCTCTCAGGGAGCTGCTTGAAGCTTGTGCTGTTGGTATTTGTTCTGTCTTCACCAGTGTTTAGGGAGCTTTATTGAAGCCTGTGGTCTGATGTACCAGCTTTGGTCTGGACAGCAATATCATCAATCTGTGGATGCTCATTAGGTTGACTTTTGTGAGTAATTAGCTTTGTAGGGGTAACTGCTCCTGCTCACTGTCTGACCAAGAATCCCAAGGAACCAGAAGGGTTTCATGGAGGTGGGAGCACAGAGCACAAGAAGAGATTGTCATGTTTTGCCGTTGTACAGCCACCTTGCATATCCTGAAGTGAATATACAGAAAACTGGGCAGTAGAGACTTCAACCTTGAAAAAAAGAGCCTTTTATTAATGAAAAAAAAAAGAGAAATTTTGGTTAATACAAGAGTGCAGTTCAAATGTGAAGAACAGCTCACCAAAGCCAAAAAGTGATTCTGAAAATGGATAAAAATGCTTCAAAATACTTCAGAATTTTTCAAGATAATGCTGCAAGCTTTAACTGGCATATTTGGGCATCCAAATTCCAATTTGAACAGACTTTCTTAGGGGAAAGAACTGCCACTTGAGCACTCAGCAGCATATTTGGCATTTGTTTGAGAACTGAAGGATAGGCTTCAGTTGCTCTGCATAAATCCTGGGTAAGAACATGAGTTCAGCCCAGTATGTCTAATTATATGAGTACAGATGAATGCAGTATCTACCTTATTTCATATTTAGGATTTTTCAGAAGAAGATTTATTCTTAGCTGGAATGTTCATTTGAATGTTGATGTTGAATGTCAGCTGGAGTGTTAAATGTTAGTTTGAGTGTCTGTTGTTTGAATTTTGGGTTCCTTTAGTCCATGTAGATGAAACTGGCATTTCTCAGCCTGTTGAGAAACTGCAGGGTTTTTTCCCTGCCATAAATCATGTGAATTCAAGTAGAACATTAAGACTTTCAACTTGACTGTGTTTGTGTTTAAGCCATTCTCTTGAAATGAGATCGAGATATTAAATTTAAATCACCTCTGTGCTCCCTTCTCAAATTGAATGCTTGCCTAAACTGGGAATAACAGAACATGAAAATCAGCTGTTTCTCTCTGAACTTCTGAAATGACTAAAGATGATTTAAGTGCACCAGTGTTTTCTCAGCATCTTTTCTATCCAAATATCTTCAGCACAAGTCCATTTGCCTCTGTTTCTACTGAGTTTTGACAGCTAGGAGAAGAAAATTTGCGAATTTTGACCTCAACTTATAAACTGAAAAATATTTTTTTCTTTGAAGTTTTTCCATAATCCTGAGCAGCTGCATGAGTATCTATGAGGATCATGTTATATTTTTTTAGAATTTTAATCAAACAGGTGAACATGCAGTGTACCAACATATTCCCAACCTAATTCAAATGGTACTCTTATGTTACTACACAGTTCTGTAAGATTTTACCCTGTTTCTAAAGACTGCAGTGTAATGTTGGTGTAATAGGTAGCAGGTAATATCTTGCAGACAATTTGACTGTCACTCTATCAGGAAAGGTAGTTTCTCAGATGAGAACTGCCTAGGGTAAGTTATATTTCCATTGCCTCAGAAATGGAATTGATTTCCTCGTGTTTATGCAAATAAACATTTTCAACAGCTGTTATCCCCAAACTATATCCCTGAGCTCATTTCTCCTGTCACTCACGCCGACGGAAATCAAGATTAATTCCACTGTAGCTGATGGCTGGATAGGGCTGAATATATAGAAAGAATCAATTATTTGATACTTTGCAAACTACCTCTTGAAGTAAGACAGAGTAAAAAGTAGGGTTAAAGCTTTTAGCACTGAGAAGCTGCAACACGTGCAGCCATTTGGGACCCACTGTCTGTGGGACGAAACCTTGTCACACGCTTGGCTCAGCCACACACTGTCAGAACACTGGTGCTGTTCCTTCCCCTGCCCTTTCAGCTGGCAGGAGGCTGTCAGCAGGGCAGCTGTCAGGGGGTTCAGAGAGCTAAGAAAATAGTAATGGAAAGAAAGAAAAGATTTTAAAAAAACATATAAAAGTATAAACAGTATGAGCTTCCTGGCAGTGAAAAAAAACAACCAACTGTATATAAGAGATGAAGCAAGAAATACTCACCTGATTCTTTGGCTTATTGTTATTCTGGCCTCATTCTAATGCAGCTTCTTCCTGTTCAATATCAGTTTATAAAACTGTGTTACATGTTCACTGACCCCCAATAACTAACAAATCCCTCAGTGCAACCAGATGAATAAATTCCGGTTGGTAGTAGTGCAAATGTATGCTGATGGCTGCTCAGTGAATCCATAATAAATTAACCATTAAAAAGATGGGGTTAGAAGAATAAAAGGATATAGGATTTATGTATTTTTGTAATATGTTATTAATTTCTGGTAGCAGTGATATCTGCATTTTTTAAAGAGACTATGACATGCTCTTCAGTCAACAAATTGTGTCTTTTTAATCCATTGAAAGAAAAGCTTTAGTGATCAATTACCACTATTTTATTTACTTCTCTCTATACGTGGACTGCCACTACAGAGACATTTCTACATAGAGTCTTAAACATTTCTGGAATGCCATTGTACAGATGGAGAAGTGAAAACACAGAAGTATTTACTAGCATTTGTGTACTTTTGGTGGATTGATTGTGGAATTAATTTCTACCTTGGTTTCTTGAAGCTACAATTTTTTCACCAAAGTGAAAAAAATGACCCAGGGCTGGTGCAATGGGTCCCACTTCAGCAAAGCTGCTCTACATGAGTTGGGGACCCTCAGCTTTGTCTCATGGGGTGGATTGAATGAAAAGGTTTCATCATTTCATGTAAGAGTTGGTGGGGTTTGTATCTCTAGAATTATCAAGTGAAATGTTCAGTGTGATCTGCAGTATTTTACTGTGCAAGGGCTGATTTGTTTGTGTTTATAGCTGCACTTGAACCCCCTCTATCTCTTACTTTCACACAGAGAATTTAAAGAATTAATACTTAAAATTTGCTAATGCTTTTTAATGTGTTCAGGGCTCCTGCTGCAGTTTCTCACTCTGAGAACAGGGATTGGTTTTAAAATAAACAGGATTGATATGACTGCAATCCATTTTAAATACTATAAGTAGTGATCAAATTTTTTGTCATTATTTTTGCATTATCTGGGGAGTCTGAGAGACTTCTGAGTAGAGACAGCAATAACAATGTGTTAAGCAGATCAGAGAAACCAGCACGTCACTTGTTCTGATGGTAAAAAGAAGTTCTATCAGAGAAAGAAAAATCCTTCAAAGATATGTTTTAATTATATTCTTCCTTTGCTCTTCCAAGTGCAAGAACCTGGGTAATATGTGGCAATTTAATTTACAAGATTTGTTCAGACTCAGCCAATAATCCTTTGTGGTGGTGTTTCAAGCACAGAAATGCACATGCAAAAAGGACAGTGGGAAGGGATATCAAAATTTCTTTTAGCTTAAAAAGTCACCTCCACTGGTAGTACCTTCTTGCTAGAACTCATTTTAAGGGTTTTTTGGTTTGTATTTTTTTAAGGTCCTAAAGATCTGTGAATTTACTACAAGCATGTAAAAATAGTCCTAATAGGATGCAAATAACCTTCTTGCTGTGCAGTAGATAAACGTGGTCTTTAGCTTGTTCTCTTCACTCACAAATTCTAATAGCTCAGACCTATATTTTAGCTCCCAGTGAGTCTGCAAAGGAGAAATGTGCAGAGGAAATAAAAATGGGAGGTTATTGGTTTTTGGTTGGGGTTTTTTAGTTGTTTTTCTGCCTGCTGTCATTACTCAGTCTCCTAATATGTATTTGAATGGGCCCTGATTAGTGCACACTTCCTGCAGTTGGTCTAGTAAGGCTGACCTCGTCACACACTGCTGCTATTTGTTTTCCCTAATTAAATGTTTCATGTACAGGAATAGAAATCCATACGATGTGTATCAATGCAGACTTGTGAGACTAAGTGAAACAAACACCTGCCAGGAGTGGTTTGGGTACAGCTGATCCTGCCTTCAGACAGGAGCATCATCTGTCAAGTTTGCTTTTGGCTCCAATTTCCACAACTTGCAGTAATATCGTATTAATATCGCTGTAATGACATGGATGTTGCTGTGGTGTCTGCTCTCCTGTCAAAACTAATCAAACTTAGACGCAATGTTCCGAACATTAAAATAAACATCATTTGCCTACTCCAAAGGAAGGTGTTATTTATTCCCCACCTGCTTCACAGATAGGCAATCTATGGGTTAAAAAAAAAATAAATACAGGTAGAATCCATCACCTTATCTGTACATATTGTTGGGTGCAATTATCAGTTCTCAAAGCAGTATGGAATGGGCCTGAGAGAAGACTTAATAATGCTCCATTTTATTGTATATGACCCTGCATTTTCTACATTCTTCAGTTTTTTTCCTGTTCCAGGATGATATCTCAGAAATCATTTAATCCAAAGACAGATCTTGGAAAACTGAATGATGACCTGTAGTGTGATGAAGGATAGCTTCCTAATCAACACTAAAACCTACTCTGTGCATTCATTCACATGTGGCTAATTTTAAACATGATTGTGCTGGTTTAAAGGTAAACTGGCAGGAGGAAATAAACCCAACTCAAAGCAGATTAAAAGTAAGAATGACAATGTAATAACAATAACATAATAAATACAATTTTACAGGTGAACAATTGGTTTTAACCCACAAAAACCCGGCACCCTGGGGCACGAACAGGATGGTGTTTGTCAGCCCCCACCTTGAACCCCCCGTGGACCCCTCTGAGTCCAAAGGTAAAAAGAGAGGAGAAAAATCTGTTGATGCAAGTGATGGTTGCAGTCAGGTTGGAAGTGGTGGTCACAGTCTGGTTGGAAGTGGTGGTCACAGTCTGGTCGAGGTTCTGGTCCTCCTCTGGATCCCACGAGTGGTCCCAGAAGTCCCAAGACCCCAAGATTATTTACTCTCAGGTTCGGGCAGGAATGCCCAGCACCTTCCCCAGGGCAGGGAGTTCCACAGTGGGTGATTGTGAGTCCTGGGTGTGAGGACAGGAACATCCTCCTGTCTCACAGGCCCCTTAACACCCAGCTCACAGCCTGAGGGGTCAGGTGTGCTCTGGGCAGCTGCTGCAGATGGTCTATAATTTGTGGGAAATGGCACACAGGGTGCAGAATACACAGTTTGGGTTACATCCACATAATCATGAACTGGTCCCAACTGTTCTAATTAGGACAATGATTTACTGGAAAGTTTTTACAGAAACAAGAAACCAAAGTCCTGGAGTTGCTCCTTGACCCAACATAGGATTTCACACGTCCAGAGTGATATTAAAAATGTTGGTTTTAGCATGCACAAGGGTCAGGAGTCCCTATGGAAACAAACTAAAACATCTTCCAACTCCAAACCTTCCTCATGTAACCAACATGAGGCATTTCATTTCAGAAAGGCAGCAACTCTCCAGCTTCCTGGTTAAAGGTCTTTCAGATGTGCAACTCTTGCTGTAATTTTGTAGGAAGAAGAAATATCTTCTATTAGACAAGCAGTTGTGTAAACACCAGGCACTGTGAAGCATGATTTCTCAGAGGTTTGTATTTTGTGGTAAAGTGTCAGATCCAGCTGAAGATTTTCCCACAGAATTTAGGAAGTCTTTCACCTACTCAGATTCCTCAGTTTGGTCCATCAGGTAAACTCATTCCTCAGTGAGGCATCAGGAGGATAATAAAGTTTGTGTCCTCAAAACAGTTGCCTATTTCAATTGAAATTTAATTTTCATTGTTTTAATTTTTAATTGAATTTAACTGTCACTGAGACACTGAGACTTAGCTGTTACTTTAAATTAAATTAATCAAAAACTTAAAAAAATATTGAGATGGACTGGTGGAGAGATTCCCTGCAGCTTCATCATGGTGGCCGTTGACTTTGAACCAGCAGTTTGCAAAGGAGCTCAAACATATCCTGATTTTGCCATTAAAACTAACAGCAGAGACAATTGTATTATTATACTCATCTCTGCATGCCAAGAGGACCACAAATCAAAGCACAGTAAATGAAAGATATCTGCAGTCCTATTTAGAATTTTGATGTCAGTTTTGATTTCTTAAATATGTGTTTGTTTCCATATTGTGTTTAGCACTGAAAGTCACACAAAGCAAATTATTGGTGTGACAGCTGCATTCATATGACAATTATCTTATTTTTGAGGAGTCTCGGAAAAAAATCAGAAATAGCACTCTAATATGCAGTAAATAATCTGTGGTTTGTTCAAATGATTTTGGATATTTATGAGCTAATGATGATCCTTTGCAAAGGTAATCAGCTTTTATACACAGAACTGCAAACCTTTGAGAACTGGGATAAAATGTAAGAGTGGGTCAGGGTGTAACAGTTTTTAATCAAATAAAGCATATGACTGAGTTTACAACTAAGATGAAAATTTCCACATTATTGTTAGTACTGTAACATAACCAAAATTCTATGTGAAAAGCCCTATGAATGCAGCCTTAAATTAAGAGGGATTGTAATTTGAGAATATAAATTAGAACACTGTAATATATTAAATATTTAATATATTAATAATTATAATGAGTATGTATGTTCAGCTTCCTCAGGTGGTCACAGACTTCATCTTCTCTGACAGTGAGAGAGATTTTGCTCCCCCAGTCCCTGCCTTGCAGTCCATCCTCTCAAGAGATGTGGGAAGAGAGGTTTCCATTTGAGACTGAGGCAAAAAAGTTATTGAGTACCTCAGCCTTCTCCTCATCTGTTGTTGCCAGTTTGTCAGTCTTGCTTATCAGGATGATGCACTTTTTTTGACCTTGCTTTTCTGGCTGACATACCCGTGGAAGTCCTTATTATTCTTTGCATCCCCTGCCAAGTTCAGCTCCATCCACATTGGTCAGCTAAATAAAATTGGTTCTATCTAACTCGCAAGTTATGTTTCTTTAGGGATCAGTGATTATAATTTGTATTTTGTTTATACCCTGGGGTGTCTGTTATCACGCTGTTAATGCCTTCAAAGCTTCTGTTAATGTCTTGAACTTTTCTGAGTTCCTTCCACAGTCCCCTCTTTTTCTTCAACAGCTGTCAAAATACAGCTTCCTTATAATATAACTAACATTTAATTATCACAGCCTAGTCAGGCATGCATCAGTGTCCCAGGGTCACTGAGCAGTTTGCCAAAATAGTGGACTGTTATTAGATAGATGGATTGCTTTGGTAACTACTTGCTATTAATATCTATTAATTATAGCACTGCCAGGGGTGTGTTGTCAAAAATGCTTTATGGGATCGACTCATACACATTGCAGTCTTGTAAATCTTGTTTCCATAGGACACCAACTGCCCTCTTGCTCCTCAACTGTTTCTCTATATGTTGCTCATAATTCATGATGAATTTTAATAGCAGTGGCCTTGACTGCAAATTGACCAGAAAGGTCACAAACTTCTTGAGTTGCTTCCTCATTTGTTGGTATAACAAACCAAGACCTTTCTTTGGCCGTTCTGCACACTTTGGAACATAACAGTTGCAGTTGGGTAAAGATTCTGTTGTCTGACATTTCAGAGATACTGGTGTAGTTTTTGTTGTGTTCCTCTGCATTCTTTGTTCACTGGTTTTTCCTGTGTGAGTAGACTAGTTGTGGAAGAATGGTGTCAGAAATCCTTTACCTGTTGTCAAATTAAATAGAAAAGTAATCCAATCCTGCTAACAGAGATAAAAGAGCGCTGAGATGCATCACTGATCTCTGACCTACGCAGAAGAAATTCCTGTAGTTGGATATTTTACCTTTGTTTTCTGTGAAAAGAAGTAAAAAACGTGTACCCTTGCAATGTAAAATGCAGTTATAGATGTTTCTCAGAAAATCATTAAATGAAATTAATCACTTTTAGATGTACTCTCTAGACCCAGTGATCATATATTGGTGTGGTTTAGAACAGGATATCTACTCCATGACCCCCCTGAATAGATGGACAATAGAGAACAGATTCCTTATGGCTTTATAGGCTGCTTTTTTGTATGACAAAGACTCTCTACATTTCATCAGTGCAATGCTGATGAAATGCATCATCACTTGAGACTAGCTAAAACCAAAGCACAAATCTTGTCTTAACTATGCTCTTGAGACTAAGTCCTGCTCTTCTTCTTCTTCTTGGCTTAATGACAGCTGTTTATTTCTTCACCAATGGATGCAGATGTATAGAGAGAAAATTCAGAAGTTACATCAATGCAGTGAGCAAATCACTGAAGGAAGAAATCCCACATATCTAAGCTGAATGTCCCACTGCACCTGGGAAGTGTCAGCTCCTGGAGTAGGGAACCTCAGGAGTGAAGCCCTTTTCTGCTTCTGAGTGAGTTCTCATCTCCCATCTGGCCAGCTGGGAGCCATACAGGATCCCCATTAGTACTATCATTTAATTCTATTCCAGCTGAATGCCTTAGAAACCAACTCTTAAGAAAACAAGGGAGGATCATCTGTAATTCCTGGGGGAGTTTCCTATCAAAACACAAAATAGTTCAATTGATATAATCTCTGGGAATAACATCCACACCCACTTTTCTAAAGCCTTTGAATTCCAAGCTATTTAGAGATACAGTGAAACAGAGAACCCCTAATTTTTAATTATGAGATTGGATCTTCATTTAGGAACTGGGGCAGCTCTGAGCCCATTTCTTCTAGATGAGGATGCAGGTTGATAGTTCTGGGCACTGTTTTGCTCCAAGTTTCCTACAGCATTGCTTGACTAATTTTACAAAGGAGATGGAAGAAGTTTCCAGTGTTATTTTTCTCAGGTGTAAATTGGAAAAATGCACTGAGACATTCACCTGCCTTTTCTATAATCAGTTAGCTTTCCCCTGTTTTCCACAGAGAATTCTTGGGATGATCTTGCTGAAAAATCACTAAGACCTGGAAAGCTGATCTAAAATCCCAGATGCACAATAGCATTTTCTCCCTCTTCTTTTAAACCACACTGGGGGTTTCTTGTGCTTTCAGTCAGGCACATTTATTATGGTTGGGGCTCATCAGTGTGGTGTAGAAACTTGACCTGTTTCAGGAAGACAGAGTTTTATGGCCAAATTCCATTTACTTGGAGATAAAAGAAAGGAAAGAAGAGTCAGTATTTACTTCCAGAGAATATATTTATTAATATCTGAAATCATTATTATTGTTCAATATTAAAAGGATCAAACATAACACAATACCTTTTTCTTCTGTGCTTTACTGGCAGCTCTCTAATTGAACATGAACCAACGTTGGCTTTTTTTCAGTTATGAAAATACTAAAGTAGAAGGGTTTTTCAAGGTGTTTCATTTTTGATCTCACATTTACTCCATTCTATAAGCAGTAATCACTGCATGTAACTGAATGGTCCTAGAAAGATTCAGGTTGTATTAACAACACTTCACTGAAATTGTCTGAAATGAGGATCTTTTCACTTAGAACTGAGTTTTCTGTACACATGAGGCTTCCAACACTATTAGTTTTCTTTCAAAAATCTCAGACCCAGACCCACTGAATTTATTCAAGTTACTTCAGACATTACCAAAAGCAGAAATCTCTTAAAACTCTTTCAACTAAATCTGATACAGAGCAAGTCTGAAGGGAGTTTGAGTGAGTGGAAGAGCCTTATTCCTGCAGTAAGTACAAGAGAATATGCTGCTGACCTTTTGAGAGTGAAAAGAGTTTTCATAGGTTCAGTGGGCAGCACATAAGACATGAAATAAAACATTCAACTGTTGTGCTTAAAATTATCTGTAGCTTTCTAAAGTCCCGCTTTTACCAATTTCCTTAGATATATGTAATGTCTGAGCAGTTTATAATAAATATGTTCAAGGTTTGGTATTGAAAACTTTTTAAGCAAATGTCAAACTCAGTAAATCAGATCATTATTAATTTGTAAAAGAAATGCCCTTTTTTACTGCTGTACATGCAATTAACTCTTTTAATACACAACAATATATGTACAGGTGAACAACTGAAAAATACATCTCTTATTTAGGTTGATATAAATGAGGGAAAATTGTCCCTATTTCCAGTATGAGGGTCCCCCCATGCCATATGGAAAAGGTACTGAGAAGGAGGCCACAGTCTAATATTTTCCTGGTAGTACAAATTGGCACTGCAGTGCATGATGAGGAAGAGGAATCTGCTGCAATATGTACTCTCAGTGACATTTTGATTTTTGGCACTTGTTTGTGTATGTGCAAAAACATCCTGTCTAGTGATAAATAGAGTTTTGCTCATAATATAATGCTTGAATGAATAGAGTGAGGATAAATAAGTTGAAGATCTTGGGTAACTTGGCTTCAACTCTGCTCTCCTTTAGAAAAAAAATCTTATTTATGGCTCCATGAATATCACTGGGCTGCCTACAGCAGTACCAACATTAATATATGTCAAAATTTTGAAGGATTCTGAGGTTGAAACAATATCTGGATAAATTACTAAGTGAATGGATAAATAATTACAAATAGTTGAGATACCACAGTTCAGCAAGTTACATCCCATCAGCTGGAACATCATAACTGATTATTTGCTTGGGTTTAGTCCACTGTGAATGTTAAAGAAGTCTCTGACTTAAACCAGCTTCAACTCAAGCTGAGTAAGTCAGAAAGTTTCAGCTTCTCAAATGTGTGGTGTAGACACATTAAATTTGCCAGTTTCTTGGTTTTGTGCAAGTTTCTAGATTTTCCTAAATTTTTGTGCAAGTTTCTACATTTTCATAAATAAAGAATAACTTGCTATAAATTTTTTTCTTCCTAATATTTCCAAGAGTTAATTGCAGTGAAAAAAATAAATTACATAAGTAGAAAAGGCATGAATAAAAAAAGTAAAAAAAAATCACATACCGGCAATATTCTCTACCTTTGAATGGTTAAATGGTTGGGAAAGTTGAATAGAGCTTTTTTGGTATAATTTCTTCAAGCAATTTATGGTGAAAAAAAAGAATAAAGAAAAAAGTTAAAAAATTGATATTCTTCCGCCTTTGTGTTGCTATTGCTCCTTTGCTGTCGCATATAATGCTCTCTTTTTTATATTTTTGCTCTAAGCAATGGATTTCTTTTTTGGACTTTTTCTCTTATGTTGAATTCAGAGTGGCCATGTTAAATCTTTGAATTTAATTTTGAACCAGAGGATAATATAATTTGATAGTCATAAGAGGACAATACGTCTTGATAGTCACAGTTACCTCTAATAATACAAAGGCCTCAAGTCAAAAATGGAAATTATCTAGTTTAAAAATACAATGAAAGGTAACTACACCTGATTTTAATCAGTGTAAAAATAAAATAAATTAATATGAAAGATCCTTGATTACTTTTGTAACTTGGAGGGCAATTTTATGGCAGAAATAAAGCCTTCCTGTCCTAAATAGTATGGATGACAAATGTAATGAAAAAATGCTGATCCACTCTTCAGTTGCTTCCTAAAGACAAACCAGTGTAGGCATTGTCCATCCAAGCAGGGCCTGCACTCCCAGCTGCCATATTGATGTATCGAGATAAATCCTTGGCATGGCCTTTCAACAATGTGGATTGGGTTTGCATGGCAAGGTTTTGGTAGGAGGGGTGCTATAGGGGTGGTTTCTGTGAGAAGCTGCTGGAAGCTTCCCCCATGTCCATGGAGCCAATTCCAGCTGGCTCCAGGATGGACCCACCGAGCCCATCAGAGATGGTGGTGGCACCCCTGGGATAATGTGTGTAAGAAGAGGAAGAAACTGCTGGGCAGCAGCGTGAGAGAGAGTGAGAATGTGTGAGAGGAAGAGCCCTGCAGACCCCAGGTGGGAGCAGCAGGAGGGGCAGGAGCTGCTCCAGGAATGGGAGCTGAGGTTCCCCTGCAGCCTGAGGTGCAGCCCATGGTGAGGCAGCCGTGCCCCTGCACCCAGGGAGGCCCAGAGGGAACAGAGATCCATCTGTAACCCTCGGAGGATCCCACACCAGAGCAGGGAGATGCTCAAAAAAGGCTGTGACCCTGTGGGAAGCCTGTGCTGGAGCAGGATCCTGGCAGGAGCTGTGGCTCCGTGGAGAGAGGAGCCCACACTGGAGCAGGTTTGCTGGCAGCACTTGTGACCACATGACGGAGCTGCCTGTTCCTGAAGGACTGCACTCTCTGGGAAGGGACCCAAGCTGGAGCAGTGCATGAAGAACTATCTGCCATGGGAGAGACCCCAGGCCAGAGGAGGGGAAGAGTGTGAGGAATCCAACCCCTGAGGAGTAAGGAGCAGCAGAGACAACATGTTGGATGGACCACTGCCCCCATTGCCCATCCCTTGTGCCACTGAGAGGGAGGAGGGAGAGTTTGGAGTGAAGTTGAGTGCAGGAAGAAGGAAAGGGAGGGGGGAAGGGATTTTTACGATTTAGTTTATTTCTCATTATCCTACTCTGATTTGATTGGTAATAAATTAAGCTGGTTTCCCACAGTCAAGTCTGTTTTGCCCATGACAGTAACTGGTGAGTGATCTCTCCTTGCCCTGATCTCAACCCACAAGCCTTGCATTGCATTTTGTCTCCCCTGCCCAGTTGAGGAGGGAAGGGACAGAATGTTTTTGGTGACCACCTGAGGTCCAACCAGGGTCAAGCCACCACAAAGAGTAATAAAAAGATAGAAACCAAGTCCCTCTCCAGTCCAATCTGCTTTCCAGCAAGAACTTGTAGTTGAAATGCAACCAAATACATGCAGATGTATTTTATTGTGACTGGTCCTGTATGTATTTTAAATAACTGAAACTACTGAAACTCTTTGCATGGTTAAAGAGGGATACCTGGCAAGGTGCAGAATTACATCTTGTGCTATCAGTGCCAGTGATGAAAATGAATATGAAGCAGTTGGTACCTGCTTCTTCACATCCCCAGGTCTAGAACTGGTTCAGTGGATTCGGTGATTACAGAAAAATACAGCACTGCTGCACCTGGAGTGTTTATTTTCTTGCTCATTACCTTTCCGTGCTCTTGCAGGACAGGTTTAAGGTGTTTAGCAATTGTTTTGATGGTATAAGAATAGCTTAGCAGACCTGAAATTCTGGACAATAATGTTTATCTGCACAGCGGTTTCACTGTTATTAAGTTCTCCACACAGTTCGAGGATGATTCACAGTTCATTGATTTTGGTGTTTAAAATGTATTCATTCATATAAATACTCTTCAGACAGTTTACATTGATCTTAATACAATCTTAAGTTCTTTATGGCACTCAGTGAATTCAGGGTGCTCAAGGAACTTAGTAAACAGGAAAAAAAAAAAAAAAGAAAAAAATTAATTACCTGGTTGCTTCTACAGCCTTTCATGAAACCTTCTTTTCAATGCTTTGGTGGAGACAGAGCACTTGAAGCATAAAGGTAAAGGCTGTCAAATCAAAGTTTTGGTAATTGGCAGCTATGGTAACATACAACCTTTTCATTTTCCTTTTCAAGCCGTCTGCTCCATCCAGCTCAGGAATGGCATATTTAATGAATTCCCAACCTTGAAAAGACTGTTGTATTAACTATGCCCATGCAAAACAAGTTATAATGCACCATTAAAACCTCTGTTGTTTCAGTAATACCTTTTTAAACAATCGTCAGGGCCAGCTAAGTTTAAATAATAAACTAGACTCATCTAGAGGTTGAGAGAGTGAACCAGAGACCTAAAACAGCCTCTGGAAGGGCCTTCTTTTTATCCATTATCCAAAGGATAAAAGGAGTCAGTTTGGCACCTGGTCAAGGTGTCTCAGCTAAGTGGGGTGGAATTGAGTCTAAGCTTTTCTTGTCATAGTTTTAGATAGGAAAAATATCTGAAGTTGCTGAATTTATAGTTGGCTAAAGCATGGTGAATTACCTCACGGTTTCTATCAACTAAGAGCATGCATGTGGACCTTGCTGTGCCAGGAATACTAATTGATAGTGACCTGACTCTGTATTTGATAACAAAGTCAGTCAAAATGATTAAATAGTGTGATATCTGATGATTGAGTGCACTTAGAACTTGTATTGTTTCACAGATCCATGCTGATGCAGTGGCACTAAAATGCAGGCTTAAGCAAGTAATGGATATTTCTTGCCATGTTTTAAAAATAAGTTTTGGGTAAAGTCATAGTATTTCTGATTTGCAGTGCTAAATTCAATTTTATCCAGATTGCATCTACCTTTGTGGAATTTGCTTATCTGTGTACTTGTTTGACATAATCATATCTTCCCATGGTACAGGCTGGTACACTCTCTGCTGAATTGTGACACAGTATTGCTTTCTGACTGCTGATGATACAGTGCTGTATTTATGCAGAACTTAATATATACCACAGAAACTATTAGGCTCAACATGTAAGAATTATACGTGATGTGTATCACTATTGCTTTTAAACAGATAACTGTAATCCTCTTTTGATGCATATTTAATACAGCAATAGATTACATTTGTATTCCTGTATTAGTAGGAGCACCCAAACCAGTGTACTGAACTCTGTTTTACAAATAAAGGAGAAAAAGTTTTCTCTGGTTATGTCTGAATCCCTCCTTGTAAAACAGGGCACTTTACAACATCCAAATATTACCTCGTCAGATTCTAATGAAAGAGTAATTAACAGAGACAAAATAAGTTTCATTTTTGCTGATTATATCTGCAAAAATCTCTTCCAGAAGAACTCAAAGACCTGCTTCATAGTTTGATTGCCATTTCATGACACCAGCCCCCTTTAGTGCTATCTGTGAAAAATAAGATGTATGTTGCATCTGAAGCCTTGGGACAAATTCCCATCATGATAATCACAAAACGAAAGGGCAATCTGAAAACCACTTATTTCAAATACAGGAAGATGGCACTTGCAGAACTTAATATTACTTACTAGTCTTTAAGGTCTGTAATTTCCATTCATGTTAATGCATTCTAATTATCATCCTGCTTCGCTTTTGTTTCTGGTGAAGATTAAAGTGGTCTGTTTGATGTGTGCAAAGAAGTGACTACAGAAAACGGTGACTTAATTGGAAGATGTCAGCTCAGGAGAAGGTTTTTGACATGAGGGCTGTAAGGCTGGTAACAAACAGACTAACTCATTTGTCTCATCATGAAATGAAAATAAAAATCACAACACTACGATAAAATCTTGACTAGGAAATGCCTGCAAGACTCCTTGAAGCCTTGGGTTCTTTTCTTTCCTGAGCTTTGGCACTGTGATATATGCAAACCACGTTCCCCAGAACTGTGAAGGGAAATAGGTTCCATGCAGAACAGATGGATCAGGGCTAATGCGGGGATGTGCACTGGAGATGAGAACAGTTTAATACCACAAGGGGAGACTGGAGGAAAATTGGAAAGATGGGGGTATTTGAACTAATTCATGAATCATTTCCAACTGATAGTTATGCCTTCAGGCACAGTGAATAATATCAAGGAAGCATATTTAAAATTTATAAGTTTGTTTTAATGTAGATTAGAATTAAAAGCCATACTTTTGGATGATTAAAAAAATATCCTGTATTCCCCCATCCCAAAATGTACCTTTGTGATTTAAATATCACTGAAGAGCTTAATTATGTGCACTGTGCCATGATTTGCTGTTTGGAAAACCATGGCAGATTCACAGACTTGGCCAAAGCTTTTAGGAATGCATTTTTTGGAAGAACTATATGAGCTGGGAGAACATGCTCTTCCACTTGAATCCAAGCCACAGAGATGCAGCTCTGGAGACATGGTCTGATTGCTAGATCTGATTCAGATGTCTCTGAGTCTCCTCTGTCTTCATCTTATCCAAATAGCCTTCAGTCTTATGAGTTTCAGACTTCCCAGAGCTGTGCCAGAGTGAGCAAATGTAGATCCAAAGATCTTTGAATGAGGTCTTCAGGCACATGTTACAGAATGAGACTTTCACCAGAGACATTTCACATCACTGTTATGGTGGATATCTTACTGTGGGGCAGGCAACCACACAGAAATAAAGAGGTCCACTTGAGAATTGAAATAAAACCCTCATAAAATGATCAGGATCTGAAACAATGAAAATATTTGAGAGGTATGAACCTTCCCAGAGTTTTGTTTATGGATGAAAAAGTACAATTCCATGTGATAGGACATCAAAGATTCTGCATTTTGCAAAGCTCAAAGTATATAGATGCATCTGATTACCTATATTCATTTGGACCTGGTTAATAAGAAAAAAAACCTAAAACTGTGAGGAAAGGAAATTTATAGATCATTGTCTGTGTGCTCTGCATTCTCTTCATGACTTCTCAGGAGATAATTTTCAAGCTATGGAGGAGGATGTGAAACACTTGACAGTGAGGACAGATTCTGAGAAAAATTGAAGAATATGGGTAGTTCAGTTTGCTGGTAAGGAAATAATCTACGTGTGTTTCTGTTCACCAGCACAGAAAATGATGTATTATTCCTCTTGTATACAGTTCTTTCATTCCAGGCAAGGCTCCATAGGAACAGAGAAAGGTGTGACCCTAATGGTCACTTGCCTAAAACTTGATTCTCATCTGCTGATTTCATTGCAGGTTGCAAATCTGGCTTGTTCAATCTCAAATAATGAAGAAGGTGTGAAGTTAGTCCGTATGGCAGCCACACAGATTGATAGTCTGTGCCCACAGGTAAGCAAGATTCCTACTAAAAAGTACCTGAGAACTCCTTTAGCATTTAAAAACATCAGTTAGGGAGAGATGCTGAGACAGGGAAAACAGCCTGGGTGAAGATTATAACCTTGTCTTTGTCATGACATTGTTGCCTGATTTCCATGAACTGTGAAAAATTCATTCATACCTTGAGACCCACCTATCAAACGGGGTGTAATGCTGCATTTTTAACACAGCCCATAATCTATTTGTTCTTTTTGTTGTGAAAAAAACCTTCACTTCTCCTCCCAACTGTGTTTGAATAACAGGTAATAAATGCTGCACTCACGTTGGCCGCCAGACCCCAGAGCAAAGTAGCCCAGGACAACATGGATGTGTTTAAAGATCAGTGGGAGAAGCAGGTGCGAGTCCTCACTGAAGCTGTTGATGACATCACTTCAGTGGATGATTTCCTCTCTGTTTCAGGTACTGGGATCAAGAGACTCTTTAAAAATATACTCCTAAATTGAAGTAATGGGTCAGAGTGGATAAAAGCTATAATTACTAAAGCATCATTAATCCATTAGTCTGTGTCTATGGGAATGCTGATCTTATGCACTCAGTAGGAGCAGCCACACCATGTCAATTAATCCCTGGTAGCAATGGTTGGCTTTTCACCTCCTAGAAAATAGCATCCTATTTGTGCTTCTATTTCTAGAGAAGTTTTGTTTCAACTCAGTCACAAAGTAGGATTTTAGCCACCTTTTAAAATTGTGTTTCAGGCCTGTGACAGGCTGACAGTATTTGTAGAGACTGTTAGAATCCTTGTGCAGCTGTAGGCAAGAGGAGCAAAGATGAACTTTATAGAATCATAGATTCACAGGATGGTTTGGGTTGGAGGGGACTTAAAGATCATCTAGTTCCAATGCCCTGCCATAGACAGGGACACCTTTCCCTAGACCAGGCTTCTCCAAGCCCCATCCAACTTGGCCTTGACACTTCCCTTGCTTTATTCCATAGCTTTGCTCAGATCAGCTGTGTCTGTACAGTGGGGCAGATGTACCATACAGTCCTTGCCCCCTGACCATCTGTACTGGGTTACCAGGCCCTGAAGAGGGATAGAAAGAAGGGAAATACACAGATGATGCGTATATTAGTGGTGGACCTGACAGTGTTAAGTTAATTGTTGCACTCAATGATCTTAGAGACCTTTTCCAGCTTTAATGACTCCATAATTCTGTGATTCTTGTCTGGGTATGTTGTCAGACATGATGAGTGTGAACGTTTGCAGAGAGCTGGGAGGCACTTCTGGGTCTCAGAGTTATTGCTTATAAAACCAGGGAGAAGTAGTAAAGCAATGCAAGGAATAGCAAATCTTTGCACTTCTCAGACCTCACTAGGGAGGCCTACAATGCAAAACAAGCTCTTCTATGGAAATAAACAAAACATCTTAGTCCTTATGTAAAGAAGGGATGGAGAAGAGAAGGACATTGGCACTTTGGGTCACAGTCTTTTCTCCTTCTTCCTTGTGAAGTGCTACAACTTGTGGCAGAGTGGATTGTTATGATACAGTCATACACAATGAGCATGGTAATTGCAGATTGTTTGTGTCCTGGAGAAATTGTCTGCTGTAGAAAACTCATTTTCCTATTTCAGTTTGAAAGGTGAATTTCATTGTTGTGAATAAGGACACAGAGTGTGCCAAGAGTGCTTGGCTTACCTGAATGCCTCAGAGGAGGCAAACTTCATGAGATAGTCTGGCCAAAATGTTATATTTCAATCTATATTACTTTCCTTGATGTTACCTAAATTTTCTAATAAAAGTTTGTGAGATTTGGAGGGAAAAAAATACTTATTCTTTTAAAAAATCACTAATTTTCCTTTTTGCCCTGCCCTTTATTTTGTTTGGCTGTATCCTGCTTACTACTATTAACAGGAAAATGGTTTGACTTAGTTAATTACATTCCACTGTTCAACAGCCCTGTTGGAGTGCTTATTTCAAGCCATGACAAGAAAATGAAAATGAACTGTCAGAATGAAAGAGTACTTCAGAATCTGGGAGAACATTGATTTTTATTTGAGATTTGAAACCGACAAACACTTTTCAGCAGACCTGGTTCTGCAGTGAAAGGGCAAACCAGGCTATAAACTGCTGACCCGGTCCACAAGCCAAAGAATTGGCAGACTTTCTCAAATAGCCATTTCCTGATTTGCTTGAGAACCTTGTTTACTCCTAATGCTTGTATCTATAAACCAGAAGTCAGTTGAATGGGTGGTGGGGCTCTTCATTTCTTTTTCTCAAATAATTTTTCCTTCTAACTTAGTATTGACTTAGATCCAAACTTTCCAAGGTGGCTGAGAAGTATAATTTCCATTGAGTTTATTTTTTTTTTTCTAATACCGTCCATAAATAAACACGACATGTATCCAGAAATCCTGTTGCTTGCTTACTGTAAGCTTGGAAGCCTCAGCTTACACAGGGTAGTTTTATTTTTGGATGTTAAACCAGAGAACCATTCTAAATGCTACTGTCTGATTAAACATAACTCCTGAAATGACACCTCCTCCTCTTCATATTGAGTGTCACATTTGATGGTATGTTTTAATAATAGGATGGCTACCAAAGGAAAGCTGACCATGATTTTAATAAGTTATTTTATACTCCAAATACAGTCTCTGTTCAAACCCATGTAGCACATCTTGTTGGGCAAAATATGGTTATGTCATCCTAAAACCAATAGATGATGTTTGTGGGGGCAAAATAGTGATGAAAAATTTAATCAAAGTAATGCTTTTTAATTCTATAAAGGGAGTTTTTTAAACAAAGGATTTTGCCTTGCAAGTTACTCAGATTTGCATCTCAGGGGACTTTCAGTTTCCATCCACAGTTGTTAAAGTGTAAAATTCAACATCATGTAATACATTTCTGAAACCCTCAAATGATCCAACCTTGGGATTTTTAACAGTGAGGATTAGTGAGTCATTCTTTTTAGTGGCCAAGGATAATTAACAAAAAGCAGTTGGTGAACTGATTAATTCTGTTTTACTGCTACTACAAAGAACAACATTTCATTTTCAGTTTAGAGGTGTCTGTAACAGAAAAGGAAGTTGTTTTTTAGAGTTGCTAAGTGTCTCAGACTGAGTCTGGTCAAATATGAAATCCAGTTACAGTCTTACGGAAATTATTTTGACTCTCCTGACTGCTGGGAAATAATGCCTGACCTAATCAAAATCTGCTTCATCCTTTCACATTATTTATATGAGAATACTGCATAAATTATGATATTGCAGCACATGATGCTGAGCCAAATAAAACAGTGCAGCTCCCAAGAATCCAATAAAGCTGGTCAATATTACCTCATCTGAGCAGACTCACTGTTGTTAACTCTTATTTCAGAATATGCACAGTCACATATAATTATTGTGTGTGTCATGAAAAATTCAGAGCTTATTTTCTGGCATAGATGGAGTGCAGGAGATGAACTGCTTGTGCCCAGGCTCCCTGCTATCTACAAAGTCCATTTGCTGGTGTGCTTTCAAAATTATTTATTTTCATTTAGGCACAAATGAACCAAACATATTAAATTTCATGGGAGCGTGTAAATTCATCTTCAAACTGTTTATTAGAGAATCTGTGTAATGTTTGACTGCTTTCCTTTTTGCATTGATTTTTATTATACCAAAATTCAGTGTGATGGCTGAAATTAATGTGACTGGTTTTCAAAGAATTACAGTTTGGGACTCATGGTACAGGTAAGATGATGTTGTCCAGTCCCTGCTAAAGATAAATATCACACTTGGGAATTTTACTGTTTTGTGGCATAAAATCACAGAAGAGCCTTTTCTTTGCAGACGTGGATAAAGAGAGAGATCAATTTTCTAACACACTGACATTTGCTGTTTACCCAAATCTGTAAGCTTTGCTACGAGGAAGAAGGAAATTAAATGAGCTGTATTTTTTCCCTCCATTTCCCTCCAGAAAACCATATTCTGGAAGATGTGAATAAGTGTGTGATTGCTCTCCAAGAGGGGGATGTGGATACACTGGACAGAACCGCGGGTGCCATCCGAGGCCGTGCAGCCAGAGTTATTCACATCATTAATGCAGAGATGGAAAACTATGAAACTGGAGTTTATACTGAGAAGGTGCTGGAAGCTACCAAACTGCTCTCTGAGACAGGTGAGTTTATTTGAATTATTGATTTATTGAAATATTCATTATTTAATCACATAAAACTTTCAGTTGATTCTCTGAGATCTGTAACTCAGAGAGAAATCTGAGCTTGAAATATAAACACATAAATTCATGACCATGGATGTTTTTTTTTGTTCTCTGATCAATTCTGTTGCAGAAGTCATACTGAGAAGAGATTCAGTAACCCATCAAGTCTGGGCTGCTTCATCAAAGTTTCTAGATTTGAATAAATAATGCACAGTCTTTTCTTCTGAGTCAGTTGATTATGTATTATGTGTCTCTAGAAAATCATTACAAACATTACTCTGTGGTCTGTGCAGGTGAATGTACTTGATGACTGAAATTGTGTTTCTAAACAGAACAATTTTTCACTGAAAAATACATATGAGCAACTGAAAATGTATTATCTGATTGAAAAAATATAAAAGTCTGCTAGATTATATAAAATATGTAGATTATATAAAAATAGAAAAGTTTGCTGGATTGATAGACTGGGGAGAAAAAAAAAACACCTTTTTTTTTTTTCCTAACCTGTTTTTACCTTGACAGTGATTGGATTCATCTGAATGTAGGTGATTACATGTAAGCTGGTAATTTTAAACCCCTTTATTTAAAGCCTTTATTTTAAACCCTTTCTGTTGCTATGTTCATCTCAGGAATTCAGCACAGTCAAGTGCTCTCATCTTGAAGCAGTGGTCTATATTTTTTTCAGATAAATCATGCTTTAAATTTTATTGCCTTCATAGACTAGGTCTCCACTCGCTGACCAGGTGACCAGGTGTGATAGATTCACATATTATGGTTATCTGAAAATGCCTGAGCTGATCCTCCCCCACCTGATTACACTTGCTCATCTGGGATTTAAAATCATCAAGATCATTTTAGAGGGAACAAATGAAAATTGCATCAGTTCAGGACGCAGCAAATGTAACTTTTGGGCAGAAAACCAGGCCTTTCCCAATGAGATGGAAAAGCAGAAATTTTTGTGGCTCTGGCAGTCTCTGTATTCGCTTTGAGAACAGGCATCAACAAAAAAAGCTAAAAAAATATGTTGGGATTATTTAATATTACTTGTGTTATTGTTGTACCCATCTTAATATCTTTCAGCCCTAATAGGGACCCCAATCCTTATTTGCACAGATAAATCCCAATGACCAAAATCAAGAATTTCTTCTTTTTCTGACCTTCCAGTAGGATTTATTAGAAATTATACCAGAAGTGTGGATTCTTGAGCTTGTGATTATGACCACAAAGTTGTGCCTTGAACACGTGCAACACTGGTAGATCCACAGCATCCTGTAGAATTAACTTTCACAGACTCTTTCCTGTGAGCTGCAGAGAGAAACTTTGGGGAGAGGTGACATAATCAGTGACATAATTTTCAGCCTATGGGACACACTCCACTGGGCTCTACAAAGCCATTTCTTATGCATTGTTCTTGTTCCATTTACATCTGGCTGGCCTTAAAAATGTCTAAAATGCCTCTTGTCCTTAACTTGAAGATAATGCAGTGAGGTTTGCTTCCTTTTTTCCTCAAAGTTTAGTGATTTGAGTTTTGTGTGGTTTAGATGGGAAGTATAAGACTAGGTCCAACAGTTGTTCTCATTAATCACCTTAGTTTTTACTACCCAATAAGAAATCAGCTAAAATTTCTGAACTAATGTTCTATAAAATTTTTTGTTAAAAATTTTTCAACAGAAAAACTGGCAGGTATAAAATGCCATTATATAGATCAATAATAGTCCCAGTAAATACTTATATTCCCTATTTATTGTACTTTTTAATATAATTTGAATTATAACTAATTGCTATAAACTTTGGACTAAGTACATCTTGATGACATCAACTTGTTAATGCTGAGATTCAATATTTAAGAACGAGTCCCTTATCCTCAAAGTTATTGTGTATTTTGTCAAATCTAAGAAAACCTGTGAGTATTAAAAAGAAATTTAAAAAATTATGTTTTCAATGTTGAGAAGTTTAAATCATGTACAAATTGTGCAGCAGAAGTTCAGGAAACAAAATGGGCCCAAATTCAATGGAGCTGATGAAGCTTAAACAATTTATGCCAGACATGAATGTGGATCATTAATATTACAGCACAATTTCTAACTGCAGCTTTTCAGGCCATTTACAAAGGCATTGATCAAAGTTTCTCTATGATTAAAAAGGTAGAATTTACTTACTCAATTCATTGCCCTAAAATGCAGTGGTTAAAATGGTATTTAGATGCCCCTGTGGTATTCTGTGCCCCATATACCCTCTCCCAGAGAACAGATCCCTGCCTAGATATATGTTGGGGTAGAGGAAACATTGAGGGGCTGGAGCGTGTCCAGGGAAGGGAACAGAGCTCGGGAAGGGGCTGGAGCAGCAAGAGCAGCTGAGGGAGCTGGGGGGGCTCAGCCTGGAGAAAAGGAGGCCCTGGGATTCCTTCTCACTCTCTCCAACTCCCAGAGACAGGAGTGGGGAGCAAGGAGGTTGGGCTCTGCTCCCAGGGAACAAGGGGCAGGATGAGAGTGGTGGATTCACCATCCCTGGGAGTGTTTAACAAGTGTGTGGGTGTGGCACTTGGGGACATGGGTTAGTGCTGGCATTGGCAGTGCTGGGGGAATGGTTGGACTTGATGATCTTAGAGGTGTTTTCCAACCTCAACAATTCTATGATATGGGTACCTATGAATACATACATCTATTTCTGAATTCTTTCTATTCATCACCTCGAGAACCTGCACAGATTTTATCAAACAGTCAAGAATGATACAAGTGATTTATTTGTATTCAGGTTCCACTCACAGATGTGTGTATCAAAATCTCTGTGACAAGAAACCATCATGAACACCTCACCACTTTTATCTTTGTTATGTTTTTGTTTGTTTGTTTTAATTGATTTTTGTTTATTTTTAAATGAAGTGGTTTTGGAAGCTGGGAAAAAATTACTTAAATGACCATGGAAGGGAAATAAGCACATTACCTTGTTCTTAGTATTTTAACTGTCAGCTCAGGAAAGAAAAACCTCTGTTAAGCCTCTTTTTCCAGGGATTTTAATTTGTTATGTGAATATTGGGTGGGATCCACAGTGGATATACTATTTTGGAAAGAGAAACACCTTGCTAATGTTTTTATTTTTAGGGAAAGGAAAGTTAATCTTCAATGAAAATTATATTGGTGAGTTCTAAGAAATTGAAACCACAAATGATACTTTAAAAACCAGTCTGAGCTCAAAGTTTTATTTGTCTGTTGTGTTAATTTACAGGCTTTGGCAAATATGGGGTGTGGGTTTTTTAGTGTTTTAGTGCCTTCATGCCTGCCCTTGACTAACGAACTGCCTTTAAAGCCAAGTACTTGGTAGAGGGTAGACTCTTATCTCTGACAGCAGTATTAGGGAGTGAGGGATTGGTTAATGTTTTTTTAAAATTGGGTACTTTCATTTTCCTTTAAAAACCAAAATAAAAGCTTAACTCTCTCATGCTGACTTTCTTATAAATCCAGGATGAAACCTATAAAACCACAGAGTCTACGGGGCTCGCTGGGAACAAGCACAAAACTCAGATTTTAGTGGGTGTTAATTGTGTGCAGGAGTAAACCAGAGCTTCAGGCTGTCATTGTTTGTTTATTTGTCTGCTTTTGGGGGCACTGTGAAGTTTTATTAACATGTGTAGCTTGGTTTCCGAAATAACATGACCCAGGGGCTCCCTGGAGGCTAAATGATTATGGGGTGGCCTGACACCAGGCTGGGATGTCAGGCTATGGATGGGAGTCAGGATCAGGCTGAAGAAGGGGAACTAGGGTCAGACACAGATTTGTAGAGAACTGTGAAATTATCATGTTACAGAAAAAAAAAAAGGAAAGAAGGATGGAAAGGAAAAGAGATTAAAAAGAAAAGGTTAAAAACAAGGATAATGGCAAAAGGGAAGGGAAAGGAGTAAGAGAAAACAGAGCACAATTTCTGCTTGAATATTGAGATCTCTCATGCTGCTCAGCACCTTTTTCTAGAATAATCAAGGCCAGCTGAGACTGTCCCATTGCCTTTAATAAGGAAGAGATTGAAGTCTACTCAGCAATTATTTGAGAAGCTTTGTAAAAACTTAAGGGAAGAAGCCAAAGTTTCTAAATAAGTGAAAAGAATTGACCCTAGAAAGAAATCAAGTAACAGGCAATGAGGCTAAGATTTCTGAGGTTTAGGAAGGAGAAAAAGCTGTGACATTCTTTAAAGGTCAGAGGGTTGAACTTAAATTGGGAAAACTAGAGTAGACTTTGCAGGGTTGTAATGAAAGGAGGTGAATGGGAAATGAAGGAGAAAAGAGCAGAACAAGTTAAGACCAGAAATGCCTGGGAAGGGCTGTGAAAAAATTCCAACTTTTTTTTTTTTTCTTTAGTTTACACTGGGATGTCTGGAAACCATCCTGGAACAGCAAGTGCCATAGTGCTTGGGTTACTCCTGTGAAGGACACTGGAAATATGAAATCGTCTGATTCACACCAGAAATTTTGAGTTTCAGCTTTTAGCATGTTTTAAAAATATCCCAGTAACTTTGTAACTGGCTGTTTTTAAGTAGGTCACTCCAACTTGTGTTTTGTCACAAATTTTTTATTTTGTCTTTATCAGAATGTAGTAAAGTTGAAAATCAGCACTACTGGCAATTCAGCAATAACCCTGTGAGAGTTTTATCAGTGTGAGTAGGACAAACTTTAAAGATATTTATCACTGGGAAGAGGCAGCTCAATGATGTTATCAAAGCTAATACTGAAACGTAGGAAAGATGGATTTTTCAGCAGTGATATGAAGGGAAACAAAATGTAGAAGCAAGAAGATGAATTTAAGCATAGCTGTAATCAAAAAACCCTCTGTATTGAATCTGAGGGAGAGCGAAAAATTGCAAAATGGAGCCTATTTAAAAAATAAATGATGTTAAATTCATGTTTTATGGGAGCTGGGGTAGTTATAGTACAACTTATGGGTACCATCATCCTGAGAACATGAGATCATTTATCCTGGAATTTTGATGAAATTATGACTTTTATTCTGCAAAGTACTCTAGCATTTTCTTTAAAGTTTTGCTAAACTGAAATGTAAAGGTCAAGGTATCACCAAAAAAAAAAAAAAAAATGATGCATTTTTAAAGAAAAGGTATTTTACAAAAGGAGCAGAGAATACCCAAGATTGTGTTCCACTAGTGCTTGGTTTGATCCAAAGGATTTTTAACCAGAGAGACTCTGATCAAGATGCAGAGGAATACAATAAGAAATAATAGAAAATGCATTATAAAACAATTAAATGAGCCACATAAGACATGACTAAATCACCACTGTGGCTGAAAGCTGAAACACTATTTCTTTTTCTCTCCACTTTTAGAATTTAAAAAAAGAATACAGTACTAAAGGAGAATACAACATAATCGATTTAGATTTTCTAGGGCTTTTCACGAAGTCCTGCACACACAGCTGTTTGGAAAATGGGTAACCATGGAGTGAGTGTTAAGGCCTTTGATGGATTAAGACCTGGTTACAAGATATAAGCAAAGCACAAATGTCCATTTCTCAGCAGGCAGAAGGATAAATCCCATGATGCTTCAGGGGTCAGTGCTGTGGTTGGTGTACAATACATTAATTAACAGGTGATTAGGCAGAAGCAAAATTTGCCACAAGGAAAACTCTGGTTTGGCTGGTAAGAATGAGGGAGTTTGCTTGTCAGAAAGACAAGACTAAAAGATATTTTTATTTAATTTCTCTAGGTAAGTGGAACAATTAAAACTATATAATCTACAGAGACAGGAAGATTCTGAGCTAATTCATCCTCTCAGAAAAAATATTACATCATTAGGGGCAGCTCAGCAAAGATACTTTTTCCATTCATAACAGCCCTCACAGCAGTGTTGCAGATGTTAGGCTGTAATTATAGGAAGATGCTCTGTGAATACACCAACTATTTGTTTCCACTTTGATGGAAAAACAACCTGAAGATCTTTCAGCAAGGAAGAAGGTCAAGATAAGGATTACATAATTAAAGAAAATTCGAGATTTAGATGCAATTTAACTCAGAGTTTAAAAATACCCGGATTATCTATTTTGGATGTGCCAGACACTTTATATAATGAACAGGAGGTTAATATAATAGAAATGCCCATTTTCATAAACTGTTATTACTTAGTTGCTGTTGAAATCTGTTCTCAAAAAATCTCATGTTCTTAAAAACCATTTTTATAAATAAGAAGGATGGTGGTGGAAGTGGAAAGAAATTTACCAAGTCTAGAAAATAAAGGCAGAAAAATGCAGTGAATATCCACTAGCTCCAACAGAATGTTTTGTGAACACAAGTGAGAATTGTACAATAATCTTTTAAAATAAAAGCCCTGGTATTCCTTGCATCCTCTTGCCTACACACACCTACATACAGATATACACAAACCTATAACTAAGCCAGAAAGGGTGGTTTGCTTGTGTTATATAACCCATTTTGTGTCCAACAGCATGGGACTGTTTTCTTGAGGGGATTTTTTGAAGAGTTAGGTTTTATTTGAAATAATAACCTGAAGGGAGTTCCATTTAGTAGGAATAATATTTTGGGGGTTCTCACTGCACGTAGTCTTGCACAAGTAGGCAGGAGAATGAGACATCTGAAATTGGTGAGGCACATCTGTCCCTGCAGGTGCCATTTGTTATCCTTCCCTGAACACTTTTTGATGTACCTTTCCTTGTACCCATGTGATGTACCTGACCATGAGGCAAACAACACTTACCTCGCTTCTCCCTTGACATTTATCTTTCTGCAAATGACAATTCAGTCTGAAAAAAGTTTGAAGGTTTGTTTTTCCTTCCTCTGTGTGTGTCCCCATCTCCCAGCACTTGGTAACATAACTCCAGACATCCCCATAAGTTCTGTGATGTACAGCTCACCTGTACTGCACATGAACAAATTCATTTCTTCCATTCCCACGTCATCCTGCTTGGTTGCATAAACCCACAGACTGAGTTGGAGCCTTCTGTGAAGTGTCAGAAGAGAAGACTTAACACGTGTGGGCCAAAGGGTCAGGACTTGGCCATAAATTCAGGAAAGCTTGAGAACATTGGTTTTATGGTCTGTGGCTAAATCAGTGGTGCATTGTATTGGCAGTGAAGGCTGATTCTTCCTGAAAGTCTTGTGTTTACTGTAAAATGCTGTAGGGTGTGGGTATTCATTATTTTACCTCTGACTTTAACAATTTCATTGGGGGAAAACTAAATTGTAAATAGAAAGAAGGGACAAGGTGATCTTGTGCATTGGACAGTGGCATTTTGTCCTTTTCTATGCCATAGCACTCTGCCCTAATTTTGCTTTTCCTCCTTCCAGATTCACCAATAACAGACACACAGGGTTTGATATCCAGAACTAAAGAGAAGTCACAGTTCTACCTGTGAATTTTAGCTGTAACAGAAATCAGTGACCACTTCTCTGAGCACAGAAGGGTAACCAGTGTGAAAACTCAATCCAGTGTGTGAAACACAGACATGGTTATATATGATCGTTTCTTCATCCAGAAAAGTAATATGTTTATCCGTAGGCAAGATATATCCATGCACAGTGTGTTACCAAATGTACATCAGCCCAAGCAACAAAATATTTAAATCAGATCTACTTCTTGGAAAACCAGTTGGTTTAATAATGTCCTATTGGGTAATGGAGCTGAGGAGGAGTCTGGAGCACAAGACTGATGAGGAGCAGCTGAGGGAGCTGGGAGGGCTCAGCCTGGAGAAAAGGAGGCTCAGGGGACACTTTCTCACTCTCTCCAACTCCCTGTAAGGAAAGTGGAGCCAGGTGGGGGTCCGTGTCTTCTCCTAAGTAAAAATGAACAGGACAAGAGGAAACAGCCTCTAGTTGTGCCAGAGGTGGTTTAGAGTGGATATTAGGAATGGTTTTTCAACAGACAGGGTTGTCAAGCACTGGAACAGGATATCCAGGGAAGTGGTGGAATCATCATTCCTGGAGGGATTTAAAAGACATGCGGATGTGGCACTTGGGGATGTGGTTTAGGGGTGGCCTTGGGAGTGCTGGGGTGATGGTTGGACTCCATGATCTGAGAGGTCTTTTCCAACAGAAACAATACTGTGATTCTGTGGTATATTGTATAATATTTCAGTAGAATTTTATAAAGCTTTTTCTTTTTAATTAGCAATATAATACTCATGACTGAAATGTAAATTATATTATATGAGACCAGGATGTAAAAACATTTCATGAAATATTTAGAATCTTCTGATAAGGAATGTACAGTTCTTTTAGAAACAGACTTTGACAAACACTTCAAGTTAAATAAGGTATCATGTTTCATTCCTTATTCATCCTTCAAATGAATCTAAGAAGCTGTGCCGTTTTTGACAGACTATGTCAGATATCCCACAGGAATTATCTTTTAAATACCTGTTTAAAATCTTAAATTCCTGGTAGACAATATTCTTTACTCAGCTAATTAAATTAATGGATTGATTAAAAAAAAAAAACCAACACAGGAGAAATTTCATCCAGAACTCTGAAATTTTTAAGCTATAACTTTGTGATTTTCTTGTACTAAAACCTTTTAAATATGGATAATGGCTGAGCTTTTTTCCCAACAGAGCATCTTTTTTTTTTTAGTAGATCATTCATGGATCTTTTTCTTTATTAGCCTCCCCTGATAACCCTTAGCTTTGACTCCTGACAGTCATTCTAGATAATTTTC
Organism: Pachyramphus minor; assembly: GCA_013397135.1. Lineage (NCBI taxonomy): Eukaryota > Metazoa > Chordata > Aves > Passeriformes > Tyrannidae > Pachyramphus > Pachyramphus minor. The sequence continues at coordinate 111,865 of VYXB01010174.1, read as the reverse complement.
TTGATTTATGTGACACAAACAGCTATGATGTTTAGGAGAAGCACAGACATTTTCAGGGATCCTTCCTTCAGCTTTTAGCAGTGTAGTGGTCCAAACCTTTAGACTGCCATGTCCTTCTGGAATAATCTTACCCAAATCAGACCCGATTTTTAGAGCCATTTAAGGGCTACTTTGATCAGGTGATTGGCACTTTATGAACATGATGTAGGGAAAATCAAATTTCTGAAGGACAACTACAAGTGCTTAAATGAATACAGACCTATCAAGAGTTAGCCAGAGGGCAAAGATGGACAGGGTGGAGGAGATCAGTCACTTCTCTGGTTTGTTTGGGGACAGTCTGGCTCTAGGGAACAACCCCTGGTCTTTGAGAAGGGTGATCCCCTTGGATCCAAATTCCTGTGTATTAGAAAGAGTGGAGTAGCTGCTTGTCTCTTTAAAATGAAGCTCTAAGAAATAGCTCTGCTGATGACATTCAAAAATAGTCTTCTGGCTAGAAAAATACCCCAAAGATGAGACCTCTGGGAACCCTTCAATTCCAAATTTGAGTGGAAAGGAGCAATGTCTTGCTCAGCCAGTACCCTCTTGATTAAGAGCCAAAACTGTTCTAGGATTTGGTGCATGAAGGGGCTTATTTATGCCTAAACTTGGTTGTCCAAAGCAGACATCTGCTCTAAGCCAGACATCTGTCCTCCCTCTCTACTCAGTGGAAAGGAGAATGCCAGAATTTGATCCAGGTGAATTTGAACTGCTTTCTTAAAGTGGGTGTGATTACTTGTCTCGGGGAAACATCTCTTGCTTTCTACTTGGTAAAGGCAAATAGATTTATAACTTTCAGGTGTATGAAGTAGGACAAAAGTTTCCTGACTCCCATTGATGCTACTAAGAATTAGAAACTCCTGCACCTGGAGGGTCCTTGACCTTTATTGGTTTTTTTGTGTCTTAATTATCCCTTTCTATATTTCTGAACATTCACATCCACTTAAGATTCTCAAGGATTCAAGTTCCTAAATTATAAGGCCATAAAAGTGCAGTAAATTAGCGAGGCATTCATTTAATTTTGCATATTAATGAAAGTTTTTTGTTCTAATGCTGTGAACAGTAACGCCCAAACACTTTTAAATTTTTATCTCAATAATTTTATTACATAACCTAACATTTCCCTGTCAGTGATCTTATTGTACCCATACCACTAAACAAAATTTGCAGTGATGTTTTTAAGTATAAAAATTGCAGTACAAACTGATTACCATACAAGAAAAAGGCAATGGGGAATATATTTTTAGAAAACAGATAATTACTTGATAATTTTAATATGTAGGAGATATAGGTGGGTGGGAGAAAAACAAGAAGAGCTTTAGAGAAAATATTTTCTTTGTGGAACAGGTTGGTTCACCAAAAAATACAAGTTTTATCAAGGCATGAATTCATCCATGATGTTGTGCTAGTTTTCTATTATGCTGATAGCAAAAAATGTATAATTTAAAAGAATTAATCAATTGATAAAATGGAAGTAATTTCAACTTTGCTGATTCCCAGTTTTTCTCCAGCAGCCGTTCAACCTACATTTTGTTGGCAGTGATCTTACTTTCTGTGCCATTGAAAACTCATCCACAGAAAGGCTTTAAAATCTTTATTTGATGGAATGACAAAATCAGTAAATTAGAAGTGTTGCTGTTAACTTGGGACCTGATTCTGTCAACATTTATGCAGGTGCCTAATTAATTCATGTACTTAGGCCCAGAGATGTTAATGGCTCACATTTTTCAGTCTAAGCATATGCACAACTGTTTTCAAGGCCACGGCTCAAACTACGAAACCAATGTTTAATTTTTCCCCAGAAGTATTGATTTGCTTCTGAATCTAAAATTCATAGCCAATTTCTCTGTGCATAATAAATGAATCATTCTCTATCTGATGCATTTGCAAGTTTTAACTCCAGATACAGCTTTGTGCCTTCGCCTGAATTTTACTTGTAGTTCTTTCGCTGTTGGGATAAGAATATCCTTCTTTGTGCAGGGAATGATAGATAAGAAGGACTGCAGGTTTTTTGTCATGGAGCTCAATAACCTTAACTGGAGAATAATACAGTTTTCAACTCAATTTTCAAAAACCTTACTGCATTAAATGACCACATATGTATGGAGAAACTGTAAGTAATAGCATCTTATTAGTTTAAGATGTTTTTTCTTGCTTGTCTAATCAAAAGTGAGCACTGATATAAAAATGCAGTTGGCAAGCAAGCAATTCATAAAGTAGTTTAATAGCTATTTCCATTTTGAAAAAGCAGATAATGGTCACGTGTAGCATGTAAATTAAGGAGTAAATTACAGCCAGCTCTGCAAAGTCAGAACGGATGGAAGAGGCTTCCACATCCAGTGGAAGTCATTGTGGTTTAGTTTATTCAGGAAAATTAATAAAATGTAACTTTCCACCTTACGGTGATTTAATTTACGTTTCTCTTGTTTTGTTTTTAAGAACACCCCAGGTGGCCATTGCAAAGATCTTACCAAAGTCAAACTGTATCATATCTGCTTCCCCACCACCACTGATACCTGCCCCGTCAAGGAAAATATTGTAAAAGCTTGGTGCAACCTATTTTGACAAACCTGTTGCCTGTCCAACATCTGCTCATTATTTACAAGATAATTAAAAATTAATTCTTCTATGTCATGTTTCATTTTCTTTCTGGGTACTAAAATGATGTTGAATATTCTATAAATCTTCCTATCTTTTTTTCTCTAGCTTTATAATAATAGGTATGTGCTTCCTTTTTTCCTTTTCTAAATCCCTAGAATTTTCACTGTTATTGTTTTTCTTGAGTTCTAAAAGGTGGCTCATAAATTGTTTTTATTTTTTCTTAAGAACTACAGGGTAAATTTTACTATGCTCTGATAACTTGAAGACATATGTAAAAGATAAATTTCCTTATGTTAATGTAGATGTTCTCCAAACTGCCGATTCCTAATTCAGGTCTGTAGCATCTGCTATTAATTATATCAAATACCTGACCACCTCTGCTAGTTAGGAAATTCTAGACAGAAATTTAAGTTCAAATTTAATTTAACCCTAAATATTGGGGGGTTTACCTCCTTTTTGTTGTCATTTTTGCTTCTCTAATTTTACTTGTTTTATCCCTATGACCCTAAATAATTTCTCTTTTATTCTTTAGGTTTACTTGTTTTCATTGTATTTTGAATGATTTCTTTTTGATACTCAGTCTAAAGACTTCCTTATGCAATCACATTAGTCTCCTACTACACTTTCAAGTGTTCTATTAATTAAGATAATTTGATATATGCATTTATTAATACTCTTTCCAAAACTTCCAGCTTTCTTAAACTCCTTTTCTAATTAGAATGTTTCCCCTCTGCCTGGCAATGTTTTGTTAATGTTTACTTTTTTAAAGTCTATTGTTGCTGCCACTTTTTCCTGTTTTCTTCAGTATATCCCAAGCACTTACTGAATATTATCTGCGTGGAATATACAATTTTGTTCTCTCATATGTGTACATGGACAAATATATATAGATAGATAGATATCTGTATGTATGTATGTGTGTGTATATGCATATAAACAAGATTTGAATCACTATATCTTGAACTTTAAAGGGTTCCCCATTAATATCCAGTGAGTAAATACTTAAGTGCCAGAAACAGAAAGTTTGAGCTTGTGGTTGCTGCCACTTGTTCTTCATAACGTAAACTATTCTTGATTCATGTTTTTTGTGATTTTACATTAAACCAGATGGTAAGTAAGATGCATAAAATGTAGTTTTCATTATGATTTAAATATATTTAAGGATATTCAGTCAAGAAGAAAATGTGCTTTCATGTCACAGTGAAAGTTTCTTCCTAGGAAAGATTGTCACTGCTCTGGATTAAAAATAACACTGGAAATTTCCCTTAGTATTCATCAGTTGGGTTCAAGTTACCAAGAAGTGCATTTAAAATAGGGTCTAGGGAAAAGATAGTCAGGGAAGGTAATATTTTAACAAATAAAAAAGGGAACTGACTGATTTAGGAATCATCTTTTCCCATTTCTCCAACTAGATTACCAAAATAGTAAAGCCGACCATACATTATTTGCACATTCTGCATTAAAAATGATATGAATATAATGTAAAGATGGCTAACTATAAATCTTAGGCTTGTCCCAAGTTCCTGAAATTCTTAAGAATTAATCCCTCTGGATTTTGTATCCAGGTTTCTAGTGAATCCAGGTTTAGGTGGATTATAATCAGTGGGACCTGACATTCACATTACTGTTTGTAGGATTTGTCTGTAAGTTGTTAGAGGACTGATTTGGGGAAGATTTGTCTTTTTGCAAACATGATGTGCAGAAAGTGATTATACCTTCAAAGGAATCCTGTTTGAAATTTGGAGAAAAGCCTCTTGCTGCTTCAAGGAATGCCCTGAAATTATTTACAAAAGTAATAATTGCTTTAAGTTATGTACTAAAAAGTTCATACCACAGTTTATAATGCTGTTAGCTAATATATATGACTATTTTTTGTATTATAGAGATGATCATAGTGAAGAAACAGAAGCCTCATTTAAGTGCCTTCTCAGAAGTAATATGCTTGATTTTGCATTTTGTCCTTTATATAATTATTATTATTCAGTTTGAGCTAGACTGCAGTTAGTTATCTAAATGGGTGGGCATAATGGCTACAGTTTGCTTTCATCGTTTGATATAAATATGTACTGTGTTCATTCCAAGTTGTAAAGCTTTGAAATGTACTTAACTGATTGCTCAGGTATCTTGCAGTCTTTTGAAAGTTAGTAAATCACACTTTTTAAAGGAAGTTTTCCATTCTTTGTTGTGCAACTGGGGGAGAGAATGTGAAGATCATTATTTTCATGCTGCCAGAAAATGTGCCAGAGCTCTGCATGTGCAGCATCAGTACAAACCCATGCCCTGAGCCTTCCTGTGTGTCTTGAAACTGTAAAGACAGCGCATCCCACATCTGTTGGAAAGTGTGCCCAAGAGCAGAGGGAGAATTGTCATGAAAGAAGGTGTCTAATCTTCCTTTCACTGTGTTTAATCCAGTTATGCCACGTTTTGCTGAGCAAGTTGAGGTTGCCATTGAAGCTCTGAGTGCCAATGTCCCCCAGCCATTTGAGGAGAATGAGTTCATCGACGCCTCCCGCCTGGTTTACGACGGAGTTCGTGACATCAGGAAAGCTGTTCTGATGATAAGGGTATGTAAAGCACATGGGGAGTAAAATTTGGGACTTACAGGGAAGTATTGTGTCGGATGAGAGAAGCACAACAGCTTCTTGGAATCAACCTTGTGTTGCAATAAGCCAGAAAAGCTTGACAGTGAAACAAGCGCGAAACAAAAGTATGTGCAACAAAAAAGAATTAGTAAATAAAGAGATGAGGTTGTTTTCGTAGATGAACCACAATTAATATGTTAATCACCTCGGAGAAGATTTGATTGCAACTGCCAATAGATGCAAACTTCATTACTGTTTCCATAGTAATAGAATTAATTTCCCAAGGTCTTCAAAGTTTGTGTGGATTTTTGTTGTTTTGTTTATTTGGGTTCCTTTCCTAATGTATGTGTACTGCCTAGGATGTGAGGTAGGTCTGGTTAAAATCTAAATGAATAAATAAATTATCTTGCTGCTCCAGTGAGCCTCTGCAGGGATGGTTTTGAATGTTTACTGAGGTATAAATGTGTCATTTCAGTGTTGACTAACCAGTTGATTCAATTTGCTTAGACATCTTTTAATAAAACAAACAAATAAATAAAAGAAACCAGAGAACAACATCATTATTATTAGAGACGGTGTGTTGCTTTTCACTGTAGTCTGCAGTCAAAGATTTAAAACATAAAAACAGCAAACCAAACCTAGTTTGGACATCTCTTTAGCAATTGAAACTGTTATTTGAAACACAAACTACCTTGAATCTGCCTTAAGGAAAGCCACATACACATAAAGCTATGGAGAAAATCATAGAGGATTTTTCATTTATCATGAAGCAAATAACAGGGCTAAAACACCAACTCATCCCTTTGAGCAAACAGGTAACATACCCTTGTGGTTGGGAGTGTATTATGGCTCTGATGTAAGACTTCAGGCAGTTGGAGCACTCCAAAATAGCTCCATTTTAGTCATCTGTCACTATGTATTAACATTTACAGAAAAAGCTTTTGACAGGCTTAATTTTATAACTGCAAAACATAAATTCCGTTCTCGTCTCCAGTGCTCCTCTCAGGTAGCCTGAATTATAGTCATGACTGATGACAGGGGCAAACCCATTCTGCTTCTGGGTGAGCAGCATCAGAGTATTGGCAACTCTTCTGAACTAGGATGGAAATCTTTACTTAATTACTTCCCTGTGAGGGTGGTGAGGCCCTGGCACAGGTTGCCCAGAGAAGCTGTGGCTGCCCCATCCCTGGAAGTGTTCAAGGCCAAGTTGGATGGGACTTGGAACAACCTGGGATAGTGGAAGGTGTCCCTAGGACACCTAGTGGAAGGTGTTCCTCCACTAGGGAGGTGGAACTGGATGGGCTTTAAGGTCCCTTCCAACTCAAACCATTCTTTGATTCTGTGGTTCTATGAAATGAAAGATCTGCATAGCAAAGGATCTCCACTTTCTCTCTGATTATCCAGTTCTTTAGTCTGTGACAGCAGTTTCCAAGCTTCTCTTAGGACAAGAATCACTTCTTAGCACATTTTAGTCTTCTCTAGTCATTTGAAATTGCTTTTTGAGGCGCAGCCATCAGGTGGGATCTGCTGTAGACACACACTTTCCCATCCTCTACGCAGAGTTCTGTCTTTCAGCACCCTCCTGTACATCAGAGCTGTCCTTGAGAAGTTGCCATGAGACTGTCCATCCTGGTGAGACATTACTGCTAAGCACAAAGCACCATTCTAAGATCTGGAGGCACATTCACTTATTTCATTTCTGCCTTACTGTTATGCTTACTTGGGAAGCTGATCAGCATGCAGGCTCTGCAGTCCTCCCAAGTTACTTTTGCAATTGTATCACTACTACTTTCCACTCATTGTATGATATGAGTTAATGAATTCTGCTTACCCAGATTAGGAAGATTTATTTTTGCATTCAGAAAATTAATGTATTTATGGAGCTAAATGTAGTACTCCTTACCCAAGCAGAGAACTAAAGCACATAAATGGACTCATTATCCTTGTGAGTTAACTGGAAAAATCCACATATATAAGCTTACACAGACCAGAGTTTGCTGAATCAGAACCTTATTTTCTGTAGAAAACAAAATTAGTTTCGCTTTGAGATACTCATTCCCATCGGAACATGTCCCACTGAAATGGAATGTACAATTAAAGGGTGAGGCATTAAGCTATAGAAGATAGTATTTAGAATATTTTTGTCTAATAATCTATCAACTCTCATGCACCCCTTTAATTCAGGCTGTAAAACTTCTTGAAGAATTATTAAAAAGAACACCAAACCAACAAAAAACCAACCTTGCAAACTTTTTAGAGCATCTGACACAATTATTTTCAGGCAGTGATTGTTTGTGTGCAAGCCGTGAAAGATTGAATTTATCTGAGATGATTCCCTCATTCCATAGAGTAAATAAAGCCACTTTTTAAATTAATTTTGGTTGGTATTATTACTTTTGGTAAGCTGAAGGAAAGGGGATAATCTCTGTTCTTCTCTTTTTCTTTCACAAGGGGAGAATTTATTTTCCCTCTGGAGGAGAAAGGAGACTCATTTTTTCATTGAGGACTATTATTATGATCTATACAGAAGAAAAAATCCCTTCCACAACTTAAGAAGTAGTATAAATGAATTTAAGGGTATAATTACAGAACCTAAAAATAAAATGGAAAATAATAATTTCATTCCAACATCTTTTCTATTACTCTGTAGGGATGAAACTACACTTTGCTTTTTCACAGCTGTTTATGAAATTCCCTCTGTTATTAGCCAGAAATACTCTGCAGTTAGGAGGAATCACAATGGCACCTTTTCTCATTCTTATGTCTCTTTCAGGCCAGTTTACTCTTTTCACATGTGGCTTTTGTGGTGGCATCTACATTAACCTTAGTGTTACATCTGTTTGGGTCAGGAGTGCACTTTTGGAGGTGCCATCTCCAGGTGCTCCTTCTTGCTGTGTTTTAGTTCATTTTACAGAGTAGTTTTAGAGCACTTGAAACTTGATTCTTTAGGAGGATGTGCTCTGTGAGCATCTTAGGAACCCAAGGGAATGGCATGAAGGGGTGTCAGGAGAGGTTTAGTTTGGATATCAGGAAAAAGTTCTTCACCCAGAGGGTGGTCATGCACTGGAACAGGTTCCCCAGGGAAGTGGCAATGACCCCAAGGCTGACAGAATTCAGGAAGCATTTGGAAAATGCTGTCAGGCACGTGGTGGGATTTTTTTGGGGCCTGTCTTGTGCAGAACCAGGAGTTGGTCTCGGTGATCCTTGTGGATCCAACTCAGGATGTTCTATTCTACAATTCTACGATTAACTGCATTTCTGTTCTATTGTTAAGGGACTTTCAGTCCATGAGAGAAGACTACAATGAGTCTGGAAAAATTACACGAGGGCAGTGTGGGGTCCTTAACCCCAAACTGGGTGTATTAATGCTCTTCCAGTCTTCCACACTTGTCAGTATAGGCTTAGCCATCATCACCTGTGGGGCAGCCACTGTGGCAAAACCCAAAGTGTTGCAACTTTTCAGGTCCTCTGGAAAACTAGATCTGATGCAGAATCCCATCGTCTTTTGAAGCAGCTACCTCCAGAGGGTGTTATGGGGTCCATTGTCTGCATTGACTGCCTGCTGCGTCTCAGATTGAAGTGTTAGATTTTACTGAAAATCATTAAACAAACAAAGACCTGCAGTGAGAGATATTCTCTGACTTAGGCACTCAGGTACTGCTTGCACCTGAATCACTCAGGCTGCAATTGTACCAAAACAAATGTACAGAAGAGTGTGGAGTTGGATATAAAAGCATATTATAAGGTCTGCTTTTTTTTCTTCCTTATCTTTTAGAATTAAAGGGCATTTTCATGGTAAAAATGGGGGATTATCTTTTCATCTTTTCAGTCTTTCATATCATTACAGTGATATGTTCACAGTGTTGAAATTCTTATAATTGCATCTTAAAATTTCTAAGTGCATACAGCAGTGTAGCGTCGTGGGGTTTCTATCTTCATCAAGTATATTTGAGTTGGTGAAATACAAAACAAATACCATTTATAAATCTGCATATATATGCCATTTTATGACTTCTTCTTGTATAATTCACATTTTTATACTGCAGTCACAAAAGATAAAACAAATACATATTGTTGGAAGGTATTTTGTTTACAGCAAGCTCTTTACTCTCACAATCACAGAGATATTTAAACAAAATGTTCCAGTGCCTGGAAGTTGAAAGTCACCATATTCATATTAGAAATAAAACATGCATCTTAAAAGAGAAAGTATATATTTACTGGGTGATTTATCTGGGATTGTGAAAGATTCTTCTTAGCTAGAAGAATTCATCTGAGTTAGATGAATGAAGAATATGCTCTGTGTATAGCAGAGACACTCTATCTGAAACAGAAGTCGTCCTGGAAAGTCTTCTGGCCTGTGCTACAAACCAGACAGACTAAAAAGGATGAAAATGGCCCATTTTTCTTCTGAAATCAATCAGTTTGTAAAATCTATTAGTTTTGAAAATTACTGTGGCTTGTCCTGCCACTGGTGGTTGTTGGTTTTGTTTGGAAGCTGTCTCCAGTCTCAAATCCGTGTTTCCTATATTTGTGTGACCGTAAGTCCAGGTGTCTGCAAGATGGATTCAGTCCTTCCATCCTCTAAATCAGATGAGTTGAGTTTCAGACTCTGCTGTAGTGGAAACTAGGTTTTAAATACGAATGTGCTGTTAATTGTACACAAAAATTAGTTATGTTATGTTTAGAAGGCCCTGTTAAAAGTAGAAATCTTTAAGTCAAGGAGTTTCAATATTTCTTTTTGTACCTTTGTGTCTAAAAAGGGAGACTCTGTTCTATGTGGGCTGCATCTCCAAGAGATCAGCTAAAACAAAGCAATGGTGAAAATCATGAAGATGTTTGGAATGGCATCAGAAAGACAAAAATTAATTCCAGTTCTTCCCCTTCATGAAAAATGTAGCTATTTGGGGAAGAAAATGAGGATGTTCAATTCACTACACGAGAAAAACCTAAAGAGAGTGAAGTGAATCTGAAAGATCATTTTGTATTAGATCTTACATGTACAGAGGGGAAATATGGAGATGTCTTGTGCTTGGAGTGTATTAATAACAGTTGCCTTACTCGTCCTTTTGGTTTGCACTTCATTTTCTCCAAGTTCAACATCTATACCCATTACATTTCAGTCTTTGAAAGGCCACAAATGTTAATGTTAGGAGTGTTAAACAATAACAGCAACACATTTTTTTCTAAATGTTTCTTTAGGAGTAAACCCTTGAGTAGACTTTTCAGAATATTTTTGCTTCTTAAGGGTCATCCTTATTTATGTCCTTACTGGTTACAGTGTTGAGATGTGTATTTTGAATGTTGCACCCTTACTTTGCTACAAGTCTGATTGTGAAAGCCTGGGAGAGGACTGCATTTTGTCTTTTATACTCTTATTTATAGAAGTGGAGACAGAAGAAATTAAGAGGAGTATGCTTGGGAGTGAAAGAATTCTGGTTTTACAATGACCAGTGAAACTGGGTAGTAGAATGGACTTGGACGATGGGTAAGAGCCAGCTGGTTTATGAAGAAGTGGTTGAAGCTCTGCACCCTATTCCTTTTCTTCACAGGAAAGTGTAGGCAGAGCCCTATGATAGAAAATACTCTCTTTGCTCAGGGAGTTGTATGATTCTCTTTGTAGCTTGTTTGTTTGTGACAGATTTTAAGGTCACATCCTGCCCTCAGGCAGCTGAGCAGAGAAAATAAAGTGATTAAAGGTGATTGGCAAACAAGACCATTGTCATTTTAATGATGGGTACCAATCTTTATTTTTCCTATGATGGCAGGGAAAAGGTAAATTCATTTCTCATCTAAACTTCTTGTGCTGTCTGTCCTGTTACACACACTGTTTGTACGTGTCTCTCTTCAGAGATGCAGCCTGAGTTCTATTACCACACTGTCATACTTGGTTATTTCTTCCTCCAGCACTCAGCATCAAAACACATATTTAATTCATACTCTTCAAGCCAAAAGAAGATGGCTGTGTTTTACTCTCCCCATCATGTGCACTTCACCATGCAGCTCCAAACAGTGCTGTGCACTTCACGTTGGAAACCGGGCTGGAATACAAACACCGCCAAAAGACTTCTCCACATTATGTTAGAGGGTTTGGACTGGTTCCTAGTGACTGAGCATCTTTAAGACAGAGCTGTAATGACAACTGGCAATGATTAGCACCTCTGCTAGAAAACTTGACGTTGCCTCCAAGCGTGGAATGCCAGCATGGATGATTTCTTCTGAAATGGCCTTCGAGACTGACACTGGGGGCATGTGGGGGTACCCAGGAAGGTGATACAGTTGATGTTTTTCTATTACCATTATCCTGTATTGTACCTACAGAAGTTGCTCATGGCCAGACTGTTGTACTAGAGGCTATTCAGTCATAAAATGGAATATAATCTTCTATCTGAAGACTCTTTTTTTTTGCACCATATGGTACTAAATAGTGAAACTAAATAGTGACTTTAATTATACTGTCCCTCTCTATATACATAAGGAATTTTTTTCTCTTAATTTTTTACTAGAAAGTGAAAAAAACCCAAATAAACAGATCCATCAGTTATCTTTTTTCCTCCCTTTCTCTGAAATTTTAAACAAGCTGAAGCCTGCATATATGTAACTAGATTTAACCAATCTGCTTAGAGACCCTCACACTATTTGTAGCACCAGCAATGGAGATAACTTGGTTTCAATTAGGGGATGAGTCAAATTCCAAAGCTCTGTATCTGAAAAGAACTGTGTGAGCTAACAAGATAACACAGGTTATAAACTTTACATTTGTTTCAAAACCAGTTGACATCATTTATGATTTCTTTCAATGGGAAATCTCTTATTTGTTTTGATAAATTTTTCTTCCAGGATGTTAGTTGCTTTTTCCCAGATACTTACTTTCTCTTTTGAAGATTACATGTAGCTTCCAGTAACATAATAGTATTAGTGTCCATTTATATAAGAAATAATGTTATTTTGAAATACAGCATTCTGGTTGTTAGTGTTTCCAAAGGATATTTGTTCCTGGAACTGCATTCATCATGTTAATAGAGTTAAGAGAAATTGCAGTACAAAGAGTTGTGGCAAGGTAATGACAAATGTTATTTGTAAAGAAAACTAGAGTTGAAACAACTTAATTTTTAAGACAATTCAATTTCAGTTCCTGACTGCTTGGGCAGACAAGTTCATTTAACAGGGAAGCAGACCAGCATTTCCTGGGCAAGGGGTCAATGAAGTAAGAGCTTACTGTGCATAGGACTTTGTATTCTTTCTAAGCTTGTCACCTCCTCTCTTTGGCTTAATGTCCCTGTCTCTCTCTCTCTCTCTAGACCCCTGAAGAGCTGGAGGATGATTCAGACTTCGAGCAGGAAGATTATGACGTTCGCAGCCGAACAAGTGTACAGACTGAGGATGACCAGCTTATTGCTGGCCAGAGTGCCAGGGTGAGTATAAACCCCACATAAAACAATTGGTGTCTGTAGAGCCACCAATAAAAAGCTGTGCCTCAGAAAGCAAAGGCAGTGATTTCCAATATTCAGGGTCATTTAAGAAAGGGCAGAACCAAGCTGACTCAAGTGTTGAAAGTTCGTGTTGCACCAATTTAAGTGGCACTGACTTCATTGAATGATCTTCTCGAGGCTTTTGTGATGCCTTCTATCAGCTGTTTGCTCCAGCTACTGCTGTAAGAGGAGGCTTTGCAGGTTTGGAATGTGCTGAAGCTGTGGGAGTAGTCAGCAAATTTAAAAAAAAATAGAAAAAATCCCATCAGGGCACCATGTGCCGTATCCAGAGAAATCTTACATTAGTCATGTTTCCCAGTGTGCAAACCTGTCAAGAAGATCTGTTTAAGCTACTGAGTAGTCCCTGTAATTTAATTGTAATTGAAGACATTTGCTACTGAGTCAATGTAATTTTGCCAGGGTAATTACATCATGATAAACTCCAGTCATTGTGATTTGCGACCTCAGCTTGTGCATGGGGATTGCAAATGAAGCTGATGAGTGCTTCAGGGGTCACAGGTGCAGGGGAAGTGAAGTTTGTTAACACTCAGGAATATTCCTGTTAACACTCAGGATTATGCCACCCTCTGATGAATGTTTACTTCATAGTGAATAGGCTGCTCAGATCAGATTATTAAAAAACCCATCAGAATATAATTGGAGGGGAAAATGACACGTGAAATTGTATTTGACTGGAAAGAGAGTTTAAAAAATAAGCCTTAAACATTTTCCAGCTGAGAACCAGTGGGGAACTGGGAATTACCTGAATGATTTTCATGCCTGTTTCACACAAGTCTGTGGTTTCTTCTGATGTGTCCTCACACACTAGCGAAAACTGGTAGCTGGAATGAGGATTTCTTACCTTGGATTCTGGAAGAGGATTTGTAGGGCTGAGAATGTAAAGATCAAAAGGCAACGATGCTTTGAAAAATCAATTCAGAGCACCAGGACAGAGGAGTTTTTAGGTGCTGTAGGACTCACAGTATGTTGGGACTTAACACAAGGATTTTGCACCCTGAAAAGAAACAGTAGAGTTACAGAAATCTAAAAGAAGCTTACTTAAAAATGTGGGAGAAATGTGAGACATGGAACCAGTGTAATGGGCAGAGATTTATTTTTGTCTTAAATTAATTTCCATGAATATTGAATATAGATGGTAAATAAACAATACCATATATCAGAAAAGCTGGTTTTCTATAATTAAATCCCAAGGACATAGTATATATATTCATTTTGATCTACATGAAGAGAGATGGATTGTAGGTCCCATCCCAGAGAGCTGGGTGACCAAGAAGTGACAGTGAAAACCGTGCACTCCCAAGAACTGCAGAATGATACCTGGATACCTCACTCTGAGAAGGATGACAGAACTGTGTTCTGGAGGGAGATGACTATCTTTTGTGATTTTTATATTTTAAAGAGCATAAAGTGCTGTTTGTTATATTCAAAGAATTGACTACTAAAGTAAGTCCCAGGTACTCTGTACTGTACCTCAGTTCTGTTGAAATTCTATATTCTATATTCTGTATTCTATCAAATTTCATAGTCTTTTTCATTTGTTTGGTTACATTTAGGACTGATTGAATGTCATCTTTTCTTGGTCTGAAAACCAAGTAAGGACTGCAGTAATTTTTTTACTAAGAGTTGAGTTCACCTAGGGACTTAGGAGTCTTAAATTCTATTACATTTATTGCAGTTATTATTATTGCTGCACTTAAAACCTTCTGCTTTGATCAGCTACAAACACTGTATAAACATAATACATTATAAGGACAGTTCCTGAACAACATAGATTGCAATATGTCACAGGAAGGAACAAATAACAAAAACCTAAAAGGAAAACATGCTAAGCAGAAGCTGCCCAGTCCAGACTCTGCAGTGACTCATTGAAATGATTCTGCTAAGTGGAATAGTATCTTATTTGATCCATTTCTGTAGAAAATATTCAAAACATTTTTATTTGTGGACTGTAATGGATTTGTTTAATATGCTTACTCCATAGAGCTGTAAGTATTTCAGTAGAAAGGCTTGTGTTGGTCTTCAGTGGAAATAAAACTGGAATGAATGAGCTGCATTTGCTCTAGGATATGGCTGCTTTGAAAGCACCTCAGCAGCTGGAACAGAAATATTAAAACACTGTATACCCGTTTAAAGCGTGTGCAGGTGAAGCTGCCACCAAAGAAACTGCAGGCAAGACATTCAGATCCACTTCCCAAATTTTCCTACTCCTACCATGTTCTCTTCAGTTAATTCATCAGTTCTAGGGGTTTATGTGTATTTTATATATTTATTTATTAGCTTGACTTACACAGCATTTTTCTGTGGAAGGGCCATTATTCTAACATTTTAAACTGCTGAGTTATATTGATAAGGCCTAATTAAAACTCTTGTTGCATTTTAATTTGATTAACTTGCAAATTTCTCATTTTCTGATCTACTGTTTATAACCCTTTTTCATTTCAGTTTTGTAAAAGGTCAATTATGAACTTTTAAAAGCCAAGAGCATTTTAAGATTATGTAGAAAAAGGCTTCAGCTGATTGAAAGTGACATAAACAAGAAAAGAATGTAATGACACTTAAATATGTGTCACACCCCATTAAATGCATACTGTGGTCTTCAGAACCCCTAAAGCCAAATAATGACTCAACTTGGAAATCATTTCTGGAAGTGCCCATTTGATCTTCAAGTAATTATTTAAATATTTTAGGGTGTGGTTGTTTTTTGAGAGGGCAGGGAACTTTCTGCTTTCTTGATGTCGAGCCAGATTAGTGCCAACCTGTGCAGTGCCTTTTTGCATATCATCCAAGAGAGAGAACTCACAATATCATTAAAAGACATGTTTGTTACAATTGACTATAAATGTATTATCTTGCATGTCATAGCTTATTTTAGTGTTGAGCTATTCAGAAACTTGTATTTCTGACAGAGACTGAGACTGAGGGAGACACTGGCAATTTAGTCTGCCTTTTCCCATAAATGTCCTTCATTTTATTTTTCCTGGAAGTTAAGATTTAATAGGAATTCAATCCTCCTGTATCAACTGGTTAATACTCTGTATGTCATATAATTTTTATCATCTTGAAGGTGCGAGAAGAGCTATAAACATGCTGTGGATTTGGCTTTGCCTGTCCTAACCGAAATCAAACGCCTGCTGGATTTTGCTTGGCATCTTCAACTCCCATGAAAAGCAACCCAAGCTGTGCTTGCCATTTGGACCACTGGAAATGTCAAGTTTCTGGCTTCCTTTTTTCATGCCCAACTTCTGGTTTTTTTCTCCAGGCTATCATGGCTCAGCTTCCCCAGGAGGAGAAGGCTAAGATTGCCGAGCAGGTAGAGATATTCCACCAAGAAAAGAGCAAACTGGATGCGGAGGTGGCAAAGTGGGATGACAGCGGTAATGACATCATCGTGCTGGCAAAGCAGATGTGCATGATCATGATGGAAATGACAGACTTCACTAGGTAAGGACAAAATAACCTGCCCTGAGGAGTTCAGATATGCCATATCTTTCCTTTTCTGTTCGATCTGTAGCCTGTTGAGATGATTTGCTGTGGTTTTGGAGGTGCAAAGCCAAGTAACACACATCATATACAGTGGGATGTGTTGTTTAGTTCTCCACACACGACAGCTCTGGACATTTCTCCAAATAGGATTAATCACATGAAGTTTTTGTCCTGTTTGTGAATCTCTTTTATTTGCAGATCATCTTGAATTTCAGCAGCAAAGTTAGTCTGTGACCTTACAGACACACCACTGACATTTTGTTTAGTCCCCATCTAAATGCATGTGCCTCTCTGAACTTTCAACATTTCACTGCAATTTGTGTCAATCAAAAATAATGGCAAAACTATTTATATAATTTTGAACACTGAACTTCTTTCAAAAAAAAACCCCAAATGAAATGAAACTGTTTTGATGTGATATTTCATGGGAGTCTGTCAGTAAGGATTTTTTTTTTTTTGCTTTCATTTCTTTTCTCTGTTGATGTCTTGTTCTTCTCTAATTGCAAAGCATCAAAAAGCCATTCATTAATGATATAATATAAACAGAATTATTTTGTTAAACTGTAGTCATAGTGTTAAATGCACCAGGGACAACATTTTACAAGATTCTTTGAATTACAAATCACCATAATAAATTAAATTTTGTCCAGTGTTTATTTTTAATGGGAGTTCAAAAGTTTAAATGGTATCTGTCAAAATGTGATTACACAAAGCTGGACAAAAATCTTCATGTTTTCCTTTAGAATTAAAGGAAAATTACAGAAAAAATAAAACATCTATTTATTCATCTCACAGTGTTCCCCAGAGAAGCTGTGGCTGCCCCATCCCTGGAGGTGTTCCAGACCAAGTTGGATGGGTCTTGGAGCAACCTGGTCTAGTGGAAGGTGTTCCTGCCCATGGCAGGGGGTTGGAACAGGAT
Organism: Pachyramphus minor; assembly: GCA_013397135.1. Classification (NCBI taxonomy): domain Eukaryota; kingdom Metazoa; phylum Chordata; class Aves; order Passeriformes; family Tyrannidae; genus Pachyramphus; species Pachyramphus minor. The sequence continues at coordinate 94,751 of VYXB01010174.1, read as the reverse complement.
GATCTTTAAGGTCCCTTCCAACCCAAATCTTTCTGTGATTCTATGATTTCTTAATCTCCAGCGGATCATGTGTCTTGTGTCTGAAACCTTCAAAGCATGTCAGAGGAGCCAGTCTCTGCTTTTACAATCTGGAGTTCACACATACCTGATAAATAGATGGTAGATAGATAGATAGATAGATAGACAGACAGACAAGGAGTGTGTATAAATAACATTAATTTTCATATAACTTGATTATTTACATAGGTAGTTAATTGATAATAGGCAACTGCAAACATTTTAATTCATTTTAAATTTAATTAAGCCTCTAGAAAGTTTTCCTGCTTTAATAGATTACTACTATTCTTGCTCCAAGCTGTTATTTTCTCCACTTACTTGTTTTCCTCTCAGTTTGTGTTTTTACAACCGTTCTTTTTGCAGTAGATTCACTATCTCTGGATACCAAATGTCAGGGTAGAACTTCCTGTGAAGGCTGATATTTTACAGGATTCTGATCCTTGGGACTCTGCTCCATCTGCCCTCCCCCCTCCCCCGCCCCACAAAAAAAAAGTATGAAAAACTGCCCAAGCAGTGTCACTGTTTCATGGAAGGAATAAATGATGTTCTAAAGACTCAACCCAAAATATGAACATTTTATGCAAACTTCTGGACAACCTTTGATACACTGAACATGAAATTGAAGATTTTGTAATTACATTTCCTACCATCAAAAGAACGGAACTAATACGAGAATGAGAAAAAACTACTGTCACATTTGAAGTAAATAAAAAAAAAAAAATCAAAGTGCACCTCTGTCAGCATCAGATTCAATAACAACTTGTTTAATATATTCCATTAAAACAGAACAAAGCCTATCACACCTTTCTGGTTGACTGTAACCTCAGCAGTGTTAAAATAGAATAATTTTTCAAATGCATGGAGTTTGTGACAGCAAGATCTGCTCATGTAATTAATGTAGAAACATAAGAGGTCACCAAGAAGGACTTTTGCTGCATTTTAAGTTCACCAGAAGTGGGATACTTTTATTTCATTATCTGTTTAAGGTGGAAATGGAAGTACGAAAAGAAGATTAAAGTGGAAATATGTTTCAACATGTTATTCTTGGCATTATAGATTATGAAAAAAGGAAAAATAATACAATGTTATGCTTAGAAAAAAAATTCCTTTTGGTTCAATTTTTAAAAAAAAATAAGTTTGAACATATTATGATTTTCCAAATTAAAAAAAAAGGAAAGAAAATAAGATCACTTCCAACTGAGCCATTCTCAGGAGCAGCAGCAATTTGATTAGTACAAACAGGATTAAAGTTTTGAGTGTGAAGCAAACTCAGAAAAGTCTGTGGTGACTTTTTAATTTTTATCTTAATATGCTTTGGTTACTTTATAGACTAAAATGAGAGTTTCGTACATCATCTTAAAAATATAGTGAAAGATCAGTCTTAAAGCTAATTATACATATTTTAAGTGTAATATTTAAACGTAATATAAGGATTATGCTTCAGATATCTTCATTTTCCAATGAGAAAAAAAACTACTAAAAAAAAGGTTTTCTGAAATGTGACATTTTTGCCCTAGACATGAGGGGCTTAACATTTAGCACTGGCTTGGGAATCACATAATTTTTAAATAGTTGTGTATTCCAGAAAGAGCATTGGCTTAATGAGCACTTAAAAATGCATATACTTTTAAGTACAGCTCGTGTGCTTGAAGGCACCATCACACTAAATTGCTAGTGAGGCATTTTCTAAGGGAGAGGGAATGCAGCAGACTGATTTCTTAATCAAGCTGTACTGTAAAGTAGTTAAAAGGTGAGATTCTAATGAATTAAGAAGTCATATTTTAAAATCAAGCACTAAACAGGGTCACTAGAACTGTTGCCTCTCATGATTTATTTAGGTTGTGCGTAATTGTCTTGTATTTCACAGAGGCAAAGGCCCCCTGAAGAACACATCAGATGTCATTAATGCAGCCAAGAAGATTGCAGAGGCAGGATCGAGGATGGACAAATTGGCACGGGCAGTAGCTGATCAGGTAACCACAAAAAATGAGCAGAAATGTAATGTAACCTCTATAGATGATTTGCCCTTTGGAGGAAGGGGTTACCTTTACTTGGCAGAGAGTCACCTGCTGGAAGTCACCACCTGGAGGCTGATCTACCCATTGGATGGAAGTTTTTCTGTACCTATCAGTTGGGTTTTGCAGTACAGGAAAGTCATAAACAAGTCTCTCTAAAGCTCAGAAATGCCTGACTTGTTCCACAGCCTCATTCCTGGGCCCAGGTGTTGTGTTAGAATCAGACTGACAGAGACTCATTTAGGTTGGAAAAGACCTCTAAGATCATTGAGTCCAAAATTTATTTGCTGTTATGGAAGCAGTAGAGACTCGGATGCTCTGTTACCTTTGCCATATGCCTTGGAATCCTCACCTTCTTTTCAGCTCATTCTTTCAGTAATTTCCCTTGATATGGCACATTTCTTCTTCAGTGTTCCTTGACTCCCTGTTTTCTGGTTTGCATCAGATTATTGTGGGTATTTCACCTTAACAGGCCCCCGGTCCCTGTTCTGTGTCCTCGCTCCCAGAACCAAATCCATCTCACAACTGGAAAGATGAACTCGTTAGATACATATTTTCTCAGATTGGATTCCATCTGGATCCATCTGGAGAGTGAGAGGAAGCAGCATGCTAAAAGTCAAGAGCCAAATTTCAAATCCAGGTCCTAGGTAGTTAATTTTAGATTCAGGCAAATTAAATTTGACTATTTTTTCACTTGTAAACTTCCTCTAATTCCTTTCCTCTCGTTCTCATCAGGAGAAAAACCACTGGAAGTGGGAACCGATAACTTTGGTGCTTCTAGTCTTTCTCTTCACAATAAGTGTGTCTTTTTCTTCTCTAAGAAAGAATGTAATAATGTGTAACTTACCCTGCCATGGAATAGGAGCAAAAATGGCAAGAAACCTGAAGCTGCCAATTTTTCTATAACCTTGGAAATTTTGGGTTTAAAGTTGCATTACTAGCAAGAATTTTTTCCTGTAGTTAACCCATTCCAATCCTTTGAAAGTGGCATCTGTTCATTTTAGCACAAGAAAGAAGAAATCCATCTGTCAGCTGATGAAATTCCTAGTCTGCAGTATTTGCAGAGGTGGAATATTTTAAAGACAGAAACACAAAGAGACTTGTTATGCTCAGAGTGCATTGGCTTGAGTCACATTTTAAATTTCAGAGGACTGTAACACTTTAATAATAAACAATGAAAGCACTTTGAGAATGAATTATTTGTTTTAATGCTTACACTTTAATGATATTTCACATAACTTTGGAGACCCTCATACAATATAAACTTTTTATGGACAGTTGCATTTTTAATTATTGTTCCAGTGACAAAGCTCTTACATTTTTTCACTCCAAGGTGCTTGTATTTAAAACCTTGACAGCTCTCTAGAATTATTGCTTTAAAGTTCATTTCTTTCAGTTCATCGACTTCCAGAATAGGGTAAATATTTTTGTATTAAATTGGCACTGGTAGGGAGAAGAGGTTTCTTAGGGATTCATGCCTGAAAGGTGTGCCATCTGTCTGAGGAAAAGAGGCTTTATAGCATTGCCATAAGTGTAGGGCAGGTTTAACCTGACAGCCACAATGAACTTCTAGCTTTGCTTATTGTTAGTTTTAAAGGGAGAGAAAAAAGCAAAGTGACTGCTTTCAGGGTTATAGACAACAAAATATACAACTGGTTCATCATGAACTCATTTCTGGCCAGCATTATCTGTTGGGTTAGAGCAGTGATCTCAAGTCAGAGGCTGTGATACTGTTGGCTCATGTGTGTTTAACTCTATCAGTTTTTCTTGGAATGCTCTGATAATATTTTTTAAAAAGTGAGGATAAACTTTGTAAGATGCTAAAAAGACATTTTGTTCCCCAAGCTACGCACTCAAAGGATATTCAAAGGGTATTTATTGGAGACATGCTGTTAGCAATGGACCCTTTTAGCACTGTTTCATCAGAGTGAATTACTGAGGTCTGTTCTCTTGAGGCAAGACTTTGAATATTAACTACAAGACTGTTGTTTATTATGCTCTTGATATTATGGGGGAAGATGCAGTTTCTATTAAGAGTCCCAGAGACTATGAATAAATTGTACTTGGGCCTTTTCTAGTTATATTGATTATAAAACCCTCACAGTGTCTAGCACATTTGACCTAATCTAATCTGTATCAACACACATTTGGGATTGATTCAGAGTATCTGAAATGGTACAGGACTGTAGACAGCCTTCCCTCTAGGATGGAGAATCTCTTAGACGTGCAGAGGGACCAGCTTAACTCGCTGTGTTCTTGAGAAGGGCTGCAATACTGATGTCATCTGCTGAGATACTCTGGAATATGTCACTCACACTTGTGTAAATAATTTCTCTTTGGCACAGATTAAGGTATTTCAGCATCAAAAATGAGTTTGCCAAATCTGTCGTTACCAAACCCAAGCAGCCTCACCTCTGCCTCTCACGTCCTTCAGGTGTCAGTGAGGGATCTGGCTTCTGCCAAGCCTGAGGCAGAGCTGTGTCCTCTGAACGTCTGCACAAGTGCCAGGGGAGATGGCAGCACAGACAAGAGTTGGCATTATGGGTGTAATCAGTTGGAACTGGGTTCCTCTGGACTTTAACTGGTCCATGTCATGGAGTCTCAAGTCAAACGTGGTCTTTTGGCTGCTCAATAGATTCTTCTGTTCAGTACAAGCTGATATCATAAGTAAACACTCACAGTGATCGTATTATTGTCATTGCCTTTCATTAGTGACTGACAGAGAGGTTTCATCTCTCTCCAGAAAGGTATAGTGCACCTCCAGGCTACAATTCATAAATATTGAGTTACATGAAAGGCAGAGTTTGAGTTTTCACGTTTCATCAAGTACCTCACCTAAAGACAAAGTGGAATAGATCCACCTAATGGATACACATTGCCACTATCTGCTGACCTGTCTGTAATCATAAAAACTCAGCTACATCTAATGAAATATTTCTTTCATCTGCAGTGCCCAGACTCAGCCTGCAAACAGGACCTGCTGGCCTACCTGCAGCGCATTGCCCTGTACTGCCACCAGCTCAATATCTGCAGCAAAGTGAAGGCAGAAGTTCAGAACCTGGGAGGAGAACTTATTGTATCAGGGGTAAGCTGGGATTTGTATTGAGCCATTTATGTTTCCCACATAGCACTTGAAAGGGAGCATTTTTGATTGCAGCAATATGCAAAACAAAAACCCACTGATTCATAAGCAAGCTTTTTAAAAATGTTATCACCATTATTCCAGGCCTTACAATAACTTGTGTAGAGCAATTTGATTTTCCAATTACCCTTTGTTTATATTAACCTTGTAAAATCTTCATTCTTCCAAAAGAAAAGTAATTTTATAGCCTAGAAAGTCATTGCCAAGCTGTGAATATTATAATTATTTGGAGCTTTTGTATATTTGCTCATTATAAATCTTCTTTCCTTTGTTAGTACTGGTAATTTCCTTCCTCTGTGCAGAAACCATCTCTGTATGAAGTGCATATTGTTAAGATGGTGATGACTAATGGGATTCATTCACTCAGGTTCCAATGCACACTAGGTTTAGCGAAAAAATCTGGAAGGCCAGCAAAATATTTTAGATTTTGATGCATGTGCTGTTTTCAAATACTATTGGCAAGCACAATGATTATATGCTCTAATACTCATTCAGTTATTTCAATTATTTTCAATGAACACTGCAAACTTCTTACACACAATCATTTTTAGAAAAAAAGACAGGAATATGCAGCAGCAGTGATATTATAAACAATGAGTTTTCTGTATTTTTTAAGTATTTTTCTTTAGTTCTCCTGATGTTGGCCTCTGTGCCTCTGGGAGAACACTAGAACTAAGCAGTAGCAATTGCTGCTCTTCATGGTTTCCTTTTTTTGTTCTTTCACCCTAGTATTAGCCCCATGACACCTTTGTTATCCTCCAACTCAAATACAGACCATATGTATGTAAATGTATAATATTTTCACTCTCCTGAGTGTGTTTTCAAAACAATGGTGATTTGTGAGACCCAAGATGCTTCAAACAAATTGTTTTCAAATGTGGTTTTGAAAAAGCACCCTTTCATTGTTTAAGCCCAATCAAGTACGAAGATTATTAGGACAATTAACTTGTGCCCTTCATTCCATCCATAAGATTCCCCAGTGACATCACTGGCCTTCCTCAAACCTATCAGAAGTCAGAGAAAATGTTCTCAACCACGTAACACTTTTATTTTTTTTGCAAAGCACTATAGAAGGTCTTAAACATTTGCCAGGCTTTCTTGGATCAAACATTCTGATGTCATACATACAGTCCTAAAAGGAGCTGCTTAAAGGTTCCTGTATCTGTCCTGCAATTGGTCTTCACTTCTTGACGTATGTACGTATGTAATTTTAATACCTTGATCTTCCCACAGCAATGAAAAGATCCTCTTCCATTCTCCTGATATTAACGGAATCATCTGTCCTTGTATTGCTGACAGCTATGCTGCAGAGTGATTTGCTGTGATCTTTTCTTACCTACTGCCATCTGGGTCCAGCTTTTCATACCCATCGAGTCGTCATATTCATCTCTCGACAACAATTACCCAAATCAGTGCTTCAACCAGCTTGGCTTTTGTGGTTGTGTGTGTTTCTTTTTCGAGTCTCTTTATTCAGTGTATGTGAATGCTGAATAAGCCATTGTGAATCTCGAGCATCTATTCGTTCCTGGAACATCCCCATCCGTTGTGAAACTATAAGTGACCGAACCGCTTGACTTCATCATTCCCAGTCTGGCATTGTTGGCACCCGCTGCTTACCAGGCTTCATCACCATTGTGTTTCTGTTTGGTTGGGGTTTCACAGTCAGTTGCAAAGACAAAACTGGCTTCAAACGCAGAAATTATTTGGTTCTGTTCCCAACACTCAGTAGTACTGAGGTGTGGAAAGTTTGAAGATGGCCCAGCTCGCTTCTTCTGCTGGTGCCCTGAACAGGAGGTGACATGGAGTTGAACTCCTGTGCATCCCTTTGTGAGAGCATTATCTTGTGATCTGGGATAACACAGTGCAGTGCTTTCCTGATAGTGTTTTCTGAGCTGTTTATCTTCAAGGTGCTGGGTACTGTATGCTCCTTTGCTATCCAGAGATCTGGTATCCAAGTGCACATCTACATCTGCTTGTCTACTTGCTGCTTCTGCTTCCATCTTCTTCTTCATTTTCTCTTGGATAGCCAATTACAAATAAACAGTATTTTATTTGTGTCAAAATGAAATACCATTATTTGGCAACTTGCATACAGTACAATGTTAGATGTACTATAGAAATCCAGAATTACAGCTTCCCAACCTGTGACTATGGAATTAACTTTATGTTTGCACTTAAGTGTTTTTATGTGAATATCAAGAACCAGGATGATTATTACAAAATTGTAATTTACTACTGTGTTTTCAGAGAACGACAATATCATTCAGATCGATCCAAAAGATGACTTATGATTCAGAATTCTTATAGGGAGTAGAATCTCTGCTTGAATTCTTTCATTATTAAGAATATTAATCAATATTTATAGATGAAATGAATGTATGCATATGTATGTTTGAATCTGTGTGTGGGTGTATGCGTATTTATATGAAAAGGAAAGAGACATAAAACCAATTAAAACCTAAAAAAACAGATGAAAGCCACCCCACAGTTCTTATAGTTTTGTTAGAGAAAAATATGTTGCAATAGCTTCAAAAATGTTGTCTACATAACACATATTGTGGTGTATATATTTTGATGAAACTTCTCTTTTTTTCCCCCTACAAGATTCAGTAGTTCAGTATGGTTTATCTCTGAAAATAAGCCTAAAGCTGATCTTTGCTTTTTCCTCTATAGATTGATATGGTACTAGCATAGCTTGTGAAGGGGTCCTTTTTGGCATCAGTGATTTTGCTGCAAATAGAAAAACAGATCAAAAAGTAAGAAAATGTCACAGTCCTGAAGTGTAAATTATTTCAGTACAGAACCCACTGTTTTTTCCCTTTCCTTTCTCCCATTCCTTTTCCCCCCAAGTTCTTTTTTCTCATTTGATCTTTCCCATCAAACTACCTCCATGCAGATAGCAAAACTATTTGGACCAGATAAGTAAGACCTGGCAACTGGGAGTTAGGATCCATCAGCCCATTACCAGTGGAGCAAGGCCAATTTGTCTGTTGACTTGGTCCTTTATGTTACAAGGTGAGGCTCTTAATTTCCGATTCCAGTTGAGTTTTGGAAAGTAAAATAAGGAAGAACTATGTTCTACCTGTCCTTCAGTGAGGAGCCTTGTAAACCTGAAGAAGATTATAGGGAAGAAAGGAAGCAAAAATGGTGAGGAGGTTAGATAATAGAAAAAGCAAATTAATATAAAAAATTGCAAAAGACTTTACAAATATTTCTGATCTGTGTAGATGATATCTTTGTTCCTAATAAAAGTCTCTGTGACCTTGGTCCATAAACAGATATATGTTTCTGTAGCTTTAAATTTGAATATTCAATTTCTAGTTCCCCTCTAAGAATAAACAACGTCCTTTAATGAAATTACAGAGTAAAAGCATTTTAAAATAATTTGCTTTGTCTCTTACCTTAGTTTATTTAAAGTAATGCATATTTGCTTCATAATCAGTTGCACTGTTGAATTGAAATGAATCCTCTGAGGTGCTGAGCATACACTACTCTCAGTAAATCCCATTTACGTATACTTAGCTCTTGCTGATAGCCTTGCCTGTTTGTGGGAGCTGCTTTTGTTCAACAGAATTGCTTTTAATGATGATGCTTCTTATTTGGATACAAATTCAGACTTCTGACTGTAGGGCTGCTTTATTTTTCCAGTGTTCCTTTTTGCCTCTTGTTAGCAAGAGCATTACAATAAAACAAATATATATAATAATTTCTTACTCTAAAATAAATATCCACTTGTTCTGGTTACTGCTGCTCAGAAGCTGATCAGTTCATTTACCTACTACCCATTTAGGCTATGAGCTTGCATTTTTTAAAATTCTTGTTTATGCTGGTAGATATGGCACAGATTTTCCTGTAGGATTAGATTGAGCAGAATCTAAGAAAATCCCTTATCCAAGGCAGCCCCTTATCGTGTTCAGGTTTGATTTAGACCTCTACAGATCTAATCAACTGTAATATCAGAAAATTTGTCCAGAGAGTCTGAAACATCTGAGCCAGACAGATATGCAGTGTTGCACCATGTGCCTTTGAACACTGTCCAAAAATATTGAATCAGTAGCCAAAGCACTCTCCAAACATACACTTTAGCTGGGTCCAGTTCTCAATTGTTTTCCAAATCCCATTTATCTTAACCTAATGGGTTGAACTGCAACACTCAGAGAAGGATTCATATAACCTGTTGAAGATGCAAGACAGTTTAGTTAACATGGGGAATTTATTGAGGAGCTCCTGCTTGGGAAATTTAAGTGAGGACTTTGGCAGGAAAAGGAAGGTAAAAGGGCTGGATCCACCCCATTAATTCTGGGTGAAACATTACAAAAATTGCCATAGCACCCTGACTGGGAGGGTGGATACATAAAAATATTAACAGATACAGGACGTAGGGCAAAATAAATACATGTTTATTCTTGATCAGTGATAAGAGTAAGGTCACCAGAAGGAGCTGGGCCTCATAAAAAATGAATGAACCTCATTATTTATCACAGAGTAACAGGGAGCATCCATCAGTTATTTCAGGTGAACTGGTAGTGTTCCTATCAATTCTGCCTATGGATCTTACATGGAATAAAATAAAATAGTTTAAAGGTCCTACTTTTCTCTCATTTAAGGCTGAGTCACTATAAACTACCTCGTGCTGTAAAAGCAAGTTGGTATGCGTGTGGGCAGTGAAGTATCAAGTTGCTACTTATTAATTCTAAAGACTCAAAGAAAAATCAGGTAATTTGAGGTTCAACTGTTATTAAAAGTAAGGCTGTCTTTCATTGAACTTGGATTAAGAGCATGTTCCTAAACATTTACTTAAGAGCCACTGTTGGGTTATTTAATTTTCCTGAAAAAGAAACCCTTTCTGGAGTGTTTTCCTCTGCTTTAAAGTTGGCAGTCAAAGAGAACTTTTGCATGTAAAATGCTTAAGAATATGGACAAAGTGTTGTTTTGGAGCTTGGCAAATAGAGTGATTTAATTCCTCCTGAATCAGGCAAGAATTTAGCATTATATAAAAGAAAGTTTCCTGAAGGGAGAGTTCGTAAACTGATAAAACTGTTGGGGTCGTTTTTTCTTCAAGATTCTCAGGAGTACAAAAAGGTTATTGCTGTTACTTAGCTAACAAGAAAATAAGTTTTACTATTAATTCATAGTAGGAATGGAACAACTGGCCCACAAATCCTGGTCTTTAAACTGTAGGGACATGGATTTGAGAGATGGACCAATCGGTGGATAAGGAATTGACTGGATGGTCTCACTGAAAGAGTTGTGGTCAATGGCTCAGTGTCCAGGTGGAGAACAATGATGAATGGTGTCCCTCAGGGATCAATATTGGGCCAGCAATATGGACCATGGGATTGAGTGCACCCTCAGCAAGTTTCAAGAGGGACCTTGATCTACTCTGTCTATTCAAGTAGCTCATGTCACCTGCTTTGGAAGAAATTAAAGAAATGAAAAAGACAAAGTACATTTACTTTGTTCCAAAATATATGGCTGTATGAAGCACGTGATACTTACACAGGTTTTGATAAACCTTTATCTGGAACAAATTTGTTTGAGCTTTTCCATTTGTGATGAATAGAAAAGCCTCCAGCTCCTGTAGGCACAGAATGTCCCTCAATACACTGTCCAAGAAAGGGACTACCTGATGATATGGTAACATAAAAAATTTATCATCCTGACACTGAGTCAATTTACTACTCCTAGAGGATAAAGGCACCAGTGAATTATGCAGGTTAATCAAAATGAGTGCTGATAAAATCCCTCATGGTCATATATTCATTATATGTGATGTATTTTATTGAAGCACTGTCTTAGGACTTTCTGAAAGTTAAAACATTGAAGAATTCCTAATTATCTTATGAAACATCTCAAAGATTAACAGGGGAAAAAAAAGACATAAATAGATGTATCTGTAGTGGCTCTAAAGCCATTTGCAATACCTCTCCCAATTATTTGACAATAATAAAGATTTAGCTCATTATATGTAGCTTATCTATTGCTTCCCAGTAAAAGTAGTCTGGACCAGGAGCCCACAGAGTTTATTGGCATCAAGCCCCAAGTAAACAATGCTGAGCAGATCTAATGTTGGTAATCCACTCACTCTAAGTCAAAAGTTGTACAAGAATTTACAGAAGCCTTTGGAAAGGTTAATTTATTTTTATTAGTGTATGGCTGTTTCCTCAAAGCAGCTGAGTGAAGGTCGATTGGTGGCACGCAGAGTTTGCTCCATGTAAGGAAAAGTAGATGAATGAAGCTTAAGAAAGAACTGAAAAATTCAACAAGGAAATATTTTTTGTGCAATAATCTCAGTTCTTTTGGAGCTCCAGTTCCTTGATATAAGGCTATTTTCAGGTCTAAGAAAATATCTCATTGTAAATAAATGCTTATGTAAACACACATACACATAAATATGAAACAATATATCCTGCATAAGTGGAGAGATGTTATCTATAATTTAATTTGCAAAGCAAAATCACACTGCACTTGTCTTCATTAGAATATATTCATGGAGACAAGAAGCACCATCTGTATGTCTACATTCAGTAAGTTCAAATTTAGACAGGTCAGATTTTCTCCTTATTAAGAAGCATTTTGGCTAGAGGGAGCTTGCTCTTGTGCTTTATCAGGTGACAAATATTCATGAATTTCTGAAGGTTACATTTATTGAAGTTTCTCATTAGAAGAGTTGTCTGCAAAGAAAAACATTTCTGATACCAAATAATCCATTTAATTCCATAAGAACAAAGCAAAGTGTTACAGATTGAAGACTAAAGCTTGAAACAAATATGATTATAGAAAAATATTAGAAAATGGAAGGAAATACGATTGTATGTGCTTCATTACATACTACATTTGCTTTAAAAATAGTAACCACTCAAAAATTCAAAGCTCCTCTGCTACAGTAGTTATGGCTTCTTTTCAGCTTGTTTTCTTATTCCAGGCCATGCTGAATGAGTTGGGAAGAAAATGGGAATATTATGGCTTTCTGATACACAAATTGCACCAGCCTTGCAATAATGAGCAAGGATTAAAGACCATTTTAACATACCCTAAGATATGGTCCTAAAAGATTATTCCTGTTAAAATTAGTATAAAGAAAGAGAGGAACGTAGTGCTTTCTCACATTCCCTTTTTTTCTTGTATTACTGCCTTTAAAAGAGATGGTTTGGGACTGAGTGTCACCATTTTGTATTAAATAAGAATTCCTTTCCCCTGGGGCATTCTCAGTTGGCCTCCTTAATGCAAAGCAGAGATTTCCTAATGGGTACATCCCGAGGCTTTAAATAAAAGTTAGGGGTTTTTTTTCTCTTTCTCATGGAATTATGGAGAACTGAATTTACATAATGACAGATTTAGCACACAATAGGAGATTTTGGATTTTGTTTCTTATGCAGAAGCACATCTTGTAGCTCTTGCAATTTTTTAATTCCCTGAGTTGGATTGTGGTGAGACTAAATCTCACTTCTAGAAGCACTGTCAGGTGGTGCTTTTGCAGACATTAAAAGAATAACAACTTCAGTTCAGACTCATCAGTTCCTTTGACTTTAATTATTGTTCTTGACAACCTGAGTTGGGGTGTGTAACACATGCATAGAAACACTCACAGACAAGAAGACATACCCTGAAGGGAAAACATCAACAGGTTTTCTCAGTCTGAGCAAAATCAACTGCAAGTACTGAAGAGAACCACTTACAACAAAGTATTTAATAAAACTCACAACAGGGATGTGTTTCCATTAAATGCAGGAGGTCATAATAGCCTTTGGGAAGAGAACAAACTGAGGGAGGAAGGTTAAAAGTTACCTTTTATCTTTAACCTGTGAAATATTTTCTTCGTAGCTCATGACATATTATTATTAAAATTATTATTTATGTACCTCATAGAAGCAAAGGAAGGATATTTCTGTTATCATATCATTAATCTTACATAACTGATAAGCAGCTGCATCAACAAAAAGTAAAAAAACTAACCGGTATCAAAAAAATCAGTCCTAACCTCTTACTGTTAGACATTCTCAAATGCTCTCTTTTAACATCAATTCTTTCAGATTCTGACTAATACATCATCAAAATGCCTTCTGAACTAAGTTACCAGGTAGGTAATAGTATCTCTAGAAACTGAGGTGAAGTCTACAAGTAAAATGTACAAAATCTCATCAAAGGCCAAATTAGAAGTCTGTAAAACTGGATTAGAGCATCTGGATCTGAGCCAAAAGACTGCAGAAGCATTTTTATCCCTTTTTATGCCTGCAACTACATTCAACATTTCCGTTGTCAAAAACTTAGATAAGTTACAGCTTTACTCAGCATCAGGTAGGATGTTACATATTTCACCATTCCTTAACTATGACAGATAATGTACAAGAAGGATTTTTCCCCTTATCCATCAGGCTGATCCACCACAGAAACTGGGTCAGAGGTGTGTCTGTGTTAAACTCTCAGACTTTAGTGATCTGTGTCACCTTGGCATTTTCACATGGCCTGTTTTCAAGATCTTGTTTCAATTTCTTAAAATACATCCATTTTTCCCTTCTGGGTCTCTGTAAAGCTCCTCCACTGTTGGTGCTCCTCAGCTTTTCACAATCTTGCTGTTATTCAGACTTTATAGACAGGAGCCACTGGTACCTGTGTGGTGCCTGCCCTTTCCCATCATTTGTTCATCTCTTTAAGAAAGAAAGAAACCACACAGGGATTTTTCCCAACAGATCTTTGAGGTCAGACTGAACATGGACCCTTTTTTAAGTTGGTTTCTAATGCCTGGTTGCAAATTATTAAATCAATTACTCAACCTGCATTCACAGTGTTCTTGTGCTGTTAGGCTTAACTTACATCCCTTAAGAAAACATTTGATATTCAAGTCTTCATTTACTGTCTCTTTGCATTTCCATGCATTCATTTAATTAATCTTAGTAATATTCTTTGGAACATTTGGAAGATTTCTGTCCTTCCGTGAATGTATAAACATTTTTAAAATGTTTTCATGTTTTCTGCTTTTATTCAGTAGTGTGTTTTAGTAGGTGAGTGATGTGTTCCAGTTTATGTTCACAACTCAGTCTTAACTTTGCTCTTCAGTCTTTTCTCTTCCCTGAATTTTCTCTTTATAAACCACAGATGTCATACTAAGAAGGTCAAAGCAAGACTTCAGATCTGGGGTGTTCTCTGCTATCTACTCTGTTGAACTGTTTATATCACATTATCATGATGGAATCTTTCATATTTCTCTGTATTCCTTGTCTTGTACTGTTACTGAAAAATATCCTTATCCATACTCAGTCTTCTGGGATTTAATGGTGCTACTTCCATATGTTTCTATTCCAATAAAAGACAATTTAGCTCTTACTCGTCTTCAGTCTCTCTGTAGGAGATCTTAGAACTGCTATTGCAGGTGTAATATGTCTCATATTTAAGGATATATCCTTGAACATCCTTTCTTTATCAGAATCAGCAACATTTCTTAGGTTTCATAAGGTCTGGTGGTCACAGGAGTTCAAATATATTCCTACTTTATTTGGCAAAAACAACTGTGGTGCAGTAGTCAAGGCATAGGTTACCTAAGGTATGAATTAAGTGAATTCTACTTGGTACTTTTTACCATAAGAGCTTTTAAAAACTATGATTTTTCTTTTGTTTTAGCAGGCCATTAGACATAAATATTAATAAGGACTCAATTAAATACAGGGTACCAGAGGTACCTGTATTTCCTCCTCTCTATCTTCAGACATGCAAATAGCTTGTAGTCAAGAAGATGCAAAGACAAATCAGACAGATGTGCATTTAATTTAATTGTGAACAGCACTATCATCACTTAGCATTACTCAGCTGCAGCCTAGTTTTGCATTGTGTTCCTGGAGTTCCATATCATCTCTAAGTCACAGTAACTCTTCATTTTGCCAACTGGGCGCCCATTGGTTGAGTTTTTAAATCCACAAATATACTGGTTCAAAGTAGCATCTGCAGATACTGCAGGATTAACATTATGATAAAAGTTTTGGAGGGTAAGAAGAAAAATATTTGACTTCTGTTGTTAGTTGAAGGGATTGGTTCTAGGCATGAGTCACACACTTTCTTTTTTCAATAGAAGTGAAGGAGATAAAAACAAAGATCACACAGAGCAGAGAATGCACATTAATCATTATTAAGACAGAAAAACTAATCATGATTAGATTACAATTCACATGATCCTTGTAGCATCAAAAAGCCTAAGGGAAAACGTCAATATTAGCTCAGTGGGCTTATAATCCATAGTCTTAAAAGAGATTTAAGGAGCATTCATTTTTCCTCTTCCAAAAGGCAGGATCTTATGTTAGCACTCTTTACTGGCACTGAATAGTCCCCCATTTTCTAAGCAGTTTTATTAAATGGAGTTAAGTTTAGCAGCATATACTATTTTTTTTTCCCTTTTATTATACAGCTAGGTTATCAAAAAAATCCTAGTGAATAATTTAAGCAATTATGTTTACTTTTGAACCTGTTTTTCCAGAATTTGGATGATAAAAATTCCATTTACAATAAATTAGAATGAATATCCCATTTTAAGCCCTCCCATTTCAGTTTTTGGGATGTTGTTTGAAAAAAAATGTGCCTAAGCCTGTAAAGTTGTCACTGTCTAAAAATACACATGTTTAAAAACATCACCTCTTCACAATTTTGTTGATATTTTCTGGAACTTTGGAAGTGTGCTCTGTAAATAAATTTATGCCCAGAATTTTTATACTTCCCTCACTTGTTCTTTCAGCACAGTTTGTCAGTTCTCATTTTGAATGCAAGAAAACCATAATTCTTTGCTGACCTCCTTCATACAGTGGTGTATAGAGAGTATATAGGAGGCCAACCATCTGGTTTTCTCTACTCAAGAGTCATTCCAGAGGTCTGGATTTGATGTTTATTCAGCATGGGGGGACACAAGCGTAATTCCAGTAATTCCAGTCACTGGAATTTTACGTGCTTGCACTGGTGTGTATGTTTTTGTGCAGTTTGGCTGTACAAAACCACACACAAAACAGTTTCACTTGGAAGTCTATGAACCAAATTCGTGCCTGATTTGATGTCAATTAGCATTTAACAGGGACAGAGCTTTCTGTCCTCTGGTTTTCATGTGAAGGTGCCAAAAATTACCCGCTTTCCCAGTCAGCAAACCCTGTAGGGCTTTGCAGGCTTAACCTGTGCTATGGGAACAAGTGAGAGGAACCACCAGCCAGCGGGGTCACTCATCGTGGAGGAGTCCCTGTCTCCTTGGCCAAGCATAGCTCCTTCAGCACACGTTTCCCTTCTCTCCTCACCTCTACGCTACGGCACAATATTTCTCTTGCTCTCTCTCTCACTATCTCTTTTCTGTATCTCTCGGAAATCAGACTGGAGTTCAGAGCACTTTCACTACCTTTTATGAGGTAGAGTGTGATGGCATAGATGGGGGCAGGGCTAGTCAACTTTCCACCCACCCACCCACCTGTGCTGAGGGAGCTACGCTTGAGACTGGAAGCGGTGACTCCTCAACGGTGAGTAACCTCCTGTCTCATCTATGTCTTTACAGATCTGGGGGTGGAGGGAAGAGACGTGGCAACGGGGGATTTTTTTGATAGCTGCCTTTTTTTTTTTTTTTAATTAACCGCAGGACTCACAGAATTAATTGCATGTGTTGTCTTAGTCACCTGAGAAAAAGCATTTCCTTCCTGTCCTGAAGTCCCAGAGTTTACATCAGCTGCAAAGCAATGATCACGTTCCTCTGCAGAGACAGTCCATTTACTGATGGTTAAACTGATCCTTCAATGTTTAACTTGCCTTGCTAGTAGGCAAGCCCTGGTCCCCTTGAACTCAATTCCTAAACTTCCATTAATTTAATTACAGTATTTAATTACAGTGCTGGGCCATACTTTTTCTTAAGTTCTTTATGATGAAAGATAGAAGATGTTATTTATGTATTTAACATTACTAACTGTGGATAACCGCTGTTTATATGGGACAGGATATTTTTTTTTTTATTATATTCTCTGTTACTGTTTTTATTTTCTTTGCCCAGAATATTTAATGAAGCAGTGTATTGACAATAGGCCAATTATTTAATAGATGAAATAAAATTCAAAGGTAACTTGTAATAGACTTAAAATTAAGCAGGAAACCCCAGGCAATGTAACTGAGATTTAACTTTTGAAATTATAAATTAAAGCATATGATTATTTTTTTCTGTGATAAGAACTTGAGATGGGCAGGGATACTGCTAACTGAATTTCTTGGTGTTTTTCTTTTGTCACTACCTAAACATTACTATTTTCCTTTAAAGCATTGTCTTGTTACCTATGTCCCTTGGCCCCAAGTATTGCTGCTTCACTGTTTTAATATCCCTCAGCATTTTAAAAAAGACAAGATGGACTACGAAGATCTTCCTTTCTTGCTCTGCCTCTTGGGTATCTATTAAAGCTGTCAAGATGTCAGAGCTCTCATTCTAAAGGGCAGAAGAAGGATCATATGAAGATTTTGGCCCCCGGGAATTCTGCAAATCTTGCTGTTCTTGCTCATTTAAAGCTCTTTACCAGCTTTGTGTGGGGTCTTGTCATATCTCAGTGAGAGGCACTAAAAGGCAGCAGCACATTCTCCATAAATCAAAGACGAGGAGAGTGCAATCACAGCCTTTTCTGCAGAGGTGGTCCATAGTTTGATTGATGAAGTACTTCTATTTCCAGGTGACTTGGTGGCTTTGAGCAATTGGTTAAGGATGCAGACCATTCCATCATCTGGTCAGTGGCAGGTATTGGGGATTGGTCTGTGGTGATGGATAGATATTCCTCCCTGATGACTCAGGGATGCTCTTTGTAGCAATGCATAGGAGATCTGAATGAAATTCTGGGAGGATGAGGGCCTTGTTTACAAAGCCAGCTACCAAAACTTTCACTAATGATTGTTTCCCTTCCTGTCACAGAGAAAAATAAGGACAAAGAATATAAAAATGTCTCCCTGACAGGTGGTAACTTTTCTGGCCTTGAATAATGTGCACAAGGAGTTTTATTACTGTTTATTCCTGTAGTGAACCAAACGTGGCATCTCCAAATCTTCCTTTGCAAAGCCACAAACTTGTTAAGCAAATTTAGCTTCCCCAACAATCTTTAATCTTTTCAGTAGGAAAGGAAAAGCAGGTTAGTCAGTCTCTAATGTTTCACTGGGAAAACTTTATGGGAATTGCTGCTCTTAAAGATGATTTGAAGTTTGTTCTTTTCAGAGGCAAATGCGTGGAGGTAAAATTTAATTTAGAGCCTAAGCACATCCTTTCCCGATGAGTTTTGTCAAATTGTCTCAGCACATAATTATTCTTGCATAATGCAGGAGACTTTAATTTTTGCACGGAATTGATAAAAGATAAGGGCCAACTGTACAGTGCCTCTACTCTCCCTTCAATGATACAAACCCATTTTGGTGGCATAGAGAGGGAAACTCTTTTTAAAAATAGTATAAGGATTGGGAAGAGGAAATCAGAATTGATGTCATTCAATAATTATGGTGAACTATAGTGATCAACACTGAGGGGATAGTGTGGAACAGAGATGTCAGTGAATTACTTTAAATCCAGAGAAATTTGCACTCTAAATTTATCTTTTAAGATGAGCAAATTAGAGGTGTAGAGCAGGGAGTTTGTAGAGGGAATGATATTCAAAATTACATAAACTGTTGCAATAATTAACCTGGAATCTGTGCCAATTCTAATAACAAATTTTTGTCCATGCAACCCCAGGATGTGAGTTAGCCTGAGTAACATGACACTGTGAGAATAAATAGCCTAATTTTACATTTACTGAGCTAATTCCCCTTTTTAATTATTTTACTGGCAGCTAGGATTTAAAAAAATATTAAAATTTCTGAAGTGCACAGATTCCTACATTTTACAGCTTATGCTTAAATATGTACTCAGACAATTACAAAGTTTTCTAAATATTATTTACATGTACATAAATTAAATTAAAACACTATAAGCCCTATATTTCAGCTGATTTTATTTAGTGTTTAATGTGAAAAATTTTAGAGCAAATATCTGGCAACTTTTTCCAATATATGCTAATTAAAATGAATTAAATCTTCATAAGCAAGTTGTTACCGAAATAAAAGTTACTTTCTGATATGGTATTCTTAAAAAACTCATTGTTTTGTGTTTGCAAGCACATTGTGCATAACTGTCTGGAAACAAAACCAGTAACTAGCATATTTATACCTATATATTTAAGGAGGTCAGTGCTTAAATTACAGATTTGTTCCTCAGACATACTGGCAAAGGGGGAACAATAGTTTAATGATATAAGATCACCTATAGCTATCAAACATTTTTTTCAATACTTTTAAGGTGTCTATGTAAAATTTCCAAATTTTCTTTATTTCCCAGGCTGATTTCTCTCACAAGTTGAATTAAAACTTTGTGGGTTGGTTCTTACCTTCTTTTTCTATATGAGAAGTGAGGGAGAGCTGTGAAATGCTCCATCTGTTCCTAAACCATGTCAGCTGGCAGAGAGATGCTTATCACCCTGCCCTCTCTCACTGCAGTTTTAGGCTGGTTTAACACCATTGACTCAAAATGAATTATTGTGGATTTCATCTTGTTTCAGCAAAAGAAGTCACAATGATAGCACCCAGCATTCTAGAGGACTCTCCATGTGGATTTAAATTGCAATCCTTTTAAACTTTGACCTCAGCTCATTTGAATTGTCAACAAAAATGCTCAACAGCACTTGAACTGTGTACAGTGGATGGAGGAAACCAGGACTGGCTTCACACCCCAGGCTTTCTGGTCCTGCTACAGTTGCAGCTCAAAGACATTAAATGTGATTCTGTTCAGTCATAAGCCTTTGGATTTTTATCAGTCCCACCTCAGTGTTTCAAAGCAAACACACGGTGTATCCTCGCAGAACTGAAAACAGAAGGAAATATTGTCCTTGTTTCCTTTCTGCAAACAATTCTGAGCTCAAGGCAGGAAAGATTATAGAATAATGATGAGTTTCAATCACTACATCCTCCCTTAAGACACCTAATTTTCAATACCAGCATTTCTCTGTCTTCTGTTCTATATTCCAGCTTTTACTGTGGATGGCCAAATAAAAGTAAAACTTAAAACAAAAAACAAACAACCAACCCCCCAACAAACAAACAAAAAACAACCAACCAAACAAATAAAAAACCCACAAACAAACCAGGAGAAAGACTAGTTAAGTATGGTTTGAAAAAGATGGAAAAATAAGCCTTGCAGTAATAGTGGGAGGCTAACACACTCAAGCTGTGCAAAAGATGAGAGCAGATCTGTGTTGTAATAAAAACTAATTATTTTGTTATTCAGAAAGTTTTTTATTGAATTATGAAGAGGTTTTTACTATCATCTTCATTGCTATGGGAGAGTGATTAATCTAGTGAAGTGTAAGCATCTGCATCTGAGAAGTTCAGAATTCCTTTATGTGGAACTCAAGGGCCATTTCTAAGGAGCAAATATTCTTGTTTCAGGTAGACACTGACAACTGGTTAGGATAATAATACCTTTTAAAAAATACAGAGGTATGGGCAGGTGGATTAAACCATGTGTTCAGGCAAGAAGAGTCAGAGAGTTTAACTTTGGTGTTCTTTTGAGGGCATATATTGATAGATAAGTGATGCCATCTTTCCGTGAACTGCTAGAGAAGGAAAACCAATTTTTTCTGAACAGAAATATTTAAATTGTTTTCTAAGGAGCATTTATGTAAATAAAGTAGCTGTCTTGAGGGTCTAGTCTCATTTGTTCCTTTGTGTTGGAGACAGTGATTTTGTAGTACGTGCTTCTCCCCCATCTGACCTTTTGAGGACCAAGAAAGAAAATAAGGGAAACAATCTAAAAAATATTCATTAGATTTGTTTGAATTCTTGGACTACTGGATCAAATCCAAGGAGAGTTTTTTTGCAGATGTTGATTGTCTCTTCCCAGATTCACTGTACTGTCTTTAGGATTCTAGTGCAAGGTAGGATCTATAAAAATCCTTTAAAAGGTGAGATGCTGTGGCTCATCTCAATAGAAAATGAACCTGTGAAAAGTCTCAAGTAATCCATGGTTCCTGATCTTCTCCTCCAAGCACAAAAGGGAGTCTGGAATCTTTTGTTTCAGCACCTGGAATTAGGTAGGATGAGTGCAGGGTAAGACTTCATTTATGGAAATGGAAACTCTGAAAACCTTGCCTAGGTCACGGAACACATCACATCAATGGCTTTTATGAACAGCTCTATTTTTCCTGCCTTCATTCCTAGAGAAATTGTTTGGCTGGAGACATCTGAAAAAATTCTTCTGGGGGTCTAGTGACACCAGCCATGAACAGTTCTTGGATCATGACTAATATTTAAAGACATTCAGTTTGAATTTTTTTTAATGACAACTAAGCGCAGTCAAGTCTATAGATAATCATGACTTCTGTACAATATTAAAGTAAGAACTTTATATGAAAAGAGTCCCTGAAAATGCTTTTTCATTTCAGCATTCTTCTAAATAACAGCCAAGCTTATACTTTCATCTCCTTTACATAAATTCTGGATTAGAGGGAAGATTTGGAGATGTGGTTGAATTAATTTGGTTTTGTGTAGAGATGAGGTGTCCTGAGGTGAAAAGCACAGAATTTGAATCACTGAGGCTACAAGTACCTTTGTGTTTGTTGCTCAAGGAGAATGCTATCTAAAGTACTGAACTGCAAAAGAGTTGCAAAAGAGTCCAGGTAAATTAAGAATCCCTAACACAAGTATTTTCTGAAGAGAGCATTACAGGACTTAACCTGTAATACTTAGTGAGCTATTAAAAATTTGTCAATAATTGGTGATATTTTTTCCTACAGTGACACAGTTTTTTCCCTTTGGATAAGACACATGCTCTTGTAGTGAAAATGAGATCCCAAACGTCATTTACACAGCTCTCTTAGATACCTTTGCATGTATTTAGAAGAGAAGGCTAAGGGGAGATGTTGTTCAAAGAGGAAGATATCAAAGAACCAGATGCAGGCTTGTCAGAGGTGCATGATCATAGGGACAGGAAAAGGGACAACAAACAAGTTTTAACGTGGGAAATACCAATTAGATAAAAGATAAAAGGGTTTTAACTTGAGGGTAGTGAAATTCAAGTTCAGGGTTGAGGTCTCTAGTCCAGAGATGTGGGAAAAACATATCCTTGGACATGCTCTGAATTTGAACAAAATCTGGAACAACCTCATCTAATTCAAGTTCTGAACAGGGCATTGAACTAGATGACCTCAAAAGGTTCTTTACATCCTAAATGAATATTTGCATTTTAAAACATGAGTAATAAAAATGAGTCTTTGGAATTCAGAGCAAGATTTTATTCATTCCAATTTGTTCTCAATTTTCTGTCATCTTTGCTTGTTCTTTCCTCGAGAGCTGCAACAGCCTTTACAAATTTGTTTTGTTCTGGTTTCATTTGTTTGCAGTAATTCCATTAAATCTTACCTGTTTTGATGGGTTTTAGCAGCATTTAATGTTAGCTAAAGTTAAAAATGTAATGAACAAATGCATTTACAGATTGTATAATTTTTTCTTGACCAGGGAAAAAATTCCTTCTAGTAAGGATGAATGTTATTTAACCATTAATTGAGCTGGTCAAACAGGTAGAACAGTTTATTGTGAATAATTTATTTGGTATAAAATGATAGAATTTCCATTAAAAATTATTTGCTGTATATGATTAAGCTAACTCTGTCAGTGCTGGAACTTTCATGAAAAGCTGAAATAGGGCTCTCCCTTGAAGACTATTGTGATTAGATTTTGATTTTTTATTTCATTGCATGCTGTTTGAAAGTCCTGGAAAGTGCTCAGAGAATCAAACAGAGAAAGGGATGTTTTTTTCTGATTGAGTTAATCAATACTGGAAGGTCCCTCAACTCCAAGGAATTGAAAGGCTTTTAGCACCTCAGAAGCGATCAGTATCTTGAATAATCAAACCCTTCATCTGCTTTTACAAAACCTAAAATATACATGAACGATGGTTGGCAACCATTAGGAAGCAAGGAACAGTGGTCCTGGGACTGTCTCCCATTCTACAGGAGGATTTTGTTTTATTCATTCTGATCTGTTTGATGCATTGTTTCCAAGCCCTTTCCTGAGAAAAGCCAGCTATGCCTGTAGAGCATCCATCCTCAAAATGTGTCTCTGAGCTGACCTGGGCGAGCATCACTTTAGAGATAAGAAAGTAGCTGAAGGAGCAGATTTGCCTTAAAAAGTGGCAGATCCTCATAGCTGAAGATGGGGAGATAAATCACATACAGACACTTGTACAAATTTAAAAAGGCTTTGGGCAAATAGCACAGTTCTCAGCATTGCAATCTGAAATCCTGCATTATGCTGCTTTTCTTTGTGTTTTCATTGTGACAAAATCGGGAGGAATAGCAGGAGATAACACATCCTTGTGTAAAGCATGTAGTGTTTCTGTGCTTTATTGATTTTTTTTTGTATCCAAAGTCTCCTACACTTTATCACTGAGTACAATTTCCAGCCAACTAGACATGATTTGGATGCTTTTCAGGTAAGACTGTAAGAAAGACATGTTATTATACCTGTTCTGTAGATAAGGAACAAAAGATTTGCTTCTAAAACTCTGTTTGAAAGAGGAATAGATTATTTTGGACTTTTAAAATTTATTTCTGTTCTCAAATTGCAACCAAATCAGAATGCAAGAGGAGGGAGATCAGTAGCAGAGGCTAGTTAGATATCCTGTATTTCCTTTTCCTTTAGGTTTAACTGCAGTTGAATATGAAAAATGGAACTTTGTAGTGAGATGCTTTTGACAGAGTCCTGTCTACACTTTTCTTTCTGTGACCTCAGGGTGAGGCAATGTTGTATCTTGTGTAGGCTTCTGGCATGTGAATCCCTGTGTAAATTGGTGTAAATTGCTTTTTTACTGGGCCTGATAGTGAGCTTTGACAGATTTCCTGCTCTAATTACCTTCAACAAGCCTCCTGGCAATATCAGAAAATTTTAGCTCTAGTTTGGGTTTACCTCTCTGTCAAATAGAGTTTGGACTTTGTTGCCAACATTTGTCTTCTTGAATATTAGGTGGGAGCCTCTCTTTAAATCAGTCACACAAAATCCTGGTTCCTGTTAATATCCAAGAGTTCAGATCAAACCATTCCACGGGGCAGAATGGTTTGCAAGTTGTAAATGTGGTTGTACTAATTTTGCTTCAGTTTGTATTGGAACTGTGATGGCCCTTGGACAATCGTATTTTCTGTCTGTGACATCCCATAGTAGGCAACATCCTCCAGACATCAGTTCTATGCAGAATGAGGCAGATTTGGAAGAAAAAACCCTGGAGCCACCATGGCAGAAAACTCATTCCCATGTTTCTCAGTCGTAGGTTGAGGTAGAAAGTGAAATGTGTAGTATAAACAACTGTAGCAGTTCTGGCAAATCTGTGGGGTGAAATCCTGTTCCCATCTACAAAACTCCTTTGACTTCATTGGCTCAGGATTTCTTCCTTGTCCTGTAGAATTGTTGTGGATGTTTTGGCATTCAGACTGATATAAAATATCCTAATTTAGTAATTGAAAGCTTTGAGACAGGGTTGTATCACGAAAAATACTGATAAAACAATTGAATTTTACAAATTCAGTGCTATATATGATTATTGTCCTTACAGTGCTTCTAGGATATGGTATGAGTTGTACTGGTTTGGCATTTTTTTCTCCTGGGAAATGGCAGATAATGAGCATAAAAAGAAAAATAACTGGTTCTGACAGATCTTTTATCATTTTTCAAAATATTTTTTCCTGTTAAATTCTGAAAGGAATGCAGCAAGATATTTATAAAATATTAAATAATGAGGAAATAAACTACATTATATTTAGTAACTACAAGAAAAATTGTACTTTTTTCCTTTATAACAATAATATTGGAGAAGTAGTTTATTGACTGCAAAGTCATTTAATGAATAGGAAAAAAATAATGTCTATCAAAAATTTGAAAACATGTTTTTCACCTTTGGGACCCACCAGGCTGGAGAGAAATCAGTAATAATTATAAGTCATAAAAAGAATTATGTAACATTAACTTTTAGGTGTTTCTAAATGTTGGTTTGGGGTTATTTTCACTGTTTCAGTTGTTAAAATAGGAATTTCCATATTGAGTGTTCTTCTCAAAGCAAATGAATTGGGATCTAATTTTGTCTTTTATCCTTTTTGTTTTAAAACAACCTGGAATAAGTAAACCAGCTGTAGAAGTGCCTCTCTATTATGTCTATGTTTTCTGGGAATGCCAGTATTGAGAGTATTTTTATATGCTTCTGGTTTTGCAAATTTGGCATAAAGCAGTTGGGAATGTGTTTTAAAATGACAATAGTCCACAGAAGACAGAAGGTACCTATAGTTCTTGCTATACTCCCCTGCTTTCTGTTATCCTGGGAGATGGCAGTCATTGTAAAATACAACCAAATGGACTTGGGAATCCCCTGGGTTCCTTACCTGTAATTGAAAAAATGCAGATGAGGATGGTTATTCAGTGGATTGGCCACCTGTAAGACACAACTATGCCCAGAATGAATTAAATATTCATCATCTATAAAGGAGTAAGTTAATTGCAGTCAAATGTGAAAATAAATAGCTAAGTAAGGATCATTATAATACTATTTTCTCTAGGTAGCTATGATCCATTTTTAATATCATTGTGACCACATTACATTCCAAATAATGACTTTTTTTTTGAAATAGAGATTTTGAAATATAGAAGATAGTTTTCTCACAATGGTCTGTACCTAGCAAAAGCCTTATGTGCATTTTCAAGTGACTGACTAAAATAGACCCTCAGCCATTGCACAGTAGTGCTGATAAATAGCAGATGTCTCCTACCAGAGGGATGAGAGCATCTGAATAGCAAACAGGCCATTCTTGCATTGGCTGTCACTAATACTGTCATGTTTTATGCATGGAATGTGCCACAGGAATGTAAGGCATAAGTGTCATGAATAAGATCTTTTTCTTACATACATCTTATGTACATAGGGATGGATTTACTATCAGGCACAGCTGAGAGGAAAACGTTCTGTTGCATAAGAATGCAGTCTGGGAAAATTATGTTCCTGATTCCTAATTGCTTTGCATAAATTTATTGGGTCTGGAGATTGTTGACTGACTTCTGCTTTTTTGTGGTAACAGCAACTGTACCTGGCCATGAAAGTATGAACTTCCTTTGGAAAGTAGGAGAAGCCAGGAATTCACCCAGAACTCACAGGTAGCCTTGAGGGCCTGGCAATACCTAAGTCACCTGCTAAAGGCACACAAAACAAGTCTTAGACAAGAGTATTTGAGGGCTTGCAGGTTCTTTTTCAACATGCTAAATAAATGGCAATTGATCCTCACAATCCGTACAAAGTAAACCAGACTAAACTGCATTTATCAATAATTCCCAATACTGATTTTTTGCATTCATACATTTCAAGGTCAATGTGGGCTGTTTTTATCATCTGAGCTGTCTTCCTGCATAACTGATGCACGGGCTCCCTGAATTGATGTGCATTAAAAATGCCCAGTAGTTAATACATATTAAGCAAAACCATCCAATATTGATTTCACAATTTCAAGAAATAGAATCAATCTTTCATGAGTCCTTGTGATTAATTAATATCACTGCTACATAAAAAAATTCAGCTAATTAATAACTAATATGACCTGCTTCACCTTTCAGCCATTATATTTTGTTTTATCTTTGTCTAATCTATGGAAGTTGAAATATAATCAGCCTCCTGTTACCATATACTTGCTGATTTTGATAAATTCATTTTTTAGTCATTCTCTTTATGACTGGGAAAAACAGAGCTATTTCCCATTAAATATGTTTTTAGTTCTTGATGTTATGTAAATTCTTTCCAGTTGCTCAGCATTGTTCTTGCATTGGCAAGAGGACTCACTATTCCATAACTGAATATGATAATTGAGCCTATTTCATCAGCTCCCTCCTTTTTGTACACTCAAGGAGTGATTACCTGGGATCCTACATGGAATAAAGTTCCTTACTGTAAAAGTAGGTACCATCTGTTATGAAGCTGGACAAAATAAAACCTACATTTTGTGACTTTCAGCAGCTAATTAGATATCAGTCACTTGCCTTCTGTATGACTTGCCACCTTCCTAATTGTTATCTGAAAATTTCATCAAATAAGTGACCTTTTTCCCAATATTTCAATAGAAATATTAATACTTTGAAGCTGCCAAATGGTTTCTTCAAGGCCCCACTGTGAAAGTCACTGTTGAGCACCGATCTTTTTTGTGTGTGGACGTGCTTTTGGAAGCAGCTGTTAGAGAACTTGGAATCACTCTGTGTGTGCCTTGTTAGTTTTGTATCAACTGAGTTTTTAATCAAACTGTCATGTAGGACTAAGCAAAACGCCTTTCAAAGGTCCAATTATATCCACAGCATTATTTTAAGCAGTTCAAAGTTTAATCATATCAAAGTATGATGTAGGTTACTTTGAAAATATTTTAACCCACACAACCCCTTGGTTGCCATTTATTTCTTTCCTCTCTTTATTTATGGAGTCTGTCACAGACATTGGATTATCTTATTTTGGAGTGCTGTCAGCTGAACTGACCTATAATTTCACAAGTCATTTTTTGTGCTCTGCTCAAATATTTTGTGACTAGGAACTACCTCCAATTCTTTTGATGTCTTCTCCCACTTTTTAAGGTTTATTAAAATCAGCAATAAAGATAGAGAAAATTCTTAAACAACCAACTCTTTAAAAACTACCTATATTATAATGTTTCTCTGTTTCCCTTACTTTTTGTGGATATTTGTGGTTATAAATATGAAGATAACTCTGGAAGTTAGATTTACTCCTTTCTCAAAACTAAAGTATAATTCTTCCCCATTATAGTGATGTGACAATGAAGGGAGAAAATCTCCTTTTATTGCTGTACTCTTAAAAAGAAAAATTTCCAGCTTTATTCTCTGCCATTTCTTCAGCTATTTTGGTATTGTAATTGCTGGTTATTTTACTGAGATTATGTGTACGTGTAAAAGAGGCAAAAATTCTTGATTGTCACAAGATTCTGGAGAATTCTGCAAATAGTGCAGGAAAATTGCTGGAGAGCTTATAAGCAGCTCAAAAAATCCTCTAAACCTTAAGGATATTTTTGAAGGGAGAAGAAAACCTGGATTTGGTTTCTTGGCTGATATGATCCTTTGCTGTTCCAGAGTTCTACCCTTGCATTCACTAACAGCAAAGTTAGCTTGTAACAAAAGCCTTTTTTTATTATTATTTTTTACTGAATGATTTGTGCCTTCCCAGGGTCATGGACACTGAAGGGAGCCTACAGGAAAGATGGAGAGAAACTTTTTACAAGGGCCTGGAGTGACAGGACAAGGGGGGATGGCTTCAAACTGAAAATGAGCGGGTTTAGATTAGATATTAGGAAGAAATTCTTCCCTGTGAGGATTGGGAGGCCCTGGCACAGGTTGCCCAGAGAAGCTGTGGCTGCCCCATCCCTGGAAGTGTCCCAGGCCACGGTGGATGGGGCTTGGAGCAACCGGGGCTAGTGGAAGCTGTCCCTGCCCATGGCAGGGGGGCAGAAAAGATGATCTTTAGGGTCCCTTCAACCAAGCCATCGTATGATTCTATGATCCCATGGCAGTTTTAACCTGGGTAAATTTTTTAGACTTGATGATCTTGGAGGTCTTTTCCAACCCCAATGATTCTGTGATTCTAAGTGCCCAGCTCCAGTGTGGTGATTCTTAGGTTATTTATGAATTATGAATTTTCCTGAGCATTCACTGTTCTTAAGAGTTTTATGGGCCAATAACCCAAATTTATCTCTTACATTTAAGAGGTCTTTTTGTCCTATAATAGGCAAACATATTTGTAAAGAGTTCTAAGTTGCAGAACACTATTACTTTGTGTATCAAATTGAAGGCTCTATTAGCTGTTAGGACCAAAATCCATCCTTAGATCCATAATTCTCTGGGCATTGCTAGGGAGTGAAGGTTGCCTTCTGTACAGTGCAGTACTCTCCTAGTGGTACTTTTATTTGAAATGTTAATTTTCCTTCTTATGTTTTTTATTATTAACATTATCCTTTTGGAAAAGTGCTTATGTTTCTTTGCCCAGATTTTGTAAGGGATTAATGCACTAGGGGCTTGATTCACTGCTGCCCCATTCCAGCTTTATGCCAGAGTAGCTCTGCTGATGGTAAAGCACAGCTTAAAGCTGGAGGAACACTGGAGTTGTGTAGTAAGATCTAAATGTTAATTGGAGTGTTGTTCATTCATTTTAATTCTCCTTTACTGAGCCATAAGACAAGCAAGGAGCTGGAGGTTTAAGAAAATCACTGGAAGTGCTTAGGTGGCCAAATTGGATGCATGGGATGGCTAAGAGCAGATTTTGGAGAACACTCATGGCCTAATTCTATGATGGGGGTTTTATGTCTCTTTTCTGGTTCCAAGACTTGAAAGCGTTTTACAATATAAATGGATATTAAGGTCAAAGACTGAGTATCTGTATCTTAAAATGTGATTAATAATGGTGAAAACTGGGAGCTCATATCTACTATAACAGCAGATTGAAACTAAAGGTGATTAAAATGGCATCAAAATAATGTGGTTTCCTAAAAGGTGTCATTGCAGTCTGCATTTGATCTTGAAGAAGTACAAGCTTCTGCTCACTCCTATCAGTATAGTCCATAAAATTACTAATGTGTTCAAAGATGTAGATTGAACCCCATGTATAGGTTTAAGCATCTTAATTTGTGTGTCCCCTCATTTTAAAATGCTTCCTTTAATCACTCTGTTCCCTAATGCATGTGAAACAGTTACCAGAATGCTTTTCATGATGGAAAATGTGAAGCCATTGGAAACCTTCGGCAACTGGAATTCACTCAGGAATGTGCAATATGGGCTCAATCTAGGCAGTTTATTCACACTGATTACGAAGTAAATACTATTTGATGGTATCACTTTATATTCAATATCAATTCACCAGTGTTTCAGAAAGAATCATTTAACATAGAAGAATAATGCTTAATTGTAGATCTCTGCAGTAAATTAGAATATCCTAATTTAATAGAGTATGATCTGTTATTTGCCAACAAACATACAGACTGCCTTATAAATCATACAGTAGTGTGGTTATAGAACAACACTGTACTGGATTATATTTCATTGCTCCCTCTTGAACGTCGTGTTTCTGCCATGTAATGTAATTTTCCATCTTTTAACTCAGTTTCTTTTACTAACAGAAATACAAATTAATCCTGAGGAAAAATATTTACTGGGGGCAGGCAATTAACTGTGCATTTCAGGAAATGGCACCGAGTACGTGAATATCATTAAAATGCTTTTTTTGTTTGTTTTTCACCTCACTCTATGTAGCTATTTATGTATTTAATGAATCATAGGAGGAAAGAAAAAAGAACAGGTAAGTATAGAATAATGTGGTTCTGGGCACAGGCTTTCTGTAGGGTCTGTTCCTGCTCAAATCAGTCACTGACACTTCAGAAGGAGATTTCTCCTGAACTCTTCTGTTAATGATTCAAAATATTTGAGGTGAAGTTTGGTTTAGTATGGTTTTTGTTATTTCCTTATGACTGTTTATCCTGCTTACCTTGCTTGGGATTTGTATTACAGAATCATATGCTCCCAAAATAGGGAGCAGGAAAGGTTTGGAGTGGCACAGGCCATTTACACTCATTAAAAATAGCTAAAAACTTACTAAACATGTGGAGTGGAATTAAAGAGCTAAAACAATATTACATGCAAAATAATTCTTACAGTCTGGGAAAGACTTATAAATATTTGAAGCAGTTTCCATGGTATAACTGAAAGGTGTATAACTGGTGTGTTATGGTATATAACTGAAAGGCTTTACCACAAAAAAGTGTATCCTACTCTTTTAGTATTTTAGGAAAGGGGTAATTGAACATCTTAAGTAGTAACCTGGGTTGCTACAGTACTTAAGAGCATATTTTTAGGACCTACTGCTTTGAGGACATCCACTCGGATTTGGCAAGTACCTAATTCACGTTGCGGGACGTTGAGACGTTGCCTTGGAAGTCCCACTAAGTGCTTAAAATCCTTTTGAAAATGTTGGCAAGGGATATGTACTTCATTTCAGTGTATGATGGAAGCTGCCTGACTGGAAGTCCCAGTGTTTTGAAGTTCAACAAGTTCTTAAGGGCTCTTACATCCCGAGGACCCGGGAACCTCAGGCAGACTCATGCATGGGAGAAGCACAAAGGTATAAGTACAAAAAGCCTTCCAATCATAAAGTGAGATTCCTTGTCACCATAAGTAACTCACATGTTACAGGAGCTGCAAAAACCTGTGGTTAACTGTTTCATCTTTGTATTTCTGTAGGGGTTTCAGAACCTCCTTTCATCTTTTCAGATGGGATTCTCTAACAAGCTCAGCACTGGCCTCACACTATTCCCATAGACATCATTGGGAGAGTTATCCTGGGCTTAATAGGAATAATTAGAACAAACCAGAACACTTGGGAAGAATCCCTGTTGACCTGTTTTGAGGTTTCTGACATGTAACAGTGAATTTTTAAGGGTTTAAGTGAGAAGTAACCCTTTTTTTTGGGGAAAAAAAGGCAACTTTTTCAACCACAGAAAAAGAATGAACAACAAGAAAAGAAAAACAGTGCAAGGTTCTTTCCTTTGAATTATTAAAAAAAAAAAGGAATGTGAGGTACCACAGTCTTACCTTTACTGTTCAGTGCATGTTGTGTTGGGTACAACAAGCTAATCCTGAGGGAGAGTGTTTGTTTCATCTTTAATAAGATCTGGGAGGATCCATACTTCAGTCAGGAAGCGGTCCAGTGATCCAGTCGTGGCATAACCTTGCTGTATTTTATTTTGGAGTAACCTTGCTATATTTCATTTTCTTTTCTGTTTGTAGCTGGACAGTGCCACTTCTCTCATCCAGGCAGCTAAAAATCTGATGAACGCTGTGGTCCTTACAGTGAAAGCATCTTATGTGGCCTCTACTAAATATCAGAAGGTCTATGGCACTGCTGCAGTGAACTCACCAGTTGTGTCTTGGAAGATGAAGGCTCCTGAGAAGAAACCTCTAGTAAAGAGAGAAAAACCAGAAGAATATCAAACAAGAGTGAGAAGAGGGTCCCAGAAGAAACATATTTCCCCTGTACAGGCCTTAAGTGAATTTAAAGCTATGGATTCATTCTAAACCACTAAGCTTTACCAGGAGGGTTTTATATTCTTTTTTGTATGCGTACCTGCCGACTTGTGTGCGTCTGGCATGGGGTGGGGGGAAGCAGGGACAATTTGCATGCGACCTGAGACTCTATTCATGAAGTTACTAACCTTCTGCAATGCCAAAATTTAGGGCATTGCCCTCTGATGTTGAATGGACTTAACTCCAAGCTTCCTTTTTAAAGTAAATTATAGCGTTGAATTGGCCAAAGAATTTGCATCACGGGGGTATGTGTGGATTAAATAAAAAATTCAAGTCTAAACCCCAAAATTTTTAATGCATGCAAGAAACATTAGGTTGGCAGGTATATTAAGTGAAAAAAAAAAAAAAAAGGAATTGTAATGGTAGACCATAAAGCTTATATTGCTTCTGTTGCAGTGCAAAAATGTACTAGCCAATATGCTTCAATGTGTGGCCCAATAATTAAATGATATAACTTTTAAGTCATCTTCATTATAGTATGTGAATTTTTAAAACAAATTCAAACTAATTCATCTTAAAAATGCTTCTTTTAAACCAGATTTTGTTCTTTCTATTCTAGTAGTGTTATGATTGCTCACATTTCGATTAATCCCATTAATATGACCAGAGGTTTACTTTTGCCAATTGAATTCCTTATGGTGGAGTATGAAGCACAATATGGTGATTGACATTGCCTTTTATATCATGATTATTATTCTGATTATTATAATATTAGTAATAGAAGACCTGGTGGTGGAATGTTTAGAGACACGGAAACTGACGGTGTGAGAATTTAGAGGCAAATATGTAGGTGTAGCTTGGATTACAGGTATCTGACATACCGTTGTAACCACTAACTCAATAAACTCATTTAACCTTGGAATCCTCAATATGGCTCGTCTCCTTTCATGCACAGATGTCTACTGCAGCACATTTGATGTGTGCAGTGATTAATTCTGCCTCGTGCTTTCTTTTTTCTTCTTCTTTTTATTTTTTTTGGGGGGAGTTGGGTGAATTTTCTCGGGTTTTTCTATAACCAGAATAAGGCAACCATAGTCAGTGGGTCAAAACCAAAGTTTAAATCAGAGACAGATTTAAGCCTTCATACATATGAGACAGATGTGTGATGTGGGATTAAATTATTTGTTTTTATAGAACACCTCAGAACCAGCATAAAGATAGTTCAGTTTATTAAACTTGTAAGAACCTGGGAAGTCATCTACAGTGCCACAGTTTATAGACCTGTATAAAGTCCACCGTGCAAATATCTACTTTTATTCCCTTTTAACACCAACAGTTGGCTCAACTACAGAGATTGTTTTTCTTTTATATATACAAAGATTTTTTTGAAAACAATAATACAATGAGCATCTATTAATTTTTCTTATAATAAAATACTAACAACTTAAGGGAACGTTCATGACCTCACGAGGGGTTTGAAACTCTGTGATAAACCATAAGTAACCCCTGCAGAGTTTTTTAGAGATTTTTGGGTGCTTGTCTCAGATACGCTGATTATTCCCCAGAATAGCAAAGTACCAAATTTTGTTCTGTTGCCCTCCTACACAGTCTATGTAAAGAAACACACTCTCTGGGGCCTTTTAGGAAGTTACTATTTTTGCCTTGTTTAGTTGTACTGTGGGATAAAAACAGTTCCCCAATCAGAACTGGAGAGTGTGTAGACATGACCCAAATATATTAGAAGATGTGGGGAAGTCCTTGGAGAGCTTTCCTCAAATTGCCCTGTCATTTGACATAGGCTGACATTACTTGTGGTGCCAGTAAACTCCCTGGAAGTATCTGGGATCTCCACAAATGAAATTATAGATATGAAAGATAGATAAAGATTTTAAAGAAAAAAATAGCAAGTTACAGACAAAACCATCCCAATGTGCTGCATGAAAAAAAGAAAATAGGAAATTTGCTGCAAGTAAAAGTCATAGCACTTCTTCAGATGGGCTTTGCTCTGAAACTGTGATGGATTAACTGAATGGTGGCTTTAAAATGATATTGTTGCTATAAAAGGCATCTCAAACTTAGAAATGTGTAGAGGAAAGCGTATATATAGAGAAATGCCATCTATGAACATGTAGAGTTTCCACTGATTAAGGCTGAGAAAGGCTGTAATAAAAAGAATCCTTTATTAGTCACTCAGTCAAAATAGTGTCTGCAAAATGCTGAGGAAAAATAGTCCTTGAAGGTAAAATCCAGAATGATATTAGACAACTTAGTTTGGGTGAATTAGAGTCCTACTTTAGGAAGGATTATTTGCTTTTTGAAAGGGTGGTAACATGAAACTTAGTGCTAATACATGAAAAATAATGCACATGAAAACAAGAACAAAAAAACAACCAGAACATACCAGTTCAGTGCTCAGCTCATGTAGTAAACCAACATAATGTTAAGATTGATGAGAAGAGGTTCAATAGAGAGAGAGGAAAATATTGGGTAATACTGTGTTTGAGTACTTCATGAAGTTTTTATCGACTTACTTGAAACAAGTGATGGTGTAGGATGGAAAAGTTTATGGAACCATAAGCATTACAAACTCTGGATTTGCTTTCTTGTAAGGAGACACTGAATGAGGTAAGTATTTTCAGTTTTGACCTAGATGATCTTTAAGGTCCCTTCCTACCCAAACCATTCTGTGGTTCTATGAAATTACTAAATAAGCAAAAAGTAATCACTGGTCCTCAAAACTCAAAAATTTGGGATGATTCAGTGAACTATCAAACAGCAAGTCCAATATTTTTTAAAAAAATATTTTTCTTCTTAAAATAAGTAAATTGTGGAATTCATTTTCACAATGTCGTGGTCACCACAACGATAATTCCATTAACTGCATCCATCAAGAATTCATCCCACAGATTTTCTTGCAGACCTTTTAGAATCTAGAAGACCTTTAAGTGCAATATGAAGTGTAGGCATAAACAGTGTTGTGTGGATTTTGGAGATGTTCTCTAGAGCCAGTCCTCCACTGAAGTCAGGGAGCTCAGATCGTCAGCTGGACCTCCACAACCTTCACTCAGAAAGCTGCACCTTTCTCGTGACTGTCAGTTTAGTTCACAACCAAAATTTGTGGGTGTTATATGTATTCCTGTATACCTACAACCTTGAAAGTTTTCTCTTCAAATTGTATCTACAATGCAAGAGAAGCAGTTATGTGTGCATATACTTCTTGAGGACCAAATTTAGTTATTTTTAAATAATTATGTGCTTCCAGCAAATAAATATACAGCAAATGACTGTTCTGAAGATGAACATGAAGGTCAGAGAGGCCTCCCTGAACTAGGGACAGTTTCTACTGTGGTCTTAAATGCTGTAGTCACTTCTTCTTTTTATTCAGAAGAAGACAAGTATGGCCAGGAATATATGTGCCAGAAATTCTTTCTTTTCTATGGGAAATTAGATGCCCAAGTTCCTGAAGTCCCAGAAATGCCTGTATCTTTTGACCTGTGGCCATAAGGAAAAAAGGGTTGGAGAAAAGGATTTGGCTTACATCCCTTCTTAATAAAATATGGGGAAATGGCTATGAAAAAATTTCAGTTTATAATACTGTTCTTCAGCAAGAACAGGAGCTAATTCCTGAATTAAGAAGTCAGAGAAAACAGAAAGCTGGGAAACTTTTAGATACCTTTCAAAATAATTTTCCAAATATATTTTTTTTTTTTTTTTGCTTATTGGTTTATTTATTAAATTAAGAATTTGAAATTGAAG
Source organism: Pachyramphus minor (assembly GCA_013397135.1). NCBI lineage: Eukaryota > Metazoa > Chordata > Aves > Passeriformes > Tyrannidae > Pachyramphus > Pachyramphus minor. The sequence continues at coordinate 58,688 of VYXB01010174.1, read as the reverse complement.
AGTTGAAATAGTTGAATATTTATTTCTGGTCAGTAGTCGAGGAACTACTGAGCAAGACATATTACTACAGAAGAATAGAGGGTTTGGATGAGGCAAAGAAATGAAACCTGAGTGTAGTAAAATAACAATATATTTCTCGGACATAGCACTTTTTTATCCTCAATCCCCAGTGATCTCAATTACATCATTAAACTTATAGGTGAGTTTAAATGCCTGGCTCCAAATAAATGATAGTTTTCAAATGTTTAAAGTTGAACAAATGCTTTGATAATAAGGAAACGGGATACAGCTCTGCAGAGACTCACTTTGATCCAGTATTTTCCTGCTACTGCGCCCTCAGAGTGTGAAATACCAATCAGTAGCTCAGTTCTTCTACATTTTGAAAAGAGGTGGACCAAGGTGTGGAAATGCAGTTGGGAAACAATTTCACAAAGATAAAAATACTGGAGGGGGGGGGTATTTTTATATCTAACGCTTTGTTTTGTAAGTCCACATGAAAGCTGGCCAAAGGAGGTTTCCAGTGTCTCTGGGAAACTCGAGTTTAATACAGAGGATGTACATTTGTAGGCTTAAAAATTACATTTCTGCATTTAAAAATGTAGATTTTAATGGGATTTTCAAGCAAAAATTGAGTAGGTTTTTTTTTAGTGAACCCATTGGTATGAATCTAAATTAAAGGCTTACAATGGAAATAAGGCAACTTATCTCCTTTCACTCTTTTCATAAATATGCTGCCAAACAACCTTTTAGACCAGACTTCGTGGTTCAGTTATTTTGTAAGACAGTGAATATGTGTGTGGAGAAGAAAAAGAAGCTGGAACAGATAAAAAGGATTTTTTTTTTTTTTTTTGGTTGGAACCTTATGAGTAGTTTGTCCAGAAATGAAAGGTCATGTCTGAAGCTCTATCCAAAGGCAGGCTCGTTATCCCACGTCTTCCCAGGAGAGAACTCAAGCATCTATTTGGAAGTTAAGCACACACCCAGTTTGCTGCTGAGTTGCACCTGCAGAGAGCAGGAATATCAAGAATTTTTCTGTTTTCTCACTGAATGACCAAGTGCATCCTCAGGCAAGGGTTCACACATTTCTCCTGCTTTAGATATTTTTCCCTTTATGACTCAGTTAACACCAAGTTATGGAGAATTTGACAGCTTGATAAAAGCTGTGGGAGGTAGAAATGTATTTTTGTGCTCTAGTTATACCTTTAAAGGAATAAATATTTAATTACTTGAGAAATGTTTCCTTCTTTTGATATTGCCAGGTGAGATGTCATAGGTGAGTAGCTCTTACCCAATATTATCCTCTCCCTTTGGGTAAAATTTCAAAGTTCCAGTGTTGTTTGGTAACTCCAGCCTAATAATGGCCTTGAAAAAAGCTGAATCATTGCAGGATGTGAAATGTTTATACTTACCTGCTTTATCCCAGCTCACTAAAAATTAAACACAAGGAAGAAAGAGAAATAACATTTCTAAAGCCTCTTAGAATATTCAGAGGTAACGACTTTGCTAGAAGAATGTGTTTCATCTCTTATTTTCCTGAAATATTTCATGCAGAAATTATTAAAAAAAAAGTTTCTTTGGCTTGCATTTCCAAGAGGTCATATTAAGTCATCTTAATGGCCCTATCTCCTCACTGAACCATAGGTTTGGCTGCTAAAAAGAGGGTAAACAGAAACAAAAATCTGCTTTTAAATCCTAGTTTCTCATAAATTATTTGATTAATTTTCTTTAAGTGTGTCCATCTGTAATTATGTGTGTTTCATGTGTGCCTGCATGCACAGAAAAAAATTTCCAGGAGACACAGCCATGGCCAAAACTCTATCGTGTACCAATCTACTCCCCAGGAAGCAGGTGTTGCCTTTATTTAGGTTGAATATCTCAGGGATGTCACAAGACCTTGTGGATGGGCTGTCCTGAGTTTTTTAAGATCTCTGAAGATGCCAGTGCCTGAATTTTCAAATATATAAATATGTATATTTATGCTTATGTGCATGTATGTGGGGCCCCTCAACAGGGGCTCACATTTCACAAGAAAGACACTGAGGGGCTGGAGTGAGTCCAGGGAAGGGAACAAAGATGGGGAGGGGTCTGGAGCAGCAGGAGCAGCTGAGGGAGCTGGGAGGGCTCAGCCTGGAGAAAAGGATGCTCAGACCTTCTCACTCTCTACAACTCCCTGAGAGGAGGGTGGAGCCAGGTGGTGGTGAGGTTCTGCTCCAGGGACAGGACGAGGGGAAATGGCCACAAGTTGCACCAGGTGAAGTTTAGATTGGATATTGGGAACATTCTTCACAGAACAGGCTGCCCAGGGCAGTGGTGGATTCACCATCCCCATCCCTGGAAGTGTTCAAAAAATATATAGATGTGGCACTTGGGGACATGGCTTTGGCAGTGCTGTGTTAATGGTTGGACTCGATGATCTTAGAGGGCTTTTCCAATCTAAATGTTTCTTTGATTTTATATATATGAATCCAGATATATATATCTAGGGGTGTTTTTGTTTTGTTTTGTTTGTTTGTTTTGGTTTTGTTTGTGGGTTTTTGTGGGGTTTTTGGGTTTTGTTTAGGATTGGGGTTGTTTTGGTTTTGGTTTTTTTGGTTTTGTTTTGTTGTTGTTGTTGGTTGGGTTTTTTTGATTGTTTTTTGTCTGAGGTTTCTTTGTCTATGTGGAAGTCCAGCCTGGCTCAGTTAAACCACAGGCTCCTTGTTTTCATTACCTTGCCAGCAGCGTTAGTGCCCAACATTACTCAGTGTTAAACAACCCCACGTCTGGGACCTGCAGGAGCTCGCAGAGACCTTGCTACCTGTCATATACAATTTTCATTATTAATTAGGCCCTGGTCTGCAACTGAGACCATAAGGAAGATCCATTATTTGGTCCATGACTGTGGAATAAATTAAGATCACTAGACTTTGTCATAGAGGTATGTGAAGCCTCCGTGTACCTTGGGTTCATTTGTTCCTTAAGACAGTGCTGTAAATCTGCGGTGTGCACAGATAAGGGCTCAGAAAAATCTCTGTGGTATTTCAGTGAGTCATTTATTTACCTTGTGAAGAAAAGCTTCTCCAGCTTTCCCTAGTGCCCTGATCTCAGCTGATTTGGGTGCTCACACAAGTGTGCACATCTGGGGACTTGGGGGGACATTTATGATCTCTCTTCACTGGGAGTGGTATCTCAAAAATCACAGTAGATGGATCTGTGGGAGATCCCTGTCACTGGGAGCAGTTTAAAGATTTATTTTTGTGTGGATTAGTGGAAACATTCCCTGCCTGAGGTGGTAGGGTGTGCTGCAGGTATCTTACACATCAGCTGCATCGTACATTGAACATTAGTCACTGTTCCATAGGAAGGGATTTTGGCTTTTCTCACTGTGGGCAACTTCAAGTGCTTCTATTGCTCATAGAAATAATCTTTATTTTTCTTTTACCTATAACAGTGACTTATCAAATGATTAAGTGGGAAAAAAACCAATTTACATCGCAGCTCATATTTTGCTTGGGCACAATATGAAAGAAATATCTATGGGAAGGGGAAGGAGTGATATAAATTCATAAATTTTAAGTATTTTCTGAAGTCATAAAATCTATATTGGATAAGATCTTGCAGGTTGCTTTTCTCTTTCTTTGTTTCTTTATAATTTTCTTCCCTGCTTTGACTGCTCTATTTCTACCTATTCTTTCTTTTTTATGGGTAAACTTTAATCACTTCAACAGGAAGAAGCTAGAAACAGCATGATCAGTGGAGAGTCTCATGACTGAACAGGACCTGGGTGACTGTTTCACCTGTCAAAATTCTAGGGCTGGTGTTTGATTTTTGCACAGATCAATCCTTTTTAAAAAATTCTTTATTTTTAAAAGAGTCCTGAAAAGGGGTTTACAGTCCATATCTCTATGACAGCATTTGTGTGAAAGCCATTACACTTTGTACCTTGAAAATTTTCAAATTAGTATCTTTGGGAGGAGGAGGAGAAAAAGCATTTTGCACTGGTGTCTCTGAAAAGACACTCTGGAATGAAGCCTAAAAAAAACAAATCCTGAAATAAAACAGGGCATGGTCAGGTAGAGTCATCTTGAATTTCTGTGCCTAATTCCTTGGAAGTAAGTGAAGAAATAGGTTAAAATAACTCCAGAGAAGTATTTATTTGAATGCAGATTATTTGATGTTAAATTATAAAGAGATGTAAAGGTGCGTGGAGCTTTTATCATTTAAATTTTAATAGAACCTAAAAGAATGTAAGAAACACGAGGTTTTAATCAACCTTCAGTGTCTCTCTCCACCCCTTTTCATCATCCTAAGGAGTTTTCATGGTGATATTACAGTCAGATGAGCACATCGTGCTTACCCAGGCTGATGCAGTGTTCCCCATCCCACTTTGTGTAAATATACTCTGTATATTAAAGAAGAAAAAAAAAAATAGTCTGTAAAGCTTTTCTATACATTCTCAGACTAAAAGAGAATTAAACCTTTGGCTGCTGTGTCCCCTGAATGAGAAGCAGGTAATGGATACTCTCACTGAACACCCATAATGAGGTTGAAGGTAAGAAAAAGAGCACTGAGTTAGTCTAAGTCTACACCCACACAGATACTCACACGTAAATCAGTAATCTGTGTTAATTTGTTAAACATATTTCATCAGTAAAAATATTTTTTGTACTGTTGTGGGCGGGAGTTTCAGACATACATTGGTACTGCATCCGACTTTATCACCATCAATTTCCTCAGCTAATTTTTATTTATTTTGTGTCATTTCTAAGAATCTTAAAAAAATATTATCTGGGGGTTTTTTTCCTGTAAAGCACAAGTCAATTAAAACCATTCAAAGAGATTAAAAAAGGAAAAACAAAATAAAACCAAAACACCACTCTGATACATATTTAGTTGTCTCTGGATTCTTCCAGATATCAAATTCACCAATGTTATACCATAAACCAAATACACAACTGTAACTCCCCTCCTTAAAGGAGGGGACACTCTGTGGTCTCCATTTTTCACAATGAAACTATGTTATATTTTGCAGATACAAATTTTATGGGTTATGGGAAATTTTCAAATCTAAGTCTGAAAGTGGATGGTGCATGTAAACTGACTGTATGAATAAAAATTGTTGCTTTAGGAATTGTATTGGCCAGGCTGAATCTACATGAATATATAAATTAGATTGAGAAAAGTTGCCCTGACTCATGTCCCCACATCATCTAGTTGTGCATAAATAGTTACAAGGATCTTCTCAGTTTTTTCCCCCAGCTCCAGAAAGATAAAGCAGAAAGCTGCTTTCAGGCTCAAATATAACAGTAAAAGACTAACATTTGTCTCCATTTCAGAAACTACTGCCTCGATTTAATGAAGATATGAAGAAATGTGAAGAAAAATTAAATTTCTTCTATTTTCTTTTTCTTAATCTCCTTCTCAAATGCTCTTCAGACTAAGGAAAAAAAAGGGAGAAAAAAAAAAAAAAGGAAATTACTAGGGCACCTCCAAAGACTATTAATTTATACTGGTTTTACTCCCAAAAAAACTCTGACTGAGAATATGGTTTGTTAATTGACCTTATAATTGACCTGTGGAGCATCATGTGTTGGGCAGACTAAGTTTTCTCCTGATAATCCCCTCCTCATCAAGGCTTATTGCTTTAGTACAGCTCATTAGGAAATGAGGAGATAAATTAAACTTGAAAAGAGAAATGGAAATGCTGGAGTTGATGTGGGAATGTCAGAGTATCCTGCATGCTGCAGAGGGCACGCTGACCTTTGCTTCCCTGTGCCTTGGCTAAGAGATGCACTTATTAAGGAGTTACACCTTCCATTAAATTTAATTGCTTCTCCTGAGGCTCTCCTGGGAAAAGCTGTTTGGCTGAATGTTGAGTGGCTCCTCCCTGAGAGGATGTGGTCAAGGTGTGGATATTGGGGAAGGAGAGATTCCCACTGAACCATTTGGTTTGAGGGCTCAAAGGTGATGGTGGGGCTTCAGAGGCTCGTGGTGAGATTGTGAGACAGAGCTGAGAAGCAGAATATATCCCTTGTGCTACCTGTGGTGGGTAACCTGCGTTCACAGCATTTCTACAGGAAAAAAAAATGAGATATCAGACCTCCCTCAAAAACACGTTGCATTTATTATTGATGAAGTACTTTGGATTGCAGAGAAGTTTTATTTTTCCTTTCAGGATTGGTGTTTCTTACTTAGGGAGTCTTTTTTACATCATTAATTCAGTCGTACAGAGCACCTGGCTTTTTAATATTTTGCTTTCAGTTTCTTCTCATCCCTCCCAAAACTGTGGGATTTTAAGTTTGCAGTCAAGCTACTGAAGGCTCTGTTCTTGCTGAAAGAAATACTTGATTACTGATGATTTTTTGGGTTTAAAACTCTCTAGCTGTGTCTCAATTATAGCTACTTGACTTTTTTTTTCCCACTCCTCCTCAGCATTTTGTGTTCAGGAGGAAGCATCATTGTTTACATTAACCTAATTGGGTGGGCATCTTATAATTCCCCACTGCAATAGCATTAGAAAGCTTTTCCAGCAGCCTGGGATGGAGGAAATATTGTCAAACCGCTTTAACCTTTACCCCACATTTCTGTAAGAGAAAGCTTGGACCAAGTGCATCTACAGCACAAAGGTTTCAATGGTTTCAAAATTCTCTTGCATCTTCATGTTTATGTGGGTCCAGGCCTTGTTTCTCTGTGTTGTCTGGGTGGTTTTCCAAGATGGTGTCTGGTTTGTGCCACAGAACAGGACTTGGAGATAACCAAACTGGCTGTGCCAGAGCTGCATCTGAAACCAGAAGTACTATAATTGCACCATAGCCATATTCTGTGCAAGCAAAACCCTGATAACCAATATTTTGCAATGGCTGAAAAAAAAGCCCAAGTTATTCAGGGTTTCAACATAGAAAAGATATGACTTTTCTCTACAGTAATCATTTATAAGGAGATTAAAATAACTGTAGAAGTCAAGATTCATTAGAATATATGCCGTACTCTTTCTTAAGTAAAATGCAAAAATGCCTCGAGTAAACAGGATAGTCATAAAATAAAAAGCAATATAAACAACTACCTTTGTCCACTGCACTATTGCTGCTGGTTCCTTGAATTCAGGCTTAGTTTCCATCAATAATTGGTTTTCTCACTGGAAATTGTCCTCAAAGAAACTCCTTTCCCCTCTGCTTCAGTGCCTGGACTGCACATCTGCAACCTACACCACAGAGATGCCCTTCTCGTCTGAACTGTGTGCTCCCTCCCTTGTCTCCCCCTTTCTTCTGTCCCTGTTCTGGAACCTGATTTCCCCTTTCTCCAAGGAGCATCTGCTTCTCCCCACCACTTTTCTGAGGATTTCTCTGCCTGCCCAAAACTGGCTGGAGAGTCTCTTCCCCAGGTGTTGAAGGGCGAGCCTGTGCTCTGTGTTGCAGGTATGTGAATTAGGATTATCCAAAGCAGAGCCATCCCAAGCCACCTTCAAAGCATTATTTGTCAGAAGAAAAGTGTTCCCTCTGCAATACACACTCTCTGGTGATTACCTTGAGCTGTCTCTGTACTACCCTGTTAGGATGCACTCAGCAGTGACCCGAGACCCTCTTTGCTAAACCACCTTGTCCAGTTTGCTGCTCAGCTGCTGAGAGTAACTTGGCTGGGATGCCCCAGGAACATACATAAAGGTCTTCACACTGTGTGCCAGCAACATAAAGTAGGAAGAAAGGAGTCTACTCTTCCTCTGCAGCAATTTCTTACAGTTTTGAGACACCCTTCTCTTCCCAACTACTTCAAATTTGAAACTAGACTGTTTCCCTAACTTTGCCTCTCTTGGGTTATTTGGGAGTTGGAATTTATTCCCCCCCCCCGCCCCCCGCCACATGGTTACTCTCTTGTCAAGGTGTAACCTCTCTAAGCTGACTTTGATGAGACAGATTAGTTTCCATGTTTTCTGTGACAGGGACACGTGTGTCCTCTGAACTGGAATTGTGCCTTGCGTGGCTCAACTGTTACTGTGAGAAGCAAAACTTCTCAGCATTTGCCCTCTTAGCAAGAGCTTCCTTGGCCTGGAAATCTCTTTTTCTAGGCTTTAAATCTCTCACAGGCACCCATAGACCCTGAAGTGCTGTTGTGTTTGTTACAATCACTGGGTTGCTTCCATTTTTAGGCTGGTGCCCTTGTAAGACTCAAAACTTGCTTACAGTCCACAGTACTGAAGCATGTCTGCTGGTAACATTACACTGTTGGGTTTCCTACTGAAAGTAGGGCATAAAAGACAGTATTTGTACATTTAGCATAATTATTTGGGTTAGGTTGCATTTGGAGGTACAACTAATCTTTCCTGAAATGTCAGATCACTTAAAAAATAAACAGAAGTCTGGCAGACGTGGGAACTGATGGTGGAGGTGGCAAAGAGAACCAGACCATCATTGAAAAGTAGGGGTGGGAACTGAGTTTATCTGATCTCTTCAAAATACTCAGAATTTCTATGCTTGAGGGAGGTGTTTGGGGTTGATTTTTGTGGTCAAGTGTGGTGTGTAAGTTTTTCCTGCTGCCTGGTCTGTGTTCAGAATAAATCAGTGACTGCAGAGCTTTTGGGCTGGCTGAGCAGGCTGGGGAGCAGGAGCAGCCCGTGTGTAATACCAGGAAACTCGGTGAAGGTTTGTTAACCTGTTTGCTCTGCTTTTATTCTCACTTCTGTCTGCCTGTCTCATTAACCTGGGTGATCTGACACTGTGTCTGTATGAGGCCACTTGAGCACACAAGCTCTCTGAGGAAGCTTCAGAAACCAATTTAGATTTGACAGTAAGTGGTCAAGAAATTGCAAAAGCCTCACTTCTGAAGTCATAAATGTATTTCAGTGAATAGGAACATCAGAAATACGCTATGTAAAATTTCCTATCCACAATTAATTCTAGATTAAAATCCATATATTGGCAGATTAGACACCAGTAAAATATGGGTAATACTAAAGCAATGAGTCATATCACCAGTGCTGTGGCCCCTTGTGAAGAATTTTATCAGGAGATTAATATAATCTTATTTGAAATTGTCACAAACATCCTTTATTCTAATTATCTTTGCCTGAGGTTCTGCTAAGAAACCATGAATCATTTTGTAATACAAATGCTTCATAACTGTGGATCCTTGTCCTGTGCAGTAACATTAAAGTGACTTTATATCACTTACGTACACAAATTAAACAGAAGAAAATTCAAAATACCCTCTCTTCAACATAAATTGGTTATAATCATTTTGCCAAAATGACCCTTCAGTCATAAGTTAGCTTAGCTTACAGTATGCTGATATTGAATAAGGATCTTTTGCATCTGTTTTTTCTGGCAGTAAGGGCTTGACCACGATTCAAAATTGCACGAGCAAGGACATCCTTTCCACACTGTGTTTTTTGTTTGCTTGTTTGTTTTGTTTTATTTTAAAGCAGGGAATGTTTCTTTCATTACTTCAAGCAGTTTAATATCAACCAATGGCAGCTCATTACCTTTTTGGAATCCTGTTGGAGTTTTAATGGATATTCTTTTGGTATAAAATTTAAAATGCTAGACCAGATTTTCCTTTAGCATCCTTCACAGGCAACTCTGGGAATGCTTGGCCACTGGAACTTGGCTGTGCTACAAGTTTAAGTAACCTGGTGACTAATACACATTATGCAAGAAGCCAACGAAGCACTGGAATAAGGGGGTGGGAAGCTGTTGGGTGGGAGTAGCTGAAGGACTGTTTTGCACCATGGCAGGGATCCCTGGCACACAGAGCGTGTTCAAAATGCTTGCTCTGCCTTTTTGACTGGCAAGATATTCAATGAAGCTCTTTAAAGAGATCACCACCTCCACGAGTCTTATGCCTTTGGAATTCTCCATGTGTAAAACCACTTGAGAAATGACTTAGACCTGTAGTTGTGCTCCTCTCCAGAGAAAACTGATGCTTAATTGGACTAATGCAGCTCCTGGTCCAGATTAATCTGTACAGTTTTGTGTAATTAGGAGCAGAATGGAGAAAAGAAGGCTCTGGGGAGACCTTTTGGCCCCTTTCTGTACCTAAAGGGGCTCCAAGAGAGCTGGAGAGGAACTTCGGACAAGGGCCTGGAGTGACAGGGCAAGGGGGAATGGCCTTAAGCTGAAATAGGGTATATTTATGTTAAACGTCAGATAGAAAGTCTTGACTGTGAGGGTTTCCCAGAGAAGCTGTGGCTTCCCCATCCCTGGAAGTGTCCAAGATCAGTTTTCATGGGGCTTGGAGCAACCCAGGATAGTGGAAGGTGTCCCTGACCATGGCAGGGGTTTGGAACTGGATGGTCTTTAAGGTCCCTTCCAAATCAAACCATTCTATGATTTGATGATTCCTTTAATGTGGTCCCATGTTTAGACAGCTGTGGTTTTAGCGGCAGTTTATTTGAGTCACTGAGTTCAGATAAGCCAAAAAAATAAATCAACATCAATCAACCCAAAGTTTTCGGTGAGTTCTAAGGTATCAAACTGCAGGAAGCTGTATTTATTTGAAGAAGTCTTACAAAAAATTCTGAATAATAAAATCCTGAAAAGAATTCTTGTTCAAGCACAGGACCATATTTCATAAATACTTGATGGCTGAGGGTTTAATATTGACTACAGCTGTTCTCATGCATGTATCTTTTTATTATTACCCTGTGATTTCACCAAGATTTCTGATTTTATTCTAAAAAGCCTTGCTTCAGGCATTTAAACCTGCTCTCACAAGCATGCCACAAGTACAAGGCACAGAGCTACCTCTGAGAATAAAACTAAGAAGGAAATCAGAGAACTGTGTTACCAATGTGTGTGTGTTAAAGTTGGAATACTTAAGAATAACTCCTGAAACACAGAGCACCTTGACATCAACAATGTTAAATGCCACGTAGGAGGAAAATGCAGATAGGTAGAGCAACTGAAGTCTGGAAACCATCAGGTTTCTGTATTTTATAGCATTTCATGACAAACTGAGGTGCCTCTTGCCACTCTGTGTTTCCAGCACAGTTAAGGATGATATGACTGCAAGCACGAAACAGCTCTGGGCAGTTCTGGTCTCTGTCTAAGAATCTCTGGTCCCAAATTGGGCAGAGTCTGCATATTAATTTTTCTGAAAGAGGACGAGATATTATTCAAATGATGCACCACATGAACACCTTTGTCATAAAAATAAAGAACAATTGTGCAATAATATTCTAAGAGCCAGTTATATAATGGATATCTTATAGAATATATATGCAAGGCTGGAAAGATTTCTGTTCTCCCTGTGTTCCTACTATATCTTCCTACAACTGAGAGCAACTTCTTTATTTTGATACTGTATCCTTAAGCAAATCCTCCCTCTCCCCCATAAGTTCCACCTTAAAATAAATACAAGAACAGACAAACATTTAAAAAATATTACCTGCTTTGAATTGTATTCTTTTCAAGCAGACTTGGCTAGGAAATTGCTAGTATTTACTTTGAGGGGAAAAATATTTATTGCATTATTTCATAAATATTTTCTAAGCATTTCATTTAGGGGAAAAAATCCAATAACTATAGTTTCCCAAAATGCCAAATCTATTTCCACTCACAGTAAGAAAAATCTATATTGAGGCATTGAAGGATTAGTGAGCAACTGATCTTCCTGCTGTCAAAATTTAAATCAAACAAAGCTTTCTGTGAAAAAAAAAAAAAAGGGCACTTTTTTTTTTTCTGTGTAAAAGAAATTTAACAAAATATAGTTCTAACTAGGTCTCTTTTCAAGTGAATCAGAGACTTTTCCACAAAGGACATTGTCATCTGATTTAAGCCAGAATAACCACACTGTCATCAGAAGTTAATCTTTTTAAGATCTTTTAAGTTATTACGTAGTAGGACTTTAACAACATGATGGTTTCGTTTACTGCATTCTCCACTTGCAGTGTTCTAGGCAGGATTCACCAGGCTCTGCACACGGCAACACTTACCCAGTACACATTGAAAAGACCCAATTTTTGTACACTGGACATTTTGCCCAAGTATATCCTTTAAGACTGACATTTTCTATGCTGTGTGTTTATGAACCAGCTGAAAAAAGAAATAACCTGGACTTATTCTGTCCGATATGGATCACAGAATCTTGGGAAAGACCTCTACGATCACTGAGTCCAACCACTAACACAGCACTGGCCAGCCCACCACTAAACCATGTCCCCAAGTGTCACATGCACACAGCTACTCCATCCCTCCAGGGATGGTGACTGCAGTACTTCCCTGGGCAGCCTGTTCCAATGACAGCCCTTTCTGTGAAAAATTTTTCCCCATATCCAACCTAAACCTCCTCTGGCACATCTTGAGGCTGTTTTCTCTCATCCTGCTCCTGTCCCTTGTTCCCTGGGAGCAGAGCGCAACCTCCCCCTGGCTCCCCTGTCAGGAAGTTGCACAGAGTGAGAAGGTCCCCTCTGAGCCTCCTTTTCTCCAGGCTGAGCCCACCCAGCTCCCTCAGCTGCTCCTGGTGCTCCAGACTCTTCCCCAGTTGCCTTTCTTTGGACGTTGGCTCATAATGAGATAAGAAGAGGTAACAGCAATAACAGCAGCTTTCTATTATAGCACATCCTTGCAGTGAGGATTCTTCAGCTACAGGTGCATTTCTGTGCAGAGGTAGACTCTTGACTGGCTGTTTTTCAGCATGTTAAATAATCTTCCTATGATCTAGAGATTATTCTGATTTTTTTTTTAACCTGAACAGTGTATGATGTCATAAAAAATGCCTTGTAGCCATCTCAATAAGCAAAACTGACACCATGCACTGTAATAATGTGCAATTTCATGAAAAAACATATCAAATTAGCTTGATATGATCACTTTCAAAAGAAAATGTGAATTACAGCATCTTCCTTTAGGTCTTAATCTGCTGTATCCTGTGTCAACCATTATTTTCCTCAGAACCAGCCTCAGGCTGATGTGCCTGTAGTTACTTGGTTTATTTAAATACCACCACACTCCTCATTTGAAAGATGTGGATGCAGGGCACACGGGACTGCTCTGTTTTCAGATTTATTTTTTCAAAGATTGGAAATAACACACATTCATCTGGACTAATGGGGATGTGTAAATCTTACAGTCACAGACGACACTGCTGGGGACAACTGAGCTCCAGTTCATTACATCCTAACATATAATCATGAAATATGGGAGATAAACTGAGCCCTCAGAAATGCCTGTTTCTCCCTATTGGTGATGAAGGGAGTTTAGGATGATTTGCTCATAGGTGTCAACACTCTGACAACTTCTCAAATTAAATATTGTTCAAAGGAAGTAAATGGGACCATGGAAGGATACCAAAGCCTGTCAGCTCAGCAATATTTCCAAGGGTAATGGAGTATGATGAGTGACTGCCAAGGAGGAAATCACAACACAGTGATGCAACCATACAAAACATTGCTAACACCACACCTCTAACACGGCAGAATTAGGCAAAACTCAGACTTGAGCCTTCCTAAGACTGAAGAGTTTCAGTTCTCAGACCTATTATTTAACAACCTGTCAAGGTGTCTGACTATGTGCTACCTGCACAGCTCAGTTTCTGTTCCCTGTTCCGTCTAAACTGTCAGACAATCCTTAATTACTTAAGCACAGAAAATTCTTTTTATTTTTGCACAAGATCCTGCCTTATTCCAGGGATATACCATGGCTGTATCTAGAGAAGGCTGTCTGTCAGACTTCACCCTCACTTTCTGTCAGCAGCTGTACTCAACAAGTCAAAGACTGCAGGAAGGGGACACAGCCTCATGGAGAGGCAGTCTCGGGATGTAATTAGATTTCAACCTCTGCCCAGAAAGTCATTTAAACTGAAGTTTGCACAAATGGTCACTAATTGAGCAGCCCTGTCTTCCATGTCTCTCACCTTGAGATCCCAGCTAATGACTGGTAGGTATCCGAGCTTCTGCAGTAGTGGCCAAAGTCACTGATTCTGTGCTTGGAAAAAAACCAGAATACAGAGATAAATACCCTGAAAAAATACCATTCCTGGTGTTTCAGGCTGGACATACTAGTGTATGCACTTGATTTTTCTCAATTTGTGTTTCAGCTTCATATTGGTAGAAAGGAGATATTGTTGCCTCCCAGATGAGTAATTTAATTAATATTTATTAAGTACTTGTTTTCTACAGTATCTTCACACTAGAAGGTTCAGGATGAAATTAATAAATGGGTTTTTTTGAACTGGAGGGCAGAGTAAGTAAAGGAAGGGCTAATTAACTAAAAGATGAGAGTGTTGAGTGGCAGCTGATTAGGTGAGCGTTGTCCTTCTTACTGTGTGACTGAGGTGTGAAACACAAACAATTAGCTTTCTATCTGTCCTGAGTACCAAAAAATCAGATAAGTGTAAATTGGACTACTTTTTGCATGGAATTTTATCATTAAAGCTTGGTATAGAACTTTTTGCTACCCTGTGAAAATAAATTACTTCTTTGTATTAAAATACTTTGAAAATTATTCAGAATTGCTTTTTTCAACTGGAAAAAGGAGGGACAAAATGAACAAAGCATTTTAATTAAGAAAAAGCCCTTGCAACTTTTTGAACAGTAGAACGAGGCAATGACCAAACTCCAAATCTTTGTCCATTTCAATGTGCAGACTTCCATGAAATCTCAAAGGAATGCATCAATAGTGCAGACACATAATTTATGTATTAACAATATCTGTTTAAAGCTGAGCAGGACATACCTGATTTTTCCCTAAGAAAAACAAGTTTCTGTGTCATGTCATTCTTCATAGAATCACCACTGAATCACAAAATAGTTTGGATTGGAAGGGATCTTAAGGACCATCTATTTCCAAGTCCCCTGCCATGGGCAGGGACACCTGCCACATCCTTGCCACATGATGTGACAAGGAACAAGGCTGGGTCAGTCAGTGATAGAGGCATAAAATTTGTCCTATAATAAACTACTGGAACTTACATTGAGGGATTTTATGAAGGAATATGTACTTCAAATCCCTAATATTTCATTATTCAATGTGCTTTGTGAAAATAAACCTGTCCTGGAATACTTGTAAGTGATCAGTATGATTTTTTTTTAATTAAGATGCAATTGTACAGAAAAGTCTTCAGTGGTTCCCATATAACACTTCTCATCAGTGGATCATTATTAAAAAAAAAAAAAAGAAAAAATAAGCATAAACCTTCCCTCTGTTTTACAGACATAGAAATAGAGGTCAGTTACATTACAAACTCTATAGACAACAGATATTGAATTATCATAAAGTGCCATTTCTACAGTATCATGCATCATAACAGTAGAAAAAACAATATTAATTGCTCAACTAAATAAACAAGGAAATATTAAAATNCAATATCAACATGCAAAAAAAAAAGATTGAATAGCATGCTGTTATCAGACTTATTAGTGCTGTTCAAAAATGTTCTATTGAGCAGGGTTTTTTTAAAATAATTTTTGCTTTCAGTAATCTGACAAAAAATTGTTCGGGATTGGATTTTTGGGTAGTGAGAATCACCATGCGATTTTTTTCACCTTTTAAGAAGAAACCTGAATATTGGTAACAGCCACATCTAAATTAGTTGAAGTGCTAATTTCTTATATCCCTTTCCCTGAAATCATTGTGTTTTTTTTAAGTCCTGGTTATAACAAACACGTTTATTTCATTGATCAGCATTTAGATAGACCCTAATTTTCGTATTCTTTTTAATGAAATGTATCACTTACAAGAGCCATCTTTTTCCACATTGACCCTAAGACTAAGTAAATGACTTGTATATGGCAAAATTTCGAGGGCAGATTCTACCAGCTTCAGCCAGAGAGGCACAAGGCATTATTTGAAGGGGTAAAAACATTGCTCAGGAGGAGCAAAGGTCGAAGAATCTGCTTACTAGCAGAGATACCCATGAATTGTTGTGACTAATTGGAAAAGCGACTCTGAAATTAACATTTGCTGAACGGTTTAATAAAAATCAGCATGGTACCAAAAAAATAACAGCAATTACTGTCTTACATAACTCCCAGGAAACATCTATCAGACATCACAGACTAGCTGGAGATGTATAATTTAGCATTCCCCGTCCCCAGAACTGCTTGTTCTTGCTCAAGATGGTCTCTTTCCACCATATCCCCCATCTGCTCCACCCCCGCTTCCTATCCTGTCTCATTGCTTGTACACTTTTTTTTTTTATATATTTTATTTTTTATTGCTGGTACTCATTTTCAGGAATCAATATCAGTTCTGCAGTTGAGTCTTCCAACTGCTGAAGGCCTCTGGCAGTTAAATAGGGATTCCAGCTCCCATTAGCTTCAACTCACTGGCTTCCATTTAATCTCAGTTTATCTACCCAGGCTACGGTATGTGCTATCAGTGTTCAGGTTGCAGTTGTGTGTTGGCAGGAAAATATCACAGAGAGAATATCCCTTCTCAGTAGAGTTGCTTTTAATTTCCTGTGTGCAGTGTCAGTTCTTAATTTATTTGTGACCATAGGAGTAAAATGAAACAACCCAGAGACACTGAAGGAGGACAACTGGGAGATACCGGTGGACTCTCAGGTGAAATCTACCCCATGTAGAATAACAACAACAACAACAACAAAATAATTGTTGTTGTTATGTTTCCTGGGCTGTGCCAGTTTAAATTAGTGGTGTTTATGGCCAGAATCTGGATGTGTTTGATACCTGAGGAGAACTTAACAATGACTTCACCAAGGCTTCCACGTCCCGGGTCTTAACTCATCACCGGTGTCAAGGACTGCAGAGGGCATGAAGGACCTCTCTGAGATGCAGCTCATGCAGGTGGTGTTTTCATGAGGATAAACAGCATAAAAACCCTGATCCAACACTTTTGCAGTTACACATGTGGGCAGGTAACGTGCAAAGCAGAACACAATGGTCAAACCTCTCCCTCCCAGCAATGCAAGCCCCTTTATTCCAATAGCCCCAAACCCTCTTGACCCCCCTTAGCCTTTCATACTCTTCCAATAGATCTTCTATATCTCACAACTCCTGCCTCTGACTTTTGCAAGTCATTTGACCATCCAAACTATTAGAAATTTAATTTCTAGGAATGGTGCTTATAAAGATGTTTAAATCACCCGAGATATGACTTTAGTTTGGGCTTGAAAATTCAGTAATAACTTTGCTGGCTCAAAGAGAGAATGGATCTTTTAAATGGGATTCTGATGGAATTCTCTGGTGAATTTAGATACTTTTAGATGGATTCAAATCTTTTTCTAGTGGTGACTGATAATCTGTGAACACCTGAGAAACCCCTTGTGTATCTTCAGAGGTCTCATTTAGCAACATTCCTAATTTGAAAGCACATTGATCCCAGGCCACAAAGCCTCCTCTTTAAATCTCAGCAACTTAGAAGTTTTCAGGCCCCTACAGGGAAGAACACCTTTTTACAGTGCATGGATACAGCATGTGACAAATAGACAGGAGTGTATTGATGTCTGGTTTTGTTTTATTGATGTTTCAGACGTGTGTAAAATTACTGTAATATAAAAGTGAGTTAACCAAAGTCTTTAGCTGAGAGAGTGCTCAAACGGTGACTGAAATTGAGTGGTTCTCTAATAATCACAGGTGATTAAAGGAAAAAAGAAAGTAAATGGGTAGGAATCTTGTTTATCTAATAAATAGGTCACTAGAGAAGCTGATCGGGGGAAAAAATCAATGACTGACATGAGCAGAAGAGTAAAAACCACTAAATTTTAAATCCCATTCTGACAGCAAGTTGCCTTGATGGTGTTTGTGCAATTTCGTGTGACAACAAAATTCTGGTTATGCTGAAAGAAGTTTTGTGACCTGCTATCACAGCTTTAAGTTTCCACTAAACAGCTGCTCTTTGCATTCTCCTGCAATTTGTAGTTCATACTTTTGACCACAGAAAGACGTCTTCTGGTTGTTTTCTGTTCTCCTACATAATAAGGAAAATCTTGCACTTTTCAGTAGCCAATGGAACAGGATTCAACCTTGAAGGCAATAGACTGTTCTGCTCAGCTTTTTGTTGGAGACAGGAGTACAGAGGGAAAAGGAAACCCCCATATTCAGCAGACAGGGTTTTAGACATGAGTCACATTGAATCCTAGAATCATTTAGGCTGGAAAAGCCTTTTAAGGCAATCAAGGCCACACATGAACGCGGCACTGACAAGTCCACCACTACACACTGTCTCCAGATGCCACAGGAGGGTTTGTTTTTGTGGAAAGAAGTGGAAAGAGGTGGAAATAGACTATTATGTCTATGGTTAGAAATTTGAGGGAACTACATCCTCCAACTAAACTGCCTTAAAATGCGGAGTAACAACTAACATTGCGAAAAATAAGAGGCTCTAACGAGAATATCCTCACTATGTATATGGCAGCATTATGGATATGGTATTGATTTGTCCTCTTGTGAAAAGTTTTGGCTGTTCTTGTGCACTGTGGGAATGCAGCAGCTGCTATTGTCTCAGGTTCTTTGGGGAGGTGAAGAAGTGTTGGATTCACAGGGATTGATTCCACAGAGGTTTCATCCTCCTCAAAAATAAACCCCACGGTATTTTTGGAAAAGGAAGCTACTGATAGATTCAGATATTCTCCAATTTTTTTGTATTACCTTTGTTACCTTAACACCAGTATTACCAGGGCATTTAAGGTGAAGTGATTGTAAATATCAGGATTCATGTGTGACAGGCATTGCACAGACTGCACACTGCAGAACTGGCTGATTTGTACCTAAATATTACATCTTGATATCCCCAGAGGAAGCCTAAATGAGCAGAAAAGATTAGATACTGAGTTTTAACTGCCTAAAAATGCATCATATGAGTCTGATGTCAGGGGTGAGATTTGCCTGACCAGTCAAACTCTACAGTGCAGATATTTAAAGTATTACAGTGAGTCACAGAAGATTCCTCTTCTAGTAAAACATAACAAGCAAGTGACTGTAGGGTGCTGAAAGTTGAATCCTAAAGAAGACATCTACATTTGGGCAAGCAAATCATACTCATAAAACTCTCTCTGACAAAAAAGAAATAAAAAGGACCCTGAGGTGACTTGCTCAGCTGTGAAGGTGTATGAAGTTGGAGATGTGAATCCTAGTCTACAGGCAGTAGAAGAGAGAGCATTAGAAAATGCAACAGTAGGTAAAGGATAACATTTAATTAAATTAAGGAGACAAAATGTGATGATAAAAACATCATAAAATCATAGAATCATAGAATCAATTGGGTTGGAAAACACCTCCAAGATTATCAAGTCCAACCCCATCATGCTTACCAGACCATGGCACTGATGCCACATCCAGTCTCATCTTAAAAACCTCCAGGGATGGTGAATCCACTACCTCCCTGGGCAGCCCATTCTAGTGTCTGATTACTCTCTCCATAAAAAATTGCTTCCTAATATCCAACTTAAACCTCCCCTGGCAGAGCTTAAGACCGTGCCCTCTTGTCTTACTGTTGGCTGCCTGGGACAAGAGATCGACCCCCACCTGGCTACAGTCTCCTGTCAGACACTTGTAGAGAGTGATGAGGTCTTCCTTGAGCCTCCTCTTCTCCAGACTCAGCAACCCCAACTCCCTCAGCCTCTCCTCATAAGATTTGCTATCAAGCCCCTTCACCAGCATCATTGCTCTTCTCTGGACCCTCTCCAGCCCCTCCATGTCCTTCCTGAACTGATGGGCCCAGAACTGGACACAGCACTCCAAGTGTGGCCTCACCAGTGCTGAGTACAGGGGCAGAATCACTTCCCTGGACCTGTTGGTCACACTGCTCCTGAGCCAGGCCAGGATGCCATTGGCCTTCTTGGCCACCTGGACACACTCTGGTTCCTGTTCAGCTTCTTGTTGATCCCAACTCCCAGGTCCCTTCCTGCCTGGCTGCTCTCCAGCCACTCTGTGCCCAGCCTGTAGAACTGCAGGGGGTTATTGTGGCCAAAGTACAGGACCCGGCACTTGGCCTTGTTGAACCTCATCCCATTGGAATCAGCCCAACTCTCCAGTCTGTCCAGGTCCCTCTGCAGAGCCCTCCTGCCTTCCAGCTGATCGACACTCTCCCCCAGCTTGGTGTCATCTGCAAACTTACTAATGGTGGACTCAATCCCCTCATCTAAATCATCAATAAAGATGTTAAACAGGACTGGGCCCAGCACTGACCCCTGGGGGACACCACTAGTGACCAGATTCCAACTGGATACAGCCCCATTCCCCAGCACTCTCTGGGCCCGGCCCTCCAGCCAGTTCCTAACCCAGCCCAGAGTGCCCCTGTCCAAGCCATGGGCTGCAGCTTTTCCAGGAGTATTCTGTGGGATGGTGTAAAAGGCTTTGCTGAACTCCAGCTTGACCACACCCACAGCCTTCCCCTCATCCACAGTAAAATATTTTATCTTAAATTAGAATTAGTAGAATTTAGAAAAAAAAAATATTGTGATTTTTTCTGATTGTAAAGGTTGTTTTGAGAGAAAATGAACTTTGTGTCAACCCTTCCACTGAAGGATAAATAAAGCTTGATGAGCGAATAGATGAGTAAAGCATGTTCCATCTTGTGAGAAGAGTTTTGCTTTTTCAAGCCTTTCCGCAGCTAAGGAGGCCAGGATTAGCACCACTGCAATGTTTTTTTTAAGTAAGTCCAGCATTTCCTAGTGCAATGTTTTCTAAAAGATGAGAGGAGTGTGAAAATTAAAAAGAAGAGAGCTCTGTGCCAGCATTTGAAGAACTGCTTACTTTACCCCGTGGAAACAACGCATGGCTCCTGCTGTGTTTTCTGGTGATTTTTATAGGACAAATATGTCTCAGTCTGCAGTCTAAGCTGATATAGCTTTTCTCTTTCTGATTGTACCTATCCTTTTTTAATCTTCAAAGATTAGGAAAATAAATATTTTATGTTATATGTGACAAATACATGTAAAAATATATTCCTGTAGACTTGATTATGGAGGACTATAAGAACCTCTCAGTGAGAAATCAGATAACACTGAGATGCCATGTGAAGATTGGTTAGTTTTTAAGGATATTGTTACTGGTAATATGAAGGAGAGGAAGAGCATACATTAACAAATTATGCTGTAACTGAACATTACGTGATAGATATTCCATATAAGGGATATCAGGAAGTATAAGGCTCTGCTTTATAGTGTGTCTGTGGCTGAAATTTGCCATATTTCACAAAAAAATACGGTAGAAATGTGAGGAATTGTCTGAAGATTTAAATTGGATATAGACATCCTTCACTGTTCTTTTATTCTTTCCTCCATACCCCATGTTTTTCAAAAGGAAGGTGATAGGGGGATAGTTCACTGGTGGTGGTATTGATATGGGTTTATAAAAACTGGGAATCAAGTTTTCTGAAGATTTCCTGGGTAGCCCAAGACTCAATCCATACTCTACTGCCTAGAAACAAGCAGTAAAGTGCCCATTCCTGCCAGAAGTCACTAATGAGGAGGAATTCCTTTGTCCTCATGATGAGTTCACACAGCACTGAGCTTGTTTCATATCGTGAGGTCTGGTGAAGCCTCAGTAGCCACCCTTTGCCTTCCCTGGATGAAAGGAGACAAAGTGAAGGCCTTGCACAGAGCTCAGTGCTCAAGGCATTGTGGAAGAAAAGGATTTACCTTTCTTTTGTCCTTCATCTTCATACCTCGATGACCTAAATGTAAGGTTAAAATATTTTTGAACAGAAAACAGCAATTCATCTGATAAGGCAGGGAATGTAAGTAAAGGAAAAATTCTGTAGTAGCATTGTTGTTTATAACTTAGTTTCCTCTTCCTGTCAGTACCTAAACACCAAAGACTAGCAATATATTTTCAATAAAACTGTAACTGTTTAAAAGACAGCAAAATTTCTCGGAGCAGAAAACACAACTCAGAATTTTCCCAGGTGAAGTCATCAACCAGCTATGCTAGAGATTTAAATTCTCATTCTCTCTTTCTAGCCTAATCTTTAATTGCACTATATGAAATGAAACAGACACAAAAGGAAGAGGTCAAGCACCTCCTTCCCACCCTGGAATAGTTATAATTTGGTATAGTCCATTATCCTGGAGAAAGATCAGGTTTTGAATCCTCTCAGGGAAAGAGTAAATCAGGCATTTATTCTGCACCCTGGCTGAGTGCACTAAGTTTTGAGCTAAAGAAAATGGTGATAAATTTCTTTTCTGTGTAAGAGTAAGACCTGTAGAATAAACTCAGCATCAAAGACTCTGAGTCACACAGCCTGGAAGGGATCTCTGGGGATCATAGAACCATCAAAGTTGAGGTTCTGCTTAGACCATCAAATTTGCACCTAACTTATACCCTAGACCCATTATTGAGGGCCTGGGCTTGTTATTTCTTCAGGGATGGAGACTCCACAGCTTCTATATGCACCTTGTTTTAATGTCTGCATATCCTCATGATGTAAATATTTTCTCTGACTTTCTGCTGGCTTCTCTGTCTGCAGTTTCTGATTGTCTCCCACAGTCTGTATGTAGGTTTGAATATCTTTTATATTGATCCATGGGATAATTTCAAATTTACAAGATTAGAAACTAAAAAAGGGGTAATCTTCCTAATTTATTCTCCAAACATGCAAAGTCTTCCAGAGCTCTGATGAGGAAATATTGGATTTATGCCTGAAGAAAAATAAGCACTCATTCATTACCTGCAGAAGCCATGTAATGAAGGTGTGCTTACCCATAGGAACATTCTTTATTCAAGAGTACAAGACTTGCTGGATTGTGCACCATCTGGATACTGCTGTGTATTTCATCTTTTTCCAGGCAGTACTATCAAAATCCGAAATAAGAGCTGAACATAATGCAAACATTGTTTTGTACATAATGAAATTTTATTTTGGGGTGAATCTGTGTCCAGAGAACACCCTTACAATTCCCCCTCCCCTCCAAAAAAACCCACCAAACAAACAAACTAAACATCAAAAATTAGAAAAACAGGGACTCAGCAGAACCAGCTCCTTGGAATACAATAGAGGCTGAAGATTTCTCCTTAAGTATGGAGTTATACAAAAGAGAAGGGAAGACTTCATTAAATTGGGTAAGAATGAATAAATGTCCAAGCTTTTGAACTTCACCTGTGCTAGTTTTAAAGTCATAAAGAATGGAGTATATTGATAAGCTGTTTACCTTTAGTCTGTCTTGATGAATATTGAAGAGAGATTAATATTCATAGATGCTATCCAGGATACTCTTCTTTTAAAAATAACATTGTTGAGATTGCTCCAGAAATCCATCTTTCTGGTGACTTGATCACTTTCTTCTTCAGATCATTCATTATCATAGTATCTAACATGTCCCTTTTTTGAACACATGTCCAAAATGTTTTAGGTTCACCAAAAGTACTTTAGCAAAATCTTAAGAAAGATTGAATATATGTACAAAACACCTGAAACATTTAATACTCTTCTGTGCTTGAAGAATTAATCTGTGAAGAATGACTTCACAATGGAGTTAGCTGAAAGGAGTAAATATTTTCTTGTGATAAAATTTAGTCACCTTGTTTTGCTTTATATATAATTAATGATTTATATTCCTATAATTGCTCCAAACATACAAAAACCAGGTTTCATCACTGTCAATGATCTCACAGTCTACAGAACCCCTTTTCAAAACTGTGTGGCCAATAGTACAGTCAAAAACTTGAACAGAGCATGACCAGAAAATTCAGAAGAGCTGAGACACATTCACAGATAATAAGAAATGCATTTTGTCTTTCTGCTCCATTTTCTGTGCCTTTGTTTTTGCATTGGAAAGCTGTGGGGAGAGTCTTCCCAATCTGTGCAGTACCTGTCATCACTGATTGTCTGTCTTGATTGAAGACTCCAGGTGCAACTGGAAGAGAATTAACAGAAAAACAATATAAGGGGCAAAAGAAGCAGTAAAAATGTAGGACAAAATCAGAAACTGATTTTATACTGTCCAAAAAGGCCAGTTTTAAAAAAAATCCAACAAACTTAAACGAGGGAAAAAAATAAAAAAGAAAAAATAAATAAAAAAGGAATAAAGAAAAAGAAGGCAGCACAAATGCTACTTGGAAAAGAAAAGAAATACAATAATCTTGTTTAATCCTGAATCATTGTCGCAATCAATTTAATTTTGTAGGTAAGCTCCCATGACACATCTATTCCAATAGCTAACAAGAGACAGAGCTGAAATATCAACAACTCCAACAGGAGACTAAATTCTTGCTTGTGATTAAAATCTCTGCTTGGAGAGGTTTCAGATCTGTGTGATCAGTGTGAAATTGAAATTACTCCAAGTGATTTCGATGAGCGACTGTCTTCACAGACGACCTGTTTGATGTTAATGCAAGAACAGAAACAGAGTGATGTGAGAGCAAATGAAAGCTTTTTGGGGGGGGTAATGTAAGATTTTTTTTTTTTCACTAATCAGTATAAATATATGTGATAGAATAAAAAAAAACAGAAGAAAGGAGACTGGAAAGATGAGCAGGGTTAGGCAGATATACAGGATTTATTCTTTGCACAACAAAAGAAGAAATGAGCAACAGCAAAAGATAATGTTCAACAGCACATCAATAGCTGAGATATGTGCCTACTGAATCCTCCATTTTGAATTAATGGGGTATTATATGAAAATGAAAAGGATCTCATGCACTTTCTGTAGCTTATAATAATAAAGTTCTTGCCTTTAGTAGGGATGAGACCTGTTAATGTCACGAGCCATTCATGCTGACAAACAAGCCAACCCATTTACATCTGCCAGCTCGTTCATCTCCTGATTAATTTGCGTCACCAGCAGCTCTGACTGAAGTTGAACCATTCTGAGATCAGGAGCTGGTGTTGGGTGATGTGTGGTCCTTCTTTCCTCTTGCTGTGGATAATAATACTTACTGAACTGCAATTAACTCTTCCCTCTCTTTCATGAGTATTCTGATTTCTCACTGGGGAGCTCAACATTTTAGTGCAAAACTTGGTGTATTTGGTGTATAGAGAAAATTCAGTCTCACTCTCTGAATGTAGACACGATGTGAGGGTTTTCTTTTTTAAGATCAGACCTGAGCTTTCCTAAGACTGAAGAGTTTCAGTTCTCAGAGCTATTATTTACCAGCCTGTCACACAGAGTTGTCTCTCGTCTTTACAGTGTCAGTTGACAGCGGATTGGGAATATGTAATATATCTGGTGGGTTTGTATCATTTTCATCCCAATTTGATAATACAATACATATTCTTTAAGGTTGCATTGTCTACTGGGTTGTAAAAATAGATAAGGCCCCTAAATACCACTAATCAAACTGTGGGGGCTGTTAATGGAAATGGTTTTCAGGCACAAATTTTCTGCCCAGCAAGCAGAGCTGCAACCAATTTGGGAACTTCAGGAGTTCAAAAACTTGGTACTTGCTCAATCCTTTCTCTGAAGCATAGGGAACTGTGCCAGCTACTGCTTGGCATTGCTTAATTCTTACAAGCTCATTCAGGTCAGAGTAGGCTCCATGTTGGCAAGATGGAACCAACACTTGATGCGGTAGTTTTTTTTAAAAAGTGATTTTTGTATTACCCACCCTTAAAAATAAAGCAAAAGAAACAAGCACACAACCAAAAACCCCAGAAAACCTTCTGTTTCTGACATAGATACAAGTGGTATCTATTTGGGGAAGTAGTAATTTCACAGCTATTTGTTTGGAAAATGGATGACCACGACAAATCTGAGAGTTTTTTTGCTTGCAAGAAAATCCCTGGGTCTGATTGTTAAGGTCATGGCTCTTGAATGATTTGTGCCAAAGCAGTCTGTTGTCAACATTGCTTGCATTTTGCATGACGTATTATATAATTATGAATTGATGGTGTTTTCTTCTGCTCTAAAGATAATTTGTATTTGTGTTGGGGTGTTTTTTTCGCTTTTGTTTCTGACTTTTTGTGTGTGTGTGTGTTTTGTTTGTTTTAATCTTGGGGCAAGAAAGCAATAAAAATTGTAATTTCTACATCCCAGGATAAGCAGGATAACACTGTTTATGCCACGCAACTTATGCCCTGGTTGGTCTGGGTGACCTGAACATCAGAGTGAATGGAATTTAGGTGTGTGTGTAATATCTTTACAATTACAGCATACAGTGGTATTGCCTATTATGTCATTTTCTATTTGCAATAGCAAAGGACCTGAATTGTCAACATGTTTGGGTGCCTGAAGATGGAAATACAGATGTAACAAGATCACAAAAAGTAGCTAGATGCCCATGTTTGTCAATACTTTAACATTAGTCCTTTTGTCAAGTCATACAGGAAGGTGCAGATACTTCTGAAAAATCTCTTTAGCTCTGTATGTTATACAGACACCTTCATAAATCTGGTAAAAATAACACAGTGAGCTTCATGACCCTCAAAGGCAAGGAAATAAAGAATTCCAGGAACCTTATGATGCTGGTCCTATGGAATGGGAAGTATAAACTGATGGAGAACTCTGTGAAGTAAGATAAGATAGGACTGATTTTCAGATGCCCTCAGCACGCTCAGCTTTTCTCCTCCCAGAAGACACCACAGTCGTTCTTTGATTTATATTCCCCTTATGAACTTGTTGAAGGAATTAGTGTCACTACTTACTAATATTTTCCCCTAGTAAAGCATAGTAGGACCCATGAACATTTCCTAGTTTTCTCCAATGCAAGGTTCTCTTCAAAATAGATTTCATCTATGAAAGAAATTTAGTAGAGAATAAACCAAAGGGAACACATGTCTCTTAAAAAGACTGAGGATTTATAATCTAGGTTCTTTATATCCTGTGGGTGAATAATGTAATTATAGTTCTATTTATTTTTTAATTATTTTTATAGAGAAATAGATTCAATTTTAAAGAAAGAAAGTAGATGTCTTCTTTAAAAATAAGTGATATTTATATGGTTTCTTTTTTTCTAATGGGTACCATAATATTTACTAGATTGTCTGTGTATAGAATACACTAACACAAGGTTTCAGTTTAAACTGAAAGTGGAGAGATTTAGATTAAATATTAGGGAGAAATTCTTCCCTGTGAGGGTGGTGAGGCCCTGGCACAGGTTGCCCAGAGAAGCTGTGGCTGCCCCTGGATCCCTGGAAGTGTCCAAGGCCAGGTTGGACAGGGCTTGGAGCAACCTGGGCTAGTGGAAGGTGTCCCTGCCCATGGCAGGGGGGTGGAACTACATGATGTTTAAGGTCTGTTCCAACCCAAACAGTTCCATGATTTTATGACTCTTTGATTGATTCCATGATGCAGACCTGTGGGCTGAAGCATCCAGATATGAAGACTGGAAGCCATCCTGTGCATATATAGGAAATTTAATATGCTTTGCTTTCTTTTACTACAGATGCCCAAGGAATCAGCAGCCATTTGATCTTCCTAAAGTATACTGGTGTAAACCAAGGAATTTTTGAAGGTACAAACCTCTCTTAAAAATTGCCTTTCAATCCAAACAGTCCTGTTGCATGTGGAATAACTTTCAGGGACACTTTAACTCCAGGATAGTACACATAAATACTGGTAGATTTTAGCATAAGGCTGAATGGCACATGCTGAATGAATCGTTGTTTTCTGTAGTCTAGTAGAATTAAGAGATTATATAAAGAAATCACTGAATAAGAACACACTGAATCAGTGACTGGCTTTTTTTACCCTGGGTAAATCAAATAACCCTTCTGGTGGTTGCAGATATCACAGCACTTGGACAAATGCTGCATCACAGTTGTCATTCTCTTAGATGTACCCACAGGGCCACACTAGCTTAACTTGTGGGTGGCAGTGACAGCCTGGGACAATTTGGCTGTGTGCACCTCACCAGCCTCTCTGGGATAATTAGGTTCATTGGAAGAGAATCCTGTTGCTAAAAGCACAATCCAAATCACTTTGAAAATCCTGGAAAAGCTGCCATAGGTTTTGGATCAGACCCCCTAGTGCAAGCTGGATGTAAGATAAGCTGCTAAATTCAACTGGAATTCTTTTCATCCAGATAAAAGATGAGCTCTTACTTAAGCTGTGAACTCCCAAGGGGAGAAAAATGAATAGAAGAGTTGTTCAAACACAACAGGCTTGATTGTGCCTGACCCTGTGTGGGTGAGGGTGGGAGATGAGAGAAACAGGCTTTCCCTTCTCCCTCTGGAGACCCTACACCAGGCTAGACACAGTTGTGCTCCCTGAGATCAGGGAGCCCAGGGATTGGCACAGAAGATAATGCCTGGAGCAGGGAAGAGGAAAGGGATGTCAGAATGTGTTTACCCCCATTGGTAGATTGTGATCCTTTAAAGTGGGGCACCCACATGTGTGGGATGAATCAGCTCAAATTAGCACGTGCTTGGAGTTGCACACAAACCAATTTGCTTAAGAAGATTTGTTTCTGTGCTCCCAGGAAGCCTGGCTGGGATGGTACGTGTTGCAACTGTGCTTTCTACACAAGGTTATCACAGAAAAGAGATCAAGCAATTGTATAAGAAGAAAAACAACTGATAAAAGCTCCCCAGCACATTTTTAGAAATATACTCATGTTCTACCAAAATGCATGTACTGCTGCTCTGTGAGGTTATGCTGCTCTGAGGTTATGTGAGGGTGGTGAGGCCCTGGCATAGGTTGCCCAGAGAAGCTGTGATTTCCCCATCCCAGGAAGTGTTCAAGGCCAGGTTGGATGGGGCTTGGAGCAGCCTGGGATAGTGGAAGGTGTCCCTGCCATTGGCAGGGGGTTGGAATGAGATGAACTTTAAGGTTTTTCCCAACCCAAACCATTTTATGATTCTATATATACCACAGCAGCAAATCCCATCTTGTCGGACGGGGAAAAGAGGCTCACCAGGACTGAAGAGCAAGTGTGAAGGTGCAGGTGGCAAATCCAGGCAGGAGAAGGACAGGAAGTGTAAGGACTGAGAGACAATTATGTAAATCTGGACTGGAAGCACTGTGATGATGGAGGCAGTGGGAAACACGATGTGAATTCTGTAGTTTTGAGGATCATTAGGAAGCCTGTCCTCACTGTATGCTCAGCATCCTCCCTGCTGCAGCATGGTAGGGAAAACCTGTGATCTGCCCTCAGAATTTTGTAAAAGGAGGGGATGATAATTTGTGCCTCATTTGGTGCAAGCAGCAAGCAGCCCTCAGAATTGTTGAGAAAGGACCTGGGAAAATACGTGCACGTAGTGGTCCTTCAGACTGTGCTTCCTGCTGCTGCACCTCTGTACTTATGGATGGAAACCAGCTGTGGATGTTTTATTGATCCAAAGGACCAGATTAAGGCTCTCAAATTTAGAATTGTGTTTGTAGCAAGAGGTGAGTCAGCATCATTGATATATCATTATGGTTATTGGGTAAATAAGGCCAGAGAGGTGGTCAGTGAACCTCACCAAGAATGTCAATGCAAACTAAAGCAGAGCCAGTGATAGTTCATGGGCTCTTTAGCAAAGATAGTTTTTCTCTGCCCAGTTACTGTGTTTTTCCTTCAGGATTTTGACCTTTATAATCAACAAGAAAAGGCCCTCAATTCTGCCTGTTACTGAAAGAACATTTCCCTTTGTCACTGAGAGGGAGAAGTCAATGGACCATTTTTTCCTGAGCTGGCACAGTTTCACTAACCAATATTTTTCCTGTGAAATCAGGACCTATGATGATTGATTCCCCCATTTAATGACAAAGCAGGCAAGTACTGTGTAGGCAATGGCAGTAAAAGTTTCTATGTACTTCAGGAATGATCTGGAAGGACCATGATGAGAAAGGTCATCATTTCTTTCTCCTTTTTAATTTCTTTCTCCTGCTGAACCTGCTGCTCAGTGCCAGCTGAATATGCAACTCATACCTGGAGCTGTGCAAAAAACCCAAGCTGTTTCAGTTTGGTTCCAACTGACCCCCTCCAAAAATCTGGTTGTGAGGCAGGCTCTTTTAAACTGTGTTATGCTGATTGTGGGTGTAGTGGAAAGGAATATCATTTAAATGTGCAAAACTGAGTAAGTTTGCTTTGATTATGTCAAACCAAAATGTTTTGGCCTTTCTGAAATGTACTTTATTTTTACCATACTGAAATTGTTTGAGAAATGTGATGTATCTTTTCAAATTCCTGGGGCCCAACATAATCTGAATTTTTTTTACATCGTACCATTGAACCCAAACTTATTTAATATAAATAATCTAAAAGCCCTCAGAATTTTTCAGTGAACTTAAATGAATTTAAACCTGTTTCCTATGAAGAGGAATCTTGTTACCAATGGGCCCAGTTCTTTCTCTGCCTTATGGATAATGTTATAAAGTATTTGCCAATGCTATCAGGGCCTCTTTTTTTCTCCCTAACCTCAAGCCAGGGCTTAGTCAGCAGCCGCAGTCATTTGCCTTCAGTCCTAATTTGCAAATACAAGGAATAAAGCTTAAATACTGCAAAATTCTTTCTGACTCCAGCACAGCCAAATTTTCTCTCTGAAATGTTGGGTCTTTATACAAGCAGAAGACTCAGTGACATTTTGCTGTGTCACTAAATCCATGCAAGCAGAAGTAACTTTTGCCAAAGTGAAGAATATGAAGTTGTTACACACAGTTAAGCTTTAAGGGTTATGCCAGAACAATTCCTTGAGTTTTTCTAAATCCAGCTGAAGATGGCATCAGATTTATCTTCCCAGACCTTAGGCAGGAAGATAAGACTAAAATATCAAATCTATCTCTGAACCAAGGCTTTCTTTAGCAATACTCTGTCTATCTATACAAGGTGTTTCATACACATTTGTATATGTATATATATATAAATATTTTCATTGAAGTTAGTGGGAGTTTTGTGATTTATTTAACCATATGTAGATGGATTGTATGTCACAGATTATTGAGCAAATGATTCAGCACACATATTTCATTTCCAGTATAAGAATTAATAACTACACACACAGACTAGATATTTTAAAACAAACTATTGTAGCTTCAGCAGTCACATCTCCTTGAAGAATTTAGGATGAAGTGATATAATTTTGTAAGAGGAAGATTGTATTTGCTGCTGCTTATTGTCTGTTCTCCTAGAAATATACTCTTTTACAGGTGGTTTATTTGTCCTCCCCCATTAGAATATTCTCACAGAAAAGCATTGAAGCTTTTTGATGAACTCTGGTTATGTGGTGCACACCCAATATTTTTTAAAAAAATAGCAAATTTTTTTTCTATTAACCATATTTCAGAATTTCCTCTTATAGCTCTTGTTTGCCCCGTTATGACACTCTTTGTGTAATTTTTGCCGTATCTTAAGAAAAAAAGCCTTTATATGTTTACTTATACTTAGCTCTTGATATGCATTCATTATGTTCACAGTGAATAACATATTTGTGTGTGGGAATGGCAGAAAGTAAAAGTAGAACAAGAACTGCAGATGCACGGAGTCCACTGGGTGTTTCTCTTGCTACACCAGTTGGTTGTCTCTCACCTGCCTGCCCTCATCTTCCCCTCATCTCTGTCCATTTGAGCCTGGTCCTGTGGACAATTTCCTGCCCTCGGGGTCCCTTGGAAACACGATTCCATGCTTGAATCCCTCACCTACAAAACCTTAAGGAATAATGTCTTTTTGTGGATGCTGCAGAAAGCAGAGCTATTCTTCGGCACTGCATAAGGCTTAGAAGATTGTGAGTGGTGTCAGATGCTGAAATGATCTATCAGCACTGCAGCTGAGAGTATAGATAGATATTATTTTAAACCCTTAAAAACAATAGCCTGAGTGTTCTTACATCAGTGCATAGCGAATTTTAAAAAATAGCATAGGAGAGAAACGGATTTCTCCTTCTGTTTTCCATTTTCCATGGATGTTATTCTGTAACAGCATCTTCAGGCTGATCTGATCCATGTAGAGGGTCTGCACTATGTCAGCTGTAATTTGTGCCGCGACTTGTCCTTTGGAAGCACCTGCCTCTTCCCAGTAATGGAGGGATAACACAGCATATCTGCCCTGTCCCTGGAAGTGTTCAAGGCCAGGCTGGATGGAGGCAACCTGGTCTAGAGGGAGGTTTTATGATTCTGATATTAATTTTAGAAAATCCACACAATTTTTTTTAGGAATATGGTTGTGTGGTTTGTTTGCTAGTTATTTCATTTGGTTTTGTTTGGTTTTAATGAGCATTACAAATTGGCTTTGAGAAACTTAAGTAATTTTGAGTCCAGGCTGAAATTCAGTAATTTTAAATAAAATAAGTTTATCCAGGCCTGTATCTCCAACTATTGGATTAGCATAGGCATTAAAATAAATTAATATTAATAATTAACCATTAATTTTAAGAGGAAATTTAAGATATGTGGTGTGGGAAAATAAAATAAATTTTAGTTGCAAGACCACAAACCAAATCAATCCTATTCAGTCCTATTCAGTGGTTTTGTCACATCACTGAAAATTTGGGGTCTTTATTTGTGGAGTTTCCTTTTCACTCATGACTGATAACCACAGTTCCCAGAACTCCAGTTTCACTCCATCTTTACACAGAAATAACCTTTAATGTAATTTTTGAAATAAATAAAGCAAATGTGTTCATGCATCCTACAGTAATGCAATTTGTCAAATTATATGAGGTTTGTATGTGAGACATGAAAGGTTTTGTTCAGTTCAGACAGTCAAGGATGAGGCTGTCACGATGCCAGTTTTTGACCTGCTTGTAGTGAAGTATTCAGGAGGTTTCAAATTTGTGCTCTGTGGTGCAAAAATTCCCTGGCAAGATCTGTAAGACTTTCTCCTCCCTACATTATTTTTTACCGGTGTGTGGTGATCTCCCTCATCAGATGATTTCAAATGGCACAATCTGGTGCTTCCCATCAAGGAAGGAGCAGGTTATGCCTCGTTGTACACCCAGATCATTCTGGTTTTTATGGTTCTGCTGAACTGCAAACCTGTCTCAGCCTGTAGTTCTGTTACAGAGCCTGTGTGTGAGTGGTACAAGCCATTAAAAATTGTCACATTCACTCAGTGGTTTGAAACAGACATTTTCATAAAAATTACTCTTGGGATTGTTTTGTTGGATTTGACTTATCAATTCCTGATTCAGACTTTCAAATAAATAAAACATAGCCTGGTATTGCTTAATGTAATTTCATACAATTGGTGAAAACTAATTTGATGATCTTGTAGTGGGATTTCTTATTTCCCAAAAGAGCCAGCAGATGACATCTATCTAATTTGCCAGTTAAAATTCGTACATGCAGCTTATGTGAGAAAATTGATTAAACTCACTTGACTATTGAATAAGATTCACATCAGTAAATATACTGTCTATATTAGTATCACCTAAATTTTCAAACCACAAAATACATTTTGTCTCATTTTGTTTGTAGAAGAATCACACAATAATTTTGTGAATAATCAACTTTTCAATCTAGTTACATTTGCACCCTCTTCTACTAATTAAAAATGGACCCTTCTATTTAGATTATTTGAAAGGAATAATAATTTCTCATCTTAAGATTTAACTAGGTCTTTCTTTTTTTCTCCAAAGCTTCACAAAATAAGATTATGTTATAATCATGTATGGGTTCCACACTGCTGTTCAGTCTTCATCTGGTTTAGCCCACAATGTCAAAATATGGGTGCCTAAATACCCGTGGCTAAAATTCAAGAATGCTATTATTTAAATTGCTTTTCATGGAAGAGACCTTTCCATTAGACTATTCATTGGAAAAGAGGAGCTGTCATCAGTCTGCAACTGAAGTTTCATTTACTTCAGCATCTTGTGCTTATTGGCAGCTGGCAGATAGTGCAAAATACTGTACAGTAGGCAGTTATTTTATGCATGGCATCAAGGAAAGCTCCTTAGGAAAAGTGGAGGATTTATAGATATACTCCCTAATACTTATCTATTCACTAGCAAAGCTCTCAAATACTTAAATATTTGCTTTCTCTTCTTAAATGCACTTTGATCTGCTTATGACTTTAGATACCTAATTGCTGTGTTGGTCCTACATCTGACATTCCAGTAGCAAAGTCTGTGGAATATCTGCTAAACTGAAAACTTCAAGGAAGATACTTCCCTGTGTCCTTAGTCTGGAAGAGGAAGGCTTTCTTGGTAATCCTTTTGCTTCATCCATGTTTCTGTGCAGTATCTAAACAGGGCAAAATACAGAAATGACACACATATGTCTTCTCTCCTTCAGTTTTGGAAATTTCCTTCCTTTGCCTTTACCCACGAGTGGTCTTGTTCTCTGCCAAACATCAGAAGTGATATTTCACCTCTCCATGTGCAAACCCAGAAGAGGCTGTCTGCCAAGCCCAATCCATTATAAAACTGTAGCAGATCTGACACATATGGGTTGATGAATCTTCTGATGTCTCCCACTGTCACTTTTCACAACAGCAACAGGATGAGATGATTGTCTCAACCTTCCCCAGTTTCAGCTCACACAACTATTCAAGAAAATGCCTGCCCCAAAATAGTGTAGAGGGTAAAATGATGCTGCACAGAGATCTACCTGGGAATTTTAAGTACATATGAAGAAATAAAAAGCCACCTAGGAGGTCTCACCAGAGCAACCTGAATAACCCCTTATTCTGTGCTTTGGACAATGCTGTGGCCACCACACAAAATCCACAATGGCAGTAATGGTTTGTTATTTGTAACAGAGCTCTGAGCACATTTTATATGAGGACAAAACATCATTGCAGATGGCATGATTGCTCACCACTTGGTGAAAATGGTAGGCATAATTCTGGACTATAAAAAAAATAGACCTACCTCGAGAAAATGCTTCTTTCTGCATCAGTAATCTCCGTGCCTCTCTAGGTACAGCTCACAGCTAAGCAATAAAAAAGCTGCAGGGTACATTAGTATTCTATGATACCACAGAGCTCTTTTTTCACATTCATATGTATTATATTTCTGCATATGTGTTTGCACAATTAAATAACTTATAAAGGCACATTAGAGGAGAAAGAAAATTAAATATATTGTTATCTTAACTTCACTATATGACACTGCATGGAATAAAACTTCATAATAGCGAAGAAATTAAATATTCTTATGAAGTTCCCTACACCTGGTCATCTTTTTTATGGAAGGTTTGAAATCTAGTGTGTAAAGTATCCAAACATCTGTAGCACATTAAAAGAAACTTCCCACAGTACTGCATAATCAATTAGGACTTTATGAAAATGGTTATTGTCTGGCAATTTGTACTGCAAGAATAGTCTTGTGGTTTGAACAGTAGGGCTATGTCAATTTTTGACCCTACTGCAGGTTTCGAGTATGATGATAGGCTCTTCTTTATATATCTCAGTCCTCTCTACAAAATGAGAATAATAAAGTTTGTCTGTCTCCAAAGGGTTTTCAAAAATGCAATCAGAGAATACATATATGACATCAGGATGGTTCAAACACATTCTCTTGAGTCCCCTGGTTCATTACAATTTTTAATCAATGGAAGCTGCACTCAGTTTCCATGTAATTTCTGAATTTTTTTTGCTTTTTAAAGAAGTTTTGAACCTCCAGCTCTTGCAGTATCACCATATATTTCTTTGGAATTCCAAGAAAGCGAACAGGCTTAGACTGGAGTTATCTAGACTCTAACTTTGCACAATAAAAGAAGAAATATTTTTATATGATCATGGCTAGTCCAAAAAAACCGAAAATAATATAGGACCCAAACTGCACACATTTATTGCTTTCCTAAATAAAGTGTAAAACTCCATCCTTAATTTCTTTTCAAGGCTGAACAAGCCTGAAGGCTTTTCTTCTGGGACTGTTCCTATTTTCAAACCTGAAGTACTCCTTTTATGGCTTGTGTATTTTGTTATGTTGTGTTATAACTGCCATTAAAAAGATGGCAACTCGTGCTAAAATTTGTGCAAACCCTGGGACGTCAACAAAACTTGCACTGAAAAATTTCAGCTAAATAAGTGAGATGGGCAGAGGGTGGGATAACCTGGCACTTGAATGAACAGTGTGAATAGTAAAGGACTGGGCATGGTAAAGAGTAAAGGCTTAAGGTGAAAAACTGGCATTTATGCCAGAGAAATGACTTCAAGAAGAAAGAAACAGCATGAACTGAGCAGGATCCAAAGAGACACTGGGGTGGCCTCGATGGAAAAGGACTGAGAGCACAGGAGAAGGAAAGTTCAGCCAACACTGTAGGTATCACTCTGTAAAGAATCAAATATTTACCTCCTTTTATGTTCATTTTTCTATCATGTTCAAGCTCTTTTTATTCCTGTTCATGTTTTTGTTGACCTGTGACAATGCAGGAAGAAAAGGTGCCACAGAGGCTCTACTGCCAGTAAGGCACATGTTCCACACATTCTGGGGGAGAAGAACCCAGGAAAAGGCTTCACCCAATATTTTACTCCTCCCAGATATCTATTTTACAAGTTCCTGCTTCTCAGACTCTCATCAGATTTAATTAATCTGCTGGAATTATTACTCAAAACCCTGAGCTTGCTGTCAGCACTTTGAGACAATATTGGGGATCTCATCAGCTGTTCCTGCTCCAGTTGTTAAATTCCACCAGGTTGTTTACACAGACACTGCCTGCCTGCCCCAGCTCTGTGCTGTGTCTGAAAGGAAGTGTTAAGGTAGGTGAAATTACTCCTCATATCCCAGTGAAATCGGTAGATCTGCTAGAAGTTGATAAGGTGGTACCAAGGAGTGGTGTTGAATAACAGCTAGGAAGTTACTGGAAAGGTCTAGAAAGGAAAACAGGAATTTAAATAGGAAAAAAGCAAGTTGCTGTTGCTGTATTTTTAGTCTGGCACCAGCATGATTTTGAAAAAAATCACAAGTGTGCCTGCTAGGATACAGATTCCCAGGAACATGACTGTTTGGCTATTGTTGTTGCTATAAATAACAAAATTAGAAGTTTGTGATAGCTTATCTCTTGCTGCTTCTGAGGGTTTGTTTCATGATTTGGACTCTATGGGGCTAATTTGAAGCAGCTTGCTGACTGCCAAATGACTAGAGTTGTATGGCACTGAGATCCAACTACCTGCAAAGGTTTGCCCAGCTGGAAAAAGTCAGCACAGCACTGGAGTTTGCTTTACACAGGGGCTGTTGGCTTTGTAACTCTGACCCTGGGCTGGAAGCCTTCATAGACAGAGTCTGTTAAAATCCCTGAATTACTTGGTGTGATACCAACTAGTTTTTATTTCAGCCGTGATGCCAGGCAACACAAAGTTCCTTAGCCCCTAAAGTTTCATCTAGAGAACCCAAGCTTTAGGCAAAAGTTCATACCCCAAAGCTTCTTTTTACCTTCAAAGCTCAGCTGGTACCAAATCTCATCCTAATTCAGAGTCATTTAAACCAAGCTGGGGAACAGATAGCTATGAAGCCATTGTAGTTAAATGCCTTGTGAATTAAACTTCTCTCTGTGTTGAACTCAATAATATTGTTTCCCAATTTTTTGTTGTAAATCCGTATGTTCAGCTGTTTATAAATTTACAAGATTCAGTCAGGTTTTGAGCTGAAGTACAGAGCTGAAGCTTTATATTCTTGCTGACCTCTCAGAGCTGAATTTTTTGGGAAGAGTTTTGGAGAAGGAAGGACAGCCACAGAAGCCTCCACCTTTTCTCCCTACATGAAATACAAAATGTAGACGTGCTAATTTAGAGAAAAATATCCTGTGAAAGCACCTTGATAGGGTTATAGCCTGAGGCTTGGAGATAAATGAATTAGGATGAGCATCTTGATAACCAGAAAGAAGCAAAAGAAGGAAAAGATCTGGGACTGATTGATCCTAAAGTGCTGGTTCAGTTCTGAGACCGTCAGGTTTTTTGTAGTCAAGGAAAATCTCTGTACGTCATCTGCAAAAATACTAACCTAAAGATGGAGAGAGCTGTCCTCTGAAGAGGCAAATGCAAATATGCCTAAAATACCATACAAATGTGTTTTGAAAGGGAGATCCAAAAAAAGCAGTCTTAATCACCTTCTACCTCTGTTCCCTTTCAAAAAAATAAGGACAATCTTATATTTCACAGAGTCTCAGAATGGTTGAGGTTGGAAGGGACCTCTGGAGATCCCCTGGTCCAACACCCTGCTCAAGAAGGGCCACCTGGAAACATTTGTGCAGGCAGATTTAATTTTCTGTGTTTTGAAAGATGTTATGAAAAATAATTAATGTTTTTTGGAACGTTTGGTTACTATAGTAATTAGCATCACTGAAGAATTCAGGAGCAAACTGAGCACTACCCATACTGTGGAAAGAAACAGAAGAGAATTAACATGAGCTGATACAATTAGAAAATATATTATAAAAATATAATTTAATGCACACTGGAGTCCACTGTCTGATTTTTGTGGGTTTGATTCTGTGACCTTAGTAACTCTCTGGTGTAATTTCTATGTTTTTGTTTTATAAATGCCTTAGTGGTCAAGCTGGCTAGTCCTCACTATAAAACATTTTCTTTATTATGTTGGTGCCTAAGTTATCTTACATTAATATTTGATGAGAATTCTTGGAGTGCTTATGCCTAAACAGCAGACAAGGATGCACTGCTTTCCCTGACATCTTATTTGTTATGTGTGTAGCATAATTATCAGTCAAGTTAAGCAATAAACACTGAATACTTTTCCTATTGTATGAAGAATGTGAATCTGCATTATCTGAGATTTCAGCCACTTTGAGTCATTCCTTTTCTCTTTTGTTGGGCAGTATATTTCTGTGAAAGCAGATGAACTTTGTCCTGAGTGTGCGACCAGGACAAAGAAAGTGTTTAATTAAGAACAAAATATATGCTCTACCCTACTTGTCCTCAGTTTCCATAGCTTCCATTCAGTCAGTGCAAAGAAAATAATTCTATCTCTTGTTTTAGCAGTGTTCTGTGAATGAACATAAGGGAAGCAATAACACTTCCTGATCCTTCATGTTAAAATGAGGAATATAAAACCAGGACTACTAGCACCTTGCCCTCTCTGATATTGTTCTTGCTTGTTGCTTCTTGCCATATTTCTGGGTTTCCAAGTATGGATTTTTGCATCCCCGGTTGAGGTTTATCTGTTTAGGAAACACTGATCTGATTCTGCTTTCTGACCCTGAGCTGAATCTTTACTCAGCTATAATAGTTATCTAACTCTAAGAGTGTGTTTTGTCGATTTTATCTCGCATTAGACACGTATTGAGTTTGGAAGGTCATGTTGGTAGACTTGCTTTAACATTTTGAAATGCAATGAAAAAGTTAAACCAAGTAGGACCATATCCATCTCCATTTTTTAACAAGTTTTTTCCATTTATCTGCATTTGCATTAGTCTTTGCTGGAATGTCTTCAAGGATCAGGAAGATGGGATTGAAGAAAACAAAGAATTTTTTCTGAAATAGGTTTTTTATGTCTCTTAAGGAACTGAGAAGCCAAGTTATAAGAGAGTCATGTGTATGTGAGGAGTGACACTTTAATGTGTAGGTGACAAAGTTATCTCCTGTGTGGGATTGTAAATTTTTTATAGACCCAGAGTATCACCAGATTGCAGTCGATGTTACAATCTTGGCCATCACATCAGGACAAGGTACATGACTGTATTAAGAGGATGATACCTTTTCTTCCCTTCTAACCAACAGTGTAAGAAGATAATGGTCAGTGCAGTTGAATGGTCACTTAATGGGAATCCCAAATGGAGCAGAAAATTGAGGGGGTCTGGGTTAATCTACAGTCTTTTTCTGGGCACTGAGGCAATCAAAATAGGAGATGCAGAATCTCAAGGTCACATTTTCTTCATGCAGCTATGCCCTGTGTAAGGACCAGAATAATAAATCTCTCTGATGTTCTGAAAACTCTGCTTTTGGCTTCCATTCAGCAGCCATCCATCTTGGAGGTGTACAGCTCACATCACCTCAATATCTGTCTCACATCCTTAATGTATTGATCCTCACAGACATCCTCAGAGTCAGAAAAATGCTATTATCCCTATTTTAGAAATAGGGAATTAGGGCATAAGACATAAGGACTGAAAGTCACAGAGAAAGTCTGTCGAGGTGCAAAGAACTTAACCTGTCTTAAAAGTTGTAATGCAAAGCCCAACCCATCTTCCACGGATCCTAAAGGTACTTATAACCTCTACTAAGGTAAAGATTCAGTTGTGCTTTTAAATGCCTGCTATTCAAGAAGGCTTTAGGTGTGAAAAAGATGTGACTTTAACTTCTAAATCATCACACCTTTTTCTAGCACCTGCATAAATATATTCTTGTTTTCCCTGCTTCAAAAACAGACCTGAAAAATCTTGCATCTTCCTTTTCAGGCTTTTGCGGGTTTTTTTGTGTATATTATTTCAGAGCTCCCTTACAAATTATCTTTCTCTAATATAGTTTGACTGCTTACCCTTTCCAAAGAAGACAAAATCTTGATCACATGGAATGCAATCAAAATATTTTTCTTTGCATTTCATAATCTATCATGAACCTATTCAGTCAAAACAGCATGCAACAGTTTTTACATAATTCTAATCTCCTCTTCATTATACCCCATTATTTGGACATCTATGTAAATTACTATCAATTTATTATAGTCTTACTAGTTATAGAAATCAGGCAGTTGGTCAGCTGTGTTTAGCTGAGAAGGCTTAAAATGCAGTTCTTCATGTGACTTGAAGATTGTATGACTTGCCATGAGTCCTGTTTTACAAGACAGACCAACCAACCTGTGGATGGTTGGATGGGGATCCAATTTGGTAATAATACATTTTGTATCTAAATCATAGGTTCCTAAATTATAAACATATGGTTTTTTCTTAGGTTAGGGGAGAAGTATTCAGGCTAAATAGCTTTACAGACCAGTTCTTACTCCAAAAAGCACTGCTATTCTGGAATATACTCAAGCCTGGTTAACTTTAATGGGACTGCCACCAGATTAAAAGCAAATAATGTGCCTTATTGAGTTAGGACCACTATCTGGTTTCCCACTAATGCAATTCCCCCAAGTCAAACTCATTTCTGACAACTGAAGGGAGAGAAGGATCAGTGTCAAGGTCCCACATTGCTCCCCAAAGCTGGTAATTTACAGGGGAATGTGAACACTGACACAAAATCTCCCAATGATAAAGCCAGAGAGACTAAGCAGTTGTTCCAAAAACTAGAGTAAATTAACCTTTTTTTTTTTTTGAAAGAAACTAGCTTTGAATTCTTTCTGTCCTGTATGTTTGCAGACTAGATTACGAAAGGAGTACCCGAAATTAAGAAATTAATGACAAAACAGGAGAAAAAGGCTCTTTCATATATAGAAATGAGAGCTGGAAGAGCTAAGGTGCATTTCTGAAATAAATTTATACTCATAGAAGGGAAAAAATTGGAAAGTAATGAACTTTTGAGTAAAGTTCAATTACAGAAACAAACATTGCAGATAAGAAGATGGTGCCATAAAAGAAACTCACTAGTGACACTTCCCTGAATATGGAAGAAAAAATGTAATAAAAGATTTAATTTATTTAAGTAAGGAGGGGGTGTTACTAAGAAAAGGAATGGCTACAGCCCAATAATGTCTACAAAGCCTTTGGTGTCATTATTTACCCAAATAGTCCTTCAAGAGGTTGCTTTTTTTTTTTCCTTTCCTTAATTAGGTTGAGAAACTAAAATTTTCATGCAGTTGCATGGGTTCTATCCTGGTTTTGTTGGAAAGGTCAGCTAAATTTGGTTGAGATCAAAGCAATGTGTGTAATATGACTGGTAAAATAGGAGCTGAGATCTTAAGCTGCCATTCTTTATGTTCCATGAGTGCAAAGATGGCACAACTGAAGACACTGATCGTGACAGGAATTACTTTAAAAGAACTTTGGAAAAAAAATCCTCTTCCACTGTGATACCTGCTAAAATACAAACAACCTTGCAAATTTATGATTTAATCATTTCATAAATGCTATAAAAATCTTTTGTATGTTCTTGTCCTGCTGGGTGTTGTCAGCCCTTCTAAGTTCTACATATTTCAGCAGTATCAACAAAATTTTTTTTTCTGTTTTTTTTCTTTTCTTTCTTCTTTCAAGATTATGTAGTGAAGATATTTAACAAAGCTGACCAAAGAAAAGAGGAGAAAAGTCACACCTAGTTTAAAAATATTTGTTTACCCTCCCACTTCTTTCTGAAATTTGAAAGCCATCTGAAAGATCTATAAGTAGCTGTAAACAACACGAGGAAGAAAATTTATGGAATGTATCATCAAATTCTCTCCTGCCAGTTGAAAAGAATGACTTTTAGCAGGGAACTTTCATTAGCACTTTAAAACCTCGAGTAGTTGTAAGATCCAGCTTGACCCAGGTTCTTAAACGACTGTGTTAGACCCTTTTCTCCTCCTGCTGCACTCCTGCTTAATACATTCTTCTTGTTTTCCCTCTTTTCTCAGATTACATGGCATGGATATACATGCAGGTATGCAGGCTGTAAATAACATTTCATGACATGTTACATCAAACCTTCTTCTGGTAAATTCCATTGGGGTTGTAAGATACAAAACAGTAAAATATGAAACTCTCTCTCTGTCTTCATTAGCCAAACATAATTTATCCTTCATCTTTTTTTTTTTTAATACATTCAATAATGTTTCACTAATGATCATTTAGAAAAGTACAGATAAATCACTTGTAGAGAAGAGAGACTGTAATCAGCATTTGTAGCACAGGGGGAGAGCAATTCCAGATTTCACTGTGCTAAGTCCTGCATGAATCCAACACAAGAAGATGTTCCTTTTGCTGAATTTGATTATTAAGTGCAGGAGTATATAAAACAAAACCTATACTAACAAATGTTTGAATCTCACTATTTCAAAGTGAGGCTCGGAGGACAAGAGTTTCAAGGTAGTTTTTCATTGTCTCAGCCTAGAAGTCTCTGTTTTGTTTTTGGTTTATTTATGTCCTTCTTCTAATAAACCACAAGTAACATTTTGTGTGAATTTGTTTTCTGGAACCTGGTCATTTGTACAGTCTTTATTACAGCGGCTACAAAGTGTCACACAGAAGGTAGGTATTGATGGGAACATAATAAGTTTTTTAAAGAACTGCCATAGATGTTAGTGAGAGAGAGGCTCAAGACAGATGAGATAAGGACAAAAAGTCACTACAGAAACTTCATAGAAAAGGAAAAAGATTTCCAAAATATTACAGATACGTTTGTGTTGCTCTGGAAGTGGAGAGAAGTGGGTTAAGGATTGTAGAATCACAGAATGGCCTGGGTTGGAAGGAACCTTAAGGACCATTTAGTTCCAACTCCCGTGCCCTGGACAGGGACACCTTCTACCAGCCCAGGTTGCTCCAAGCCCCATCCAACCTGCCCTTGAACACTCCAGGGATGGGGCAATCACAGCTTCTTTGGGCAACCTGTACCAGGGCCTCCCCACCCTCACAGGGAGGAATTTCTTCCCAATATCCCATCTAACCCCACCCTTGGCAGTTTGAAGCCATTCTCCCTTGTCTTCTCACTCCAGGTCCCTGTAAATAGTCTCTCCATGCTTCTTGTCATCTCCCTTCGGGCATTGAAAGGCCGCAATTAGGTCACCCTGAAGCCTTCCTTTCTCCAGGCTGAACAAACCCAATTCTCTCAGCCTTTCCAACACTCCAATGAGTGGGGAGTGTTGCTTTTTTGGGGACAGAGAAGTAAACAAATCAAACCCTAATTATTAGGAGGAGACAAGGAATGAAGTTACCCACAGCACAGGAAACAGTGAGGATACTCTTCTGCTACAATTGAAGCACAGCTATTTGTGAAATACATGCTCATATCTCTGATTAAGAACTTTTGGATTTAGGTTGGGAATGGTTATAAAGGCAGCATTGTAAAGATCACTACCATCAGGAGGAGCTCATTGTCTGCCCCTTCCACAATCACTGGAGAACTTCTGACTCAGTTAAACCTGAGGACCTGAAATCCTTCAATACTTTGGTTCTTGTTCTCTAGGAACTTACTATTCTGTGGGGAGAAGGCAGAAGGGATTGTACAAATTTGCCCAAAGGGTGGAAAATTGGCTTGTTTATTACAACAGGTGTAATCTATTGCACACAACTGCAGTGTGTACCAACCACATGGTAGCCAGGAGAAAACTGGAGCAATTGGCATGGGCAGGGCTGTAACAGCCCATTGCTTAAACCCTTGGTTAAAGGAAGAGTGAAGAGAAGGCAAGATGATGGGTGTTACTCTGAGAAAGGTCTATGTAAGGGAAGACAGGAGAGAGGTAGATTTCCACTATTAAATCAAATATGTGTAATTTAATATTTTTTTTTTTCATTGAGATTGATGTTGAAATGATATTTGATGTTTGTAGCCAGGCTGGAAAATTTGTTCCCATAATTAAGAATGTAGATGAGAGGTCAGAAGATGCTTACAGTTTTGTTGCCAGAAATAAAAACATGTGCAGTGCAGGGAAGGTCTAATTGCAGAGAAGTTTGAGTTCTTCTTTCACTTACATGTCCCTGCACATGTTCAATTCATACTTCTAACTCACTGGCTGTGTGTGTTCCCCCGTGGTTCACTCTCTGTACACATGTTTCTGTATGCAGAGAATATATATAACATCAGGTTTCTGTTTAATGCTAATGCTGTGTGTGTGACCATGACTTGAAGCAGGGAATATGGTTTTTCAAGTGATGGTTATCGGAGGGGTTTTTCTTCCTTGGAGCTTCTCAGTTATATTGCCCATAGTGACACTGCCATGGGTCCTTTACTTTACATCTCAGTGTCTGAGATGCAGCCTTTGAAAAACACATAGGATACGCACATATGTGCTGATGGTGCTCCCTTAATTTTTGTTTCCTCAGTACAGGTAGAAAATATGCTGGCTGGATGCCTCCTCTAATGGCAGCTGCCTACAAAGTCTTGAAGTTGTGTTCCCATCAAGGCTCCACTTATCCTTCATTTTTCTGATACCTCATGACTGCTTGGCCCTAAAATCCAGTGAGGGCAATAAGCTGAATTTCTGAGCTTGCATTCTTAGCAGTAAACTTATCTTACAATAAATTCAGAAGGGACATCCCAGTGATCACAGATTAGTTTAGAAAAAGTATAGGATCCATTTTGTATCAAGAGTCATGTCAGATCTGGAGAGGGGAGTTGGTGGGGTGGATGAGGAAGCTGTAGCATCAATATATCACTGTACTGCTTGTGACAGAGCCCCATTTTGAAGGCAGGAAG
Organism: Pachyramphus minor; assembly: GCA_013397135.1. Lineage (NCBI taxonomy): Eukaryota > Metazoa > Chordata > Aves > Passeriformes > Tyrannidae > Pachyramphus > Pachyramphus minor. The sequence goes on along the minus strand of VYXB01010174.1, from coordinate 13,804 downwards.
GAAAGCAATACATCATGAGCTGACTCTTGAATTTTCTCTGTGTCTCTTGTGTTATATTGCCTGACCCCAAAAGCTGCTGATGTATGCTCTCCTAAGATGCTGTTTTCTTCCCCAGTTGACCTGCTTTCCTCCAGCAGTTTAAAAGTTGGGGAGTAGTTCAGATTTAATCAGAGCTTGAAATTCAAGCAGAGAGATTTAGAAGCCTGAGTTAACAGTGGTACAGTCTATTCCCACTAAGCTTTTGTCTGAAGGTTGATGGGGTAACAGCATGGGTGACAAAGAAAAATGTCATATAAAGCTCATTCAAAAAGACTTACATCTCAGTCTTGAAACTAGTGCTGCAAGTTACAATAGATTCTAACTCAACCAGTAATGTTAAAACTAGATATGATAAAAAATACCCATATTTGATTATCAGGAAAAAAATTAGGATATATATTTCTAAGAGGCATTTCAATAGAAAATAATCACTATAGTGACATCAAAAAGTAGGATATAAAAGTAAAGGAGAAAAAGAATGGCAGAAATTGTCAGGGGTTTGAAAAAAACATTTATACATAGAGAAAGTGAGAATGGCTGCAACAGTGAGATTTAAGAAGTCACAAATATCAGCAGTTTAAGATCAGTCAAGTAGCAAGAGTCTCACTCTCTTAAATCTTTCACCTATACTTGTCATTAGTAACAGGACTTGAAATGTTAATGAATATGCCCTGATACAGTAGCCCTGGGAATTGCTGCCATTACTAAATTAAAGGTGCAGAAAATGAGACAGAGAGACACAGGTCCTGTAACTTCATGCATCTTGTCTAACCTTGTCATCCAGTTTCCATCCAGAGTTCCTGGTGAGACAGCAGCACTTGCAGAGGGCAATTCAATTTTCCTCTGCTGGCTTCCTAGAGCCATTGAAAAGCTTGACTATCAGTTAGTTTTCAATGAATCCCACCTTAAGTGGTGCTTTCAAGGACATGTAAACCTTCCATGGCTATTTGGGGAATTGAATGCAAATTTGTTTCTTATGCAACTCAGGAAAGCATATAATTTTTTATAATAGTGCCATAGATATCAGAAAATACGAGCACCAACCTCTGAGAGCCACTGAGGGTTTTGATGGGAATGAGGTGGAGTGATGCAAAGCATCTGACTCCGTTTACACAGGGTCTCAAGTGCTTTGAGTTCAGCATAGACATGGTGAATGTATTTTACAAAATTGAAAAAAAATTCAGCATTTTTTCAGTTGAAAGAGAGGAAAAACTAATCCATCCTTAGTCTAGATGCACGGATGTAATCTGATTTATTTTCATGCCAGTGATGAACCAAAAAAAATCTATTATTTGTCCCTTGCATTCAGTTCCATTTATTTAAATAAATTAATTAATAATTTGCTTTTGATCAGTATAAACATTTTTAACACCTACAATCCTGTTATTGATAACTTTGTGTCTAGTTTATTATGGGACATAAATGCTTTAAACACCAACCTACTCTGGTCAGCATCAGTAGCTGTTGTCTGACATAGTCATCTCTGCTCGAAACCTTTGCTCTGTATCATAATTAATCAAAGCTTTTAAAAGTCAATGTAATTAAGAGCGAGACAGCTCTAATGGACCAACTGCAAGCTGTCTGCACTACATCTAAATAAAGCAACCAGTCAGTACAATCACTTCCTTGGCACAATGGAAATCCTCTGACCCTTTTCTACTCTATCCTGTCTCCAAAAATTTGTGTCTGTGTGCTCCTGCTAAGCATTGTTTCCCCCTTCTTAGACAGAAAATGAGATGCTGAAGTGCTGAATAAGAAAATGACCTTGCTGAAAAGATGAAATCTAAAAACTAACCACCTTTCCACTTGTGAGCATAGAGAATAAAACCTGCTATTTGTGAACCTCTCAGGATAAGATGTAGTTCAGCAGGAATGGTTTTAGCAGGACTGCAGTGTTTCTTACGAAGAGAGGAAAAATCTGTTGTGAGCATTTGTTTTTCTGCAGCAGTAACACGTTCAGCAGCCAATCTTATATTCTTAAACTTAATGCAAGTGAAATTTACTCTTGAAATGTTCTTAAGGTGAGCTGATGGGTGAAATCTGTGTAAGGATCCATAACACATGTTTGACATACCTTCCTCTAGCTGGAAGCATGTCAGGCATTAACCCCTTGATGATCTCTGCTGCAGGATTTGGGGACTGAAGTGAGGCAAAATGAGACATGAAAGGAAAAGCTAATTGGATGAAAGCTCATAATGAAACTTCTTTGAATTTGGCAGGAAATACTGGATAATATGGATGCTTCAAGATGCTTTAGGATCATAACATCACAGAGTCACAGAATGGTTTGGGCTGGAAGAGACCTTGAAGATTGTCTCATTTCAACACCTCAACCACGGGCAGGGACACCTTTCACTAGACCAGGTTGCTCCAAGGCCCATCCAAATTAGCTTTGAACTCTTCCAGGGATGGGGCAGCCACAGTTTCTCTGGGCCTCTTCCTAATATCTGATCTAAACCTACCCTTGGTCAGTTTAAAGCCATTCCTGCTGTCCTATCTTGTGTTGTGGGTTTTGCTTGTTTTTTTAAAATTGGCTTTGACCTGCTTAATTTTCCTTGCTTTAAGTGACCAGCTGTATCTTTGACCACTATCCCCTCCTATAGATATCCCTGCTCTACCACAGCCCAGCATCTCCTGTCAGACAACATGCTCTGTGTCTAATGAGATGGACTTGATCCAAAGTTGTCCAGCAGAGGTTGGATGTGCTGTGGTGCAATTCCCCATGTGGTCGGGCTAGAGGGGCTTGCTGGAGGATGCTGCCCAACTTACATCACCACATGTTTTCCCTGGCAGGTGGCTCTAACCAAACCTGAGTGAGGCAGGGCTGATTTACCCCAGGGAAGTGACAATGGGGTGTTTGGTATTTTATGCCTCTCTGAAAACCTGTTATTTAGGATATGTGTTTAAAGATGAGCCCTCAGAGTAAAGTGGAGGAAAACAGATAATTCCAAACTGTTCTGAAGTCTGAATGTATTTGGAATATGTTTAAAATAGATTTCTATCTCTTCTGTACTGGAGGTAATGCAATAATCTCATAAGACCTTCCTAAACTGTGATTTTTGGCCACTTTATTCCTGCTGCTGATTTTGTTTGTTTGTTGTTTTTTTTTCAACTTGCATAGCTGAACACACAAGAAAGCTGTTCAGTGATATCTTATTTCTGTTTCACTATCTTATCAATGCACTCACCACACAGACAGAAACTAAAAATGTAACACAAAGTTACATTCTCTGCTATAATGTGATCACAGAGCCAGTTTTTCAGACAGCAGTACGGGCCTATATTTTTAATGCCTTTGGCATTTATTTCCATTGTGCTCTGTGGCACAAGTCTGATAAAACTTCATGGGGATGTATTGCAGCTTTAAGATACTGCTGTGAAATGTTGCCCTCACTCAGAAATCCAGGTGAATCTCACACTTCATTTATTTGCTGTGTATTGGCAACAATAATTAGCAGTAAATATTAATGTGAATGCAGAGATGCATGAATCCATTAGACACAGCACCAGTGAAGCCTTTATGCTGCTTAAAGCTCCAGAACGTGACAGTTCCCAGCTGCGTGCACAGAAAGAGCCACAGAAAGATCACTCTTGATGTGGATGAGACTTCTATGGTTTTTGATAGATGAAGATAAATTGCTAATGATTATGTACCAGTTTTCACATAAATCTCTTCAAGAGCACGTGAGTCAGGAATAAGATACATTAAATCATACTGTGGTTCAATATTTAATTACTGAAAATTCGAAAAACTGTGTGGTTTTTTAATATTTTTTTTTCTTTTGTCCCTGGCTCTATCTATGTCCCCTTTTAAAATAAACCCAGTAACTAGCTGTTCATTTAAAATTGAGTGTCTTGGATGCAGAATTTGTTGCCTGGGAGTTTCTAACTGAGAGCTTGAGGATGCAGTCTCAGTTACACAATTCTTTCTCAAATGCTGTTCCCTCTCCCTCTTCACACCTTCTACTCCTCCAAAAGAAACAAAACCACCACAGATGAAAAAAACAACACGTGATAGCCTCAATATAGACATTGTGTGACCTGAAAGATATTAAGGGAAGTTGCTGCTTTTTTACTGTTGAAAGTAAAAATTTCTTAGGCTCCTGGAAAATAAATAAGCAGTGAATAGTGAAAGCACACCAAAAATATGGTATTATAGACTCTGTTCTCTTTCTACATCACCAATAAAAATAAAATTCAGATTATAACTATGAATTCCATTTTCTCTAGCACAAAGAGACTATTTTAACACCATTGCTGTTATCAGAAAAAAAAATTAAAAACTTAAATTTAAAAGAGCACATCACAGACCGATTCTTTTGTTCATTAACACAAGTTCATTAATCAGAGTTCAAATTGCTCTATCTGCCCTCATGGAACATCAGCAGTGACAATCACAGGTTCTAAAAAGAGAAAATACCCAAATAGGAGTAAGGAGGTAAGAAGTAGTATTTGACAGAAATATCAGGTATTTAGCCCACTGAAAGTACAAGGTCAGAAACCATTTTGTGTTGAGGCTTAGGTAATTATCTGTGTGAATAAAAGTACATCATTAATACTGATTGTAATGCAATGCAGACTTTCCCCACCCAAATTAGTGATAATTCCTGGTGCCCACCTGCAGTCACTAAACTGCTCCTGCTTTGTCCAAGACAGCTGGAATGGAAGCTGGAGGAGCGTGAGGTGAGGAGAGCTGTGCCAGCAGCTGCTGGTGATGCTCTGCTGTTTCTGGGTGATTGAAAGTGCCTGTTGATATCAGGTGGTTCAGAATTTATTTCCTGAGTGTTGTCATCAACACTTCAGCTGTAAAATATGGCCCTCTTGCAGCCTTTAGCTGCAGGGTTAGGCAGGAGAGCACTGCATGGAATATTAGGGAATGGGTCACACCAGAGGTGGGAAAGTGATCCTGGGAGAAAGCTGGGGACTCAGACTAGGGCAGGTGCCTTCTCCAGCAGGGTTCAGTTGTTCCCTTTCTAGGGGAGAGGGGATTTAAACAGGAAGCAATAACTGTTGTGGGACCTCACCTCTAGGAGAGCCCACCTCTTCCCCTGTTCATTGCAGGTGGTTTGGACCCAAACTGTTCTAAGATTCTCCATAGAAACTGTACAATCTGAAAGCCCAAAGTGTTTGATCTTCTCAGAAAGTACAGGCAAGACTTTCTTGTCCTATAATTTGTGTTTCCTAGCTGGCAGAGTTCTATTTCCAACAGTCTTGGAAGAACATAAGGGCAATCTTAATACCACATTAATGAAGGCCAATGTTGGTGCCTTTTCTAGGTTATAGTTTTTCTTAGTGACAAAAGAATATTTGTTTTGGGAGATAGGGGTCAGTTAAGTGGCTTCTGAGGTTAAAGAACATCTTAATCTCTTGCAGTACTTGCTAGAAGCAGTTCATTTTCCTTTGTAGAGGTGGGAAAGGGAAGTTGGGGCAAGAGGAAAGTAATGGCCCAAGGTCATCTTGCAGAGCAAAAAGTAAAACTTGAGGCATTTGGGTCCTGACTAAAGAGCCTGTTCACTGGCAAAGCTACTATTTTGTGCTTGAAGAATATTATGTGCATGTGGTGGGATTCTTGGGGTGATCCTGTGCAGAGCCAGGATTTGGACTTTGATAATCCATTGTGGGTCTCTTCCTACTCAGGATCTTCTATGATTCTACCTCCAGTGATGTTATCCAATTAGTTATGCTCCAGTATAGTCAATATTTGTGCTTTGATATGTTTAGAATCTTATTTGACCCTGGAACAGAATGAATGGGCAGGAATAGGGTATAATTCACTTTTCCTAGATTCAGCCAAGGAAAAGGCCTATAGAAAGTATTGCATCATGAGTGCAATAACATCATGTGTGTCAAAGAAGGCTGGTATATTCCTTGCTTTCCATCCTCATTCTTGTATTATACTTTAATACATATAACTTTGATACAAGGGACTATGCAACTGCCTAGGAAATTGCTACTCTGAGCATGTGCAGAGAAGGGAAATTTCTAGAAGCTACTGAATGTGCTAATGATGGCAGGGGGCCAGCTGGAAAAGGCTCCCTCTAAATGAAGGTGGGCAAAGTTACATGTTCCTTTGATATGGTAGGTGCTGGGCTGAGCATCTACCCAGCAGCATCCATTCTCTTACCATCCTCCTGAGTGCCTTCTTATTCCCCAAACTCTTGGTTGTAAAAACAGACTTAATTTTGTATTAATGTCACTTGTTCATAATTGCTACAATTAGGTTTCTTCCACAACACAAGTCACGGTGAGGCTTTGTGTTCTCTTCCATTCCCTTCCTCTCTGTCAGTGTGTGTATTTGGGGTGGATGATTTGGTCCCCACTCGTTGGTGCCCAAGGCAGGCTCTCACAAGCAGAGGAACTTTAAGATATACTTGCACAATTTATTTCCCTGAATTGGAGACCAACTCTTTTCCTACACTTCCTTTTGAAAAGTATTTAAAGGTTTCTGATTCTGCCGCCCACCCCATTCAGATTATGTCATAGGTTTTAAAATAAACCTTGGTAGCAAATGTTTATAAATCATTCTTGGAACTTCTGTAGGTCCAAAACATATCTTTGGCAGTGTGTCAGAAAGGTTTATTGATTAAAAGTATGTTGTCTTGACTCACCTAGGGCCATGTGAAAATTGGCTTCTTTAAAATTGGCCTGGCTAGCAATCTTGATGTCCAACTTGCAATTTATTTCCTGTGTTCTGGTCCATTTTTTTTCAAAATCATGTTTAAATATTGATTCTTCAAACAAGCATTGGACATAACATATCAGAAAAGATTAATATTGAACAGCTGAAGTAATTTAGAACACGACCAGAGTCATTGCAATTCTCTCCAGGCTGAATTTTGATGCTTTATGCCTCTGTTCAGAACTCAAAGCATCACCAGTCCTTTTTCTTAGAGGACCCTTTGATTTGAATAAAACCTTCCTTCACTTCCAGGGAACACAGGTCACTGGAATTCAATGCAGGCAGTTATCCAGATTTTGGAATTTTTATGGGAGACACCTAAGCAGAGATATTTCTAACCTCTCATTGCTGTGTGCTGAGTGTCAGAGACCTCAATGAGTGTTTTTTAATGGACACCCCCTTCCCTTGAAATGCTGTGGGAACTGATAATAGTGCATGTCTGAGCTCATTTTGTTACCAGAGACTTCAGGGTGTGGATAACCATGAACACTAAGGAACTCCATCACTCCAGAAATGATCCCTCCAACTCATGGTTCAGTACCTTACAGGCATTCAGAAATATTATATGATCTTTTGGGATATTCTAATAAATTATCTCAATTTTTTTTCAATAATTGCCAACATAACCCGGGGGGAAATTTTGCATTGCTACTTGATGTGCTCTTGCAAGCAATTGATTCCTAAGCTATAATAAAATGTTATGCATGATTTTATTCTCTTTCAGTAATTGATGGCATGTCAGTTGATGTGATGACATAGGCACACAAAAATTGCTATGGCTCTTTTGATGCTTTGGTCCCAATAATTAAGCCAAACTTCAGTGATTTTTTTTTTTCATAAGAATTTTGTCATCAAAATTTTAAAGGGTAAGTGATATATTTTTTAAAGGCATTGAACACATCACCTGCAACTAAAATAACCTCATTTTATACAGTTAAGTCTGAAAATATTAGTTTTACCCCTTCTGTCTTTGAGAAAATATGTTATCAATATTTTTCTTGAGTTATTTGGAAACATTAATAAAGGTGCCCTGAGGACATGGGTGTGTTTGTGTGGGATTTCACACTTACACGTACACTCCCTTGGAGGATTTTAGGATTGTTTTAAATCTCTTGTAATAGCAAAGTAAGAGAACTCTTGTTTTCTGTCACTCTTTGAAACTACAGTCCTTTCTCACTGCCGCACAGCTTATGGCTTGCACTCAAATTGTGTTCTCTTCTTTTTTTCTTTCTGGTTCCAAAGTGTAAATTGTTTCCTGCCACTCTACAAGATTTTTCTCCCGTAATGATTTGGAGGGAGATAACTACTCATAGTGCTGACAGAGGTAAGAGTAGCAGGATAAGTAATACCTCAGATACAGAATGATATACTGCTAGTGGGAGTAAACTCAACAAAGATTCATATCCCAAAACACTAGTTAGTTTATCAACACTTCTGCCATTATCTCTTTGGCCACAAATCCAAAGTTTCAAGGTCAGCTGTAACTGTGATCTGAAAATCTGGAGATATAAGAAAAGCCTAGTGAATTAACAACCTTCTTCTGCTTGGATTTTCTTTTTGATGTGAGGCCACTTAGATACCTCCATTTGGCTGAATCAGTGTAGTGGGATAAGGGTAAGTATGAAGCCTACACAGATAAAGTCATATTTTAGGAGGTAAGAAGTAGTATTTGACAGAAATATCAGGTATTTAGGTCACTGAAAGTACAAGGTCAGAAACCATTTTGTGTTGAGGCTTAGGTAATTATCTGTGTGAATAAAAATACATCATTAATACTGATTGAATCGATTAATTTTACACTAGTTTTAATTGTTTCAAAGTCTCAAAAAAAAAAAAGGAAATAAGAAGAAAAAAAGGCATACCTAAGTTCAAAACTCCCTATTTAGGTAGAAATAATCAACTCTAATGTGAATCAACTGAAGAAGAAAACAGCAAGAGTGATCAGAAATCAAGAAATGTGGCCTCTGAAAAAAGCTGGATGAATCTGGGTTATCTCCTGTAGAAAGGAGGAGATATAATATGTAATATAATTGCTACTACAGAGGAGAGAAAAGGGTAATGGATGGGAGGCTGGTGACAAACTCAAGGTTACAACTGATTTGTTGGCCAAAATTTCATAGTGAGCTCACATATGCACAGTCTTGCAAACTCAGTACTTTTTATTGACTGCATGGTGTAAACCTGTCTAAAATAAATTTCCCACTGGTATCAAACCCTAAGTCAGCAACGTAGATCATCTTTTGCTTTGTTCTTTTTTCTCTGCAATCTATTAGCATGAGGTTGGCACTAATGGCTTTTCCTACACATGAGATCAGGAACTGTAAAACTATTGTATAAGTCAACTATTCTTCTATCCATCAATAAATTTGGAACTGAAGTGTACATGCTCAAAGTAGGCTTTAACCTTCATCTTAACTTTTTAAGTAGCTTTTTGCATTAACATGCTATAGCTGTCTCATAGTCTCATATTACTATCTGAATTTAAGACTGAAAGTACATCCAACTTCAGCAATTGCTTGTCACTCACCTGTTGAAATCTGCATTTATATTGCTAATTACACTGAGCCATTTCCCTGTCCTAGCACTGTGCCCACTGGAGTACTAACCACTCACCTGAATTTGCAGAAACCATTTTCCATAATAGGTCAAGAAACTCCACAATAATATCTTTTCTGCTAATGTAAAAATTATCTTTTTTTCTTTGATATTGCAATACTTTCTCCTTTTTGATTTGTCCAAGCTCCCTGGAACCTGGTTTCAGATAAAATGGAAGTGTACTGGATGAATGCCTACTAACTTATGACCTGAAATTGGCTTTAAACACCCATTTAGGAACAATTCTCCCTTAAAAACTGCATGTGGTTATGTGCTTGTGTAACTTCTCAGACTAATCATTTATACCATACAGGCTGAGGGATGAACAGACTGAGAGGAGCCTTGGTGAGGAGGACTTGGAGGTGTTGGTGGATGAGAGGCTGGACATGAGCTGGCAAAGTGTGCACTTGCAGCCCAGGAAGCCCAAACCCTGTCCTGGGCTGCATCCAAAGCACTGTGGGCAGCAGGAGAGGGGGGGGATTCTGGCCTTCTGCCCCACTCAGGTGAGACTCCACCTGCAGAGCTGCATCCAGCTCTGGGGTCCCAGCACAGGAAGGACATGGACCTGTTGGAGCAAGTCCAGAGGTGGCACAAAGATGATCTGAGGGACAGAGCACCTCTTGTCCAAGGAAAGACTGAGAGAATTGGGATTTTTCAGCCTGGAAAAGAGAAGGCCTTGGGGTGACCTAATTGCGGCCTTCCAGTATCTGAAGGGAAAAATAAAGATGGCACAAGACTATTTACAAGGGCATGTAGTGGTTGGGCAAGGGGGAGTGGATTCAAACTGGAAAGAGAGTAGGTTTAGATCAGATATTAGGAAGAAATTCATCCCTGTGAGTATGTGAGAACCCGGCACAGGTTGCCCAGAGAAGATGTGGCTGCCCCGGTCCCTCGAATGGGCCAGGTTGGATGGGGCTTGGAGCAACCTGGTCTAGTGGTCCTGTCCATGGCAGGAAGGCTCTAACTAGGTGGTTTTAAGGTCCCCTCCAACCATTTTATGGTTGTGTTTTCATGGGATGACTGATCTGAATTTAATCTGATATTTCAGGTAGAGGGCCTGAATGGTCACCCAAAGATTACTACTCTGACAAATCTTCCCACAGTGGCACTTCATGTAAGAGTATGTATTGTTCCTTTTTATTTCTTATTTTTAACTTTTAACACTGCATATTGACACTATAACACAGCTTGTTATCTCTCCAAAGAGACAGACATACTTAGCATTTACATGAAGTGGGAGAATCTTGATCCCAGTCCTGAGCCATCTATTTCAGATGAGTTTTAAATGACTGAAGCAATTCCTGGGAAAGGTATGGGTTTGTTGGAGGCAGTGGAATGGTCCTAGACTTGTGGGTAAAGCTGGGTATTTAACACATATTGCAGTGCCTGGGATTTTCTTTGAGCACTTGAAGATCAGAGACTGGAAAAAATAATAATTTTAATTTTCTTTCCACTTAACTCTAAATAGCGTATTTTGGTAACAGCTGACATATGGAAAGCTGGGGGAAAAAAAGTGCTTTGAAATGTAAGTAATGTTTGTCAGAAATAGAAGCCACGCAATGATATGACAATATCCAAAACAGTTTGCATGGTTCCTTAACCATATTATTTGTTTTGATTTGACTGCAATAGAAAACACCCATCCACAGGCTCTGCCTGGCTTGTCAGTTATTTAAAATCACAAACCCTAAATCAATACCATAAGCTCCTTCTTCTTGCTAAATAACAGTACAATCAAATACTACCACCTGCAGACTCTCTCCTATATCTCAGTCCACTGTTGAGTGGATGTCTCAGCCTCTGTTAAGCCAATGAGCAAGAACCACTTAGAGAGTCAACTACAAATCTAAAGAAACTGTTCTATATGTTTGTGGATTTAATTTGTACATAATCCCACCTTTGGCTGACAATTTTGTATAGTCTATGTACTGTGATCATACAGAAATTAGGTTGGGGGGGAATGCAGGAGGTTTGTAGTGCAACCTTCTGTACAAAAAAAAGGACTAACCTCAAAGTCAGAGGGTTCCATGTTGCACGGGACTTTGTCCAGTTGAGTGTTAAAAATTTCCAAGGAAGAAATTTAAACCCCTCCTTTGGACCTCTGTTCTGATACTTAACCAGTTAGTGTTAGGTAGGCAGTGTCAGGTTAACAGTTGAATTCAATGATCTTAAAGGTCCTTTCCAACCCAAATAATTCCCTGATTCTAATAATTCTTCCTCAGTTTTATTTCATCTCAAGGCTTGCTGAGAGTTTCCACAGTCAGTAGGAGCATGAGCTAAAACTTCCTGCCCTGCACCTCCATTCCTTGGAGAGGTGGGAAACTGAAAAACAATCAAATAGTTGTACCTGCAATGGCCATGGAAAGGCCCATGTTGGAGTCTTGGGGTGCAAGTGAAACAGTTTTTGCATTCAAATATCATATTGATGCCAGACTGCTAATGAGCAACATCCATAGGAAAGACAGAATTCAAATGTCCTCCACAAATAACCAGATAACTACACGGCTGAAAAATTGTCTGGAGGTGATGCCAGTGGAAAAGATTCAAAAAACAGCTGTGTAGGAAAAGCAGCAAATTTGGAATAGTAGCCCCACTCAAGTCACCGAGTCCTGGTAAGTCTGATTGTGTTTATCCCTGCTTCACATCCAAGGCTCTATATCAGAGCTACAGCAGAAGCTGCATTGACTTGGAGAGAGGGAGGTGTGTTAAAAAAAAAAAAGAAAAAATCAAATGTGTTTTATATGAGATACATATATTTGGAATGAAATCTCTGCAGAGGCTGAGAGAGCAATGGTTTTGCCTGATAGATCCTCCCAAGGGAGCTATGGCTCAGAGCAGTATCACACTTGTCTTCATCCTTACAATGGAGCAATCCTGGAAGCAGATAAAATGCACGGAGTGAACACATAGAAGAAAGGCTTAAGTTTGCCAGTGAAAAGTAGCATTCATTCAGGGCTGGAGAGAGTTGTTTCAGGCGGGTTACTTTGCTTTATTTTGTTAAACTTCAGTCTGATCACAGCTTGAGCTCAACAGCAGTTTAAAAGCTCTGACAGCACAAGAAACCCGTCATCCTATTGTCCAGCTTATGTCAGCTTATTTTGATTCAATAGAGGCATTGGAGCCAGACCTGGTACTGCTCTTTACTCTGTGAGATTGCAGTTTAGTTTACAATGCCCAGACATAAGAGTTTAAACAACCCCTGGCTAAAGGGAAGGAAAAGAAACCCCACACAACCTTTTCACTTGCTCTGTGAATATGGTTTCTGAAATAAAAACATGCAGTGTTCATGATGGTACATTTGGATTTCTTGAGAAAAACGTCTCCCTCTTGGATTGATCCCATGGTGGAAATAAGGCACAGAACTTACTTTTAGATACAAAGCAAGTGGCTCACAGACACCTCACTTGATGAGTTTCTGTGATAAACTGCAACAGGGGCAAAAATCTCAAGTGCAGGGCTGTAAATGAAGTCTCCTGGCTGAGGAAGTAATACTGTCGCTGTGGTGCCCATGTAGGTTAATTCCCAAACCCAAAGCACTGAGGTGTTTTCAAAAGTGGATATTTGTAGGCTTTCAAAGGCAACTTAAGTACCCAAAGCTTCAAGGAACTCCGTGTTCACTTTCTGCAGCACTATAAAAGTTCTCTTAACTACTGTTAAAATCATTAAATGCTATGTGCCCTCCCCTTTTCCTACCCCCAGCACCCAGAAAGCAGGGTGCATCTTTATGGTGACCTGAACCTGGGCCTAACTCGCTAACCAGCTTTCTGTGAAGCAGATTCAGAGCATGATTTAGAGTTTGGGACATTGCTGAGATCATTCCCAACAGTTTGCAATCAGCTACAGCCACACATCCTTCCCGATGCTCTTAACTTCTGTAAATGTCAGCACTAATACTGAATTTAGCATCTAAAACCAGTGTGTTTGACTATGTCTGGGGCTCATGGGAGAGGTCTGTAAGTATTTGTAGACATTTTTTGACTGGGATTCAAACAAAGGCTGCTTTCTGCACATTTCATCTTGCTGTACATTCGTTGGCTAAGCCTCTTAAAACATTTAACACATGAGATGGATGATCGTCAAGTCTAAAAAATATGAATAGGACCTGGTCGTTTGAAGCCACAGAATAATGAACAGAATTCTGGAAAAAATACAGAAGGTCAGAAAATGCTCACTGATATCTGATGTTTTATACATGCAAAACTATTGGCATAACAGAATTAATTTCTTTGGGCAGCAAGGCAAGGAGCAAAGGAAAGAGCTGCTATAGGTGGGAGAAGGATGAACTGTGAAATAAGCAAGTTTCAAAAAAAAAAATTATATTCATGGGAAAGGTGTTACTTTTAAAATTAAAAAAAAAAAGTGGAGAACTGATATATTTTAATATGTTGTAAGAGTGACAGTTCTGCTATGGAACATCAAAACACCTTTCTGATTAGAGGTTGACTCTTAGGGCTGAAATCCTCTAAACAAAATAATAAAAAAATAAAATAA